>OX457036.1:22214668-22562168 GCA_949752735.1 Lumbricus terrestris
TTCCAGCGGGCTATAGCTTCCCTGTCGGGTAGAGCGATGCCATGAGATCTGCCTTAATCTTTTCCGTTGCCGACGTCAACAGCTGAACGGCAGATGGAAGATGGTTTCTTACCTTATCGATGCAAGATGCCGGGGATGAAGAGTTGAAGACACGGACGGCATCGAAAACTTCACAGGCCTTCGCTTGTACGGACCGATGAATGATGAATTTCGTCAAGAAAATCGGAGTGACGGACTGATTTTTCAATTGTGAAGATAACATTTTTATGCAGATATTCGAAGCAAGTGAGCAACAGACGTTTCATGTGTGCAGTTGTAAAGTGTTCAGATGGACTATGCAGTCTACAGTCTGGTTAATGTTGGAAATTTTAAAGATGTATAGGTAAGGACTAAGCCTGATTCATGTCTAAGCTGAAGAAGAAGAAGAGCTGTTGCTGTTTTTAATGCATTCTTCAACAAGCACAGATGCTGAAGAAAACCAGGATAATCAGTGCTTACAAACTGATAAACAAATCTTTTTATGAGACAATTATTTAAATGTATTTGAAAACTTAAGGGAAAACCTTCACTTAAGCTGAAGTGTTGTAACATACTGGATGACGGACCTATTGTCCTTTATGGCTTATCATGTGCCATGGTAATAAAAATGAGGTTTCAAATTTTAGACCAATCTCTATACTACCATTTTTTTCTAAATTTTTTGAGAGGGTAATGTACGACCGCCTCTACTCTTTTATCACCCAGAACAAAATATTATACCCTTTTCAGCATGGCTTTCAAACAGAACACTCAACCTTTATGTCATTACTGGATATACAAGACAAAATATCTCATGCTATGGACAATAATGAATATTCCATTGGCATTTTTCTCGACTTAGCTAAAGCTTTCGATACCGTCAGCCATAATATCCTGTTAAATAAACTTGAGAATTATGGGATCAGAGGTATCGCACTTACAATTTACATGGTTTACAAATTACTTAAACAACCGCCACCAACAATTCTCATGCAATGGGAAATTATCCAGCTTCCAAAAAATTGTTTTTGGGGTCCCCCAAGGCTCAATCCTGGGGCCTCTTTTATTTCTAATATGCATTAATGACCTCCCTAGCTCTGCAACTTTTTTACATTACATCCTATTTGCTGACGATTCGAATGCTTTTTACTCCCACCCCTCTTATGAACAGCTAATTAAAATAGCAAATAACGACCTAGAAATGGCCAGTGAATGGTTCAGAGCCAACAAGCTTTCACTGAATATTGCAAAAACCAATTATATAATTTTTAGATCTAGTAAAAAAAAACTTGCTCCACCTCCTGGTAGTAACTTGCTAATTGATAATATATCAATACCGCAAGTATACTCATCTAAATTCCTGGGTGTACACATTGACCAGCACTTAAAATGGAATATACACACAGCTGAGATTTCAATTTTTTTTTTTAAATATAGGCATAATTCACAGAATAGCCTATCTCCTTCCACCTCATGTACTAAAAACATTATATTTTACACTTATACACCCATACTTAAGTTACTGCAATCTCATTTGAACATCTACATATGACACTCACCTAACTAAGCTAAATAGACTGCAGAAAAAAGCCATAAGAATTATTACTAAATCTCCCTTTAATGCTCACACTAGCCCCTTATATCAACAATTGAACGTGCTAAAAATATCCCAAATTAAATTCATCCAAACTAGTACATTTATGTATAAGTATGACAACAACCTTCTTCCACTTGCATTCTCATCCTATTTTAGACCTAACTTATATACTAAAGGCATTAGAAATAATAGAGCCTACATAAGTGTCTTTGCAAAAACGAACACTAGAAAGTTTTCTATTAAGTATCAGGGTCCTCTTTTATGGAATAACATACCGGAAAGTATTCGGGCATCCAGGAGTCTCGCTCAGTTTAAAATCCAAATCCGTGCATACACTTTAAAAAATGTAAAATGAACTCCTTTATTCAACCTATGTTCATGTTTATTTATTATTATGTTTTTGATATATGTTTTGCGGGAAAGTATCCCGTTGCTACTGTTCATTTGCTTTCAAAAGCACCGCCATTAATTAATATTGCATCTGCTTTTTATTTTCTATTGTTACCACAATGAATTTTTTTGGTAAATAGGCCCCACTAGCGGGATCATTCCCTTCGGGTAGCCTATTGGTTCTGCCACACTCAGTGTATTGGTTGCTCACCTGTCCATATCATCGCAAATGTCAACTCGCAATCAATCTCTGTGTGTACTATCCTGTAAGCAAAATTGTCTGCTTGTCTTTGTTTTTTTGGTGGATCAATAAACCAATTGAATTGAATTGAATTGAAAAAAATTATTATAGTGATGCTAATGTTGGTGGTGGTGGTGGGGTGGTAGTGATGGTGGTGGTGGTGGTGCTACTGCTGCTGATTATTATGATATGCCAAAGGTTGTCCTTTATGGCATTATCATTATTATTATTATTATTATTATTATTATTATTATTATTATTATTATTATTATTATTGTTATTGTTATTGTTATTATTCTTAAATAAATGTGTAATGTGTGCATTTCACGCAAGGTCGCACCGAAATGTGAATCGGAGGCGTGAATAGTCAGCCATTAGAGGAAGATGCAGTTAGAGATCTAATCTACTGTACGTGCTTGAAGGCCGAAGAGAAATAGTGAGTTTTGTGCTGCTTTTTGAAGGAAGAAAGAGAATGAATACTATGGCATATCATCATCACCAGCAACACCACAACCAGCTGCAGTAGCATCATTATGATCATGATCATCATCAACATCATCATCATCAGCATCATCATCGTCATCTTAATCATCATAATCATCATCGTCATCGTCGTCATCATAATCATCAGCAGCATCATCATCATGATCATCGTCGTCGTCATCACCATGTCCCCAGGAGCAGCCACAATCCATGGTGCCGTCTGCAGCAGTGCATGTGAATGAATGCTTCCCATTTCGATTGTTTAACAAGTACAGTGTTTCTCTAGAATGTTTCTCATAGCTGTGAAGTAAACGAACTTGAGGGGCATTAGGATAACAATTTATTATTTAATATCATGTTACAGACTGGGTTTTTTGCCTTGATACAATGTGCAGACTTTGCCATGCAATGTTTGTATTATAGCATGTAGAATGCCTCACGCTGTAAAAACCTCCACAATGTATTATATACAAAATGCAATGTTTAATGTTTATGCTCCAGTATTTTTGCTACGAGTGTATGTTTAGAACATAATGTTTGCGTTATGGTATTCATTGCTTCCAACACACTCTTCCTAATATGATACTTACCGTATATACAATACAATATGGCTCACTACAGGATATACATGTGGTCTTACATATGTTGATATAGCACCAGAGATATGCATTGCTTTGCAATCATGTATATATAGAACTAAGTTTCTGTCTAAGTATTATATGTGGGGTGCGGTGGTGTGGTGGTGGGTTCAGTGACATGAAGCCGGAGGGTTCCAGGTTCGAATCTACCTTAATTCACCGCATAGGGACCTTGAACATGAACAACTCCTTCACCCACAGTGCTCGACATTGCTTGTTGGCTTTGGCATGAAACTCCGATGCACTGTCCGTGCTTAAAGGGGCGCTATATATATAGCAAATGCAAGAAATAAATATAAATAAATATAAATAAATAAATAACAAATCTGAGCAATAAAAAGGTGTAAACATAAGTAATAAATTAGATAACAGACTACTTTTAAAAAATGAATTCTTATGTTCATGCATACATACTTGGGTTCTAAGTTTATACCCAAGGTTGTTGAACTGAAATGAGCATGTTACTCACTCACTGCCATCACTGGTTACTAGCTTGCGGATATGCCAGAACCGAACAAAGGCTGAATTTGAGTGAGGTGGCTGATGCCCTTAACCTGGTTCATTTACTATCATAGAGTTCTAAGTTTGTTTCTCTTCGGTGTTGTTTGTTTACCTTTTGCTTCTACCTGTCATTACGCCACTTTCCAACACCTTGTCTTATTGAATTCTATCAAAGGGAATTAGGTTTCGGCTGTAACCGAGTCTTAATGGCTTCTAGTGGCAGATGAAACACAGCCAGACGACCTTCATGTTTTATAGTTTTCTAACGGGTCTTGCTTCCGGCTGTTTACATTAAAATACATTCAGCTGTTTATATTAAAATACGTAGATAGCTGTTTATATTAAAATACGTGTAGATAGTTTATATCGTTGAATCAACAAAATCTCTTATCAGTACCAGATAGATTTCTGCTTTGTTTGGCTAAGTGTTTAGCTGCCCTTGTTACATTGTATCAACAAATTCCCGTATCTGGTTTCTGACCAGCCCCCATGTATAAACTATGGAAAGTGTTTCACTGCAGCAGACCATTTCTGTGAAGCTTGGCATTTATTTTAGTGCACTTTAAGATGCAGGTAGGAAAGATACAAAAGATAAGACTTAAGTGGTATGGTCACATCGAAAGGATGGACGATAAAAGATTACCACTGACGGCCCTGCATGGACACGTTGAAGGAGAAAGGAGTACACAGGGAGACCACGAAAGAAATGGATAGACAATATCAAGGAAGATTTAATATGCAAAAACACGAACTTGACCATGGTGGGCGAAGCTATCAGGGACAGAACACAGTGGAGAAACTTCATAAGGGCCTCATCGTCAGGAAACTAATGGAAGAGAAGAAAGAAGATGAAGAACTTTAAGACGTTATCACAGGTGCTAGTCATAGTAGAAGTTGATTTTTGAGTTCACGAAGAGTGACAGGTTCGATTTTTGTTTGTGCGGCTATTTTTGTTGTCTGACTGTCTGAATGACAGATTGAACTTGAAAGACAGATTGAACTTGAAAACCAGACTGACTAAACTTGCATCATGAACTTGTTTGAGAGTCTTTTTAAAGAAGCAATTGATGTTATCTTAAGCTAACCCGTAGCTTTGCTTTCTGTGAGAAATTCAGCTTTAGGCTACAATTCTAAGCTTGCACTGATTGTGTGATCATATTGCAGTAGAATAGGTCAGTTATTAAATTCACTTATTTAACACAAACATTTATATGCCATTTGTTGAATTAGATAATCTGTTTATTTCTGCAATTTATTACATTCAGTCATTTATTGAATTCAGTCATTTACTGATTTCAGTCTTTTGTTAAATTCAGTATAGTATTAAGGTGTCTGCATGCATGGGCGGAGTTTATGAGGTGCTAGGGGGGGGCGGCTAGGCCCCCCATGAAGACCCAGATTCATTTTTTAAACCGTGTAAATGGTATCTTTTCCCGAGCTTAGCCCCCCCAAAGAAGGCCCCTCCAAGAACGGAAACCAAACTCCGCCCATGTCTGCATGTCCCCCTAAGTTGAATATAAGAGAGTATTTTAGAAATTTCCCAGTAAGATGATACATTTATTTAAGACAACTAACATGCTATTTGTCAATGCTGTGCGCGTTTGTTGTGTATGCAAGATTCTATTTTGAAGTGAGATAAATTTTCATGTTAAGCAGATTCTCTTTATAGTGAAGGGAGAGTATTTCATGCAGCTGTTTATGGTTTATAGCACTTGGTAGAATTATTAATGCGCCTATTTCATCTCTGTGCATCCTCATGCAACACTTGAGACGCAATTGGACAGTTTGTTGTCAAGTGTTGCAACATGCGAGGAGAGAAATTTCAGTAAGATTTCTGCTGTTGTGTTCATGTTCTTACTGGACCATTTAAATTTTACACAGATGATTACTGTACAGTGTACAGTTGCCATCTATAGAAACATAATATGAAGTAGCTGTTAATTTCTGTTGCCTTTATTACCTTGCATAGCCTCACCCCACATTATCTGTATAACAGTACTAGCTGTACCATACTTGCATTACCTTACATTACATTCACCATGCATTACATCACACTACCTAACATTAAATCTTACTTTAATCTTGCTTTTGCCTTGTCTTTCTCGACCCTCATGACCCCTTTCATGACCTTTCATTATCCTACCTACATTGCCTCCTTGGCATACCTGACCTTTTAAGGTCCCATGTAGTCCCATGTAGTTGACACATGTTGTATAATAGCAGCTGAAAGGTGTAAGTGAAACTTCAGGTTGCACCTGCTTTTGGTGTATTTTGTGGTGGTTGTTGTTATTGTTGTCTGTGTGTACTACTGTGTAGGTATGATAGCGGTGACTAGCAACATGGGTACAGGACAACTGGTGACGAGACAGATCAAGTGCGCCTGTGACAGTCTTCAGAATCATTGCCTCGATGAAGCGACCGATTACTGCATCAGCAATTACACAGTGAGTAAAAAGAATGGTGCTTGCCATTGTCCAGATTATACATGCAGAGAGCCGATCGCCCACCCACTCACCCACCCACCCACTCACCCACCGTCTGTGGTGGGGTGGTCGGCCGACCTGCGTGCCTGTGCATTGAACAGAAATTGTGTATATATAGTCAGGGCACCTGTTTATGATGTCGCTATGCTAAGCAGACACCTGTTCACAATGGGTTGTTGAGATGTGTTGCTAGGGGCAAGTGTTTATTCTGAACAGATGTTCTTAGGCACCTGCTGCTGCTTGGTTGGTGAGTGTTGGAATGAGCATTGAACACGAGCACCTCCTCTCATGTTACCCTACCCTACAGACAGTGGCTTCCAACATGAGACACAGGCTGTGTGGATTTCTGCTGCTGCTTTGGGATGTCTTTTTATTCAAATTGAGACTTCTATTTCGAATTTAGTTTTGGGAGAGGCATGGGTTACATTTAGGGGAATTTACGAGTTCAATTGCACCACAAAATGAATAATTGCAGGAAAACATCAACTTTTAGGGATGAACTCTTACTCCGTGACAGTATCTAATGGAAACACCGAAATGGAACCACAAAAATTGTTTCATGGATACGCCCTTGGAAGCATTGCAGTGCTCAGGTTTGATAGGCAACAGTACTGTTGGACGAAAGCATTCGCGAACTCCGCCACTGGTCGCACTCTGCCAGTGCCAGTCCCAAGCCTGGATAAAGGAGGAGGGCGTCGCTAATGGTCTTTGTTACCACACAGAGACGTTAAACTGCAACTACTACTAGAGCATTCGCCACTGCATTGCTAGACTTGTTTCAATTGAAGAAGCACGTGATGAGCTTAAATTAGCTGAATAGAAATTAATAAAATATATCCAGTCTCTGAGGTGTACGACCGTGCAAGTTTTCATTTCTCTTTAAACACCAGAAATGCATTTTGACTTTAAGGTGAATATTCATTACACCAGTCATTTTCCATAGCATCTAATTGGCTTCTGGCTAATACTCATTTTCCAAGTACCTAAATGACTTTAAGTACCGGTATGGTACTCGTTTCCCTAGCATCTGCTTGTTTTTTAGATTAGTACTCATCCTCTATACCTTAAATGTAAATTCTCATTTCCCTAGTATCTAATTGCCTCTAAGGCTATTCCTTAGTAAATGATTGCCTTTAAGATTAGTATTCGTTCCCTAGTATCCAATTGCCTTTAAGGCTGTTACTAATTTCTTAGACTAAACGGACACCCCTATGACTTTAAGGATAGTACGGTATGTACCGTACTTACCGGGTAGTCACTGAGGAAAACTGTGGCTGTTAATTGATTGTAAAGAAAGTTAAGACATTAAGTTGTGCTGTCGTTTTGACAGTTTTCCCAGGAAGCCATCCATCAAGGCATTCAACACTTTCATGATGCACTCAATGCAGAACCAACGTTTAAAACTGGGAGGCAAAGTTATTAGTTATTAGATTTATGAATGTAAGGTGAAATAGCTTACATTAGACAGTTATAATTAAAGGAGTATCTCATCCATACTTGGAATGGTGTTTGTACTCAATGACATGTTTCCTTTGTATGTTGTCTATAGTCAATGATAGTTGCAATCAGTAACAAGCTTGAATGAAACCCAGTAATCTCAGGGCATACGAAGTTTTGGATGGGCTGCAGGTTCAGTGAACCTCCCTCCCCCCATGATTCAATAGGCCTACTGGCCTAATTAAGGCACCGTAATTAATTTGAAACAGATCAGAGGCAGTGAGGCCTTTTTTGGCCTCGGCCTCATTCAGAATCACTTAATCATCTGCCTGCTTAGCTTGCTGGCTATGCTGCCAATGGCCGCCGGTCTTGCTTTTCTCATGATTTATATTATGCCAAAGGACGTGTGGGTGTGTGCGTGCGTGCGTGCATGTGTATGTGCGTGCGTGCGTGTGTGTGCGTGTGTGTGGTCTAAGCAGACGCCCAGCGGAGAAATTAGCGGGTTGTAAAGATGTTAGTGTGAATTTTATAGTGGGCGTTTTGTGGAGCCTTTTATTAAGGGGAGCATGTTAAGGGGATGTTATCTGGTGTTTCGTTTCATGTTGCTACTAAGGTTAGGAATTTGACCTCAACCTCTGCTGATGATATTTCCGGTCTTGGGTTCAAGCTGAGGTCACTGCCTATGCAGTTGCTGGGGGAGGGAGGGGAGCAGTGGGGGATTGAGGGAAGAAAGAAGGGGTCCTTTGACTGCTGCATTGTTTACCTATTGTTGTGCAGAGTAAGGATTTCATGATGGAAAAATGTTTTAAAAAACTTTAAGCATTTCGTTTGGTGAGTGTGCACATTGGAGCTGGATGCTTTATGCATAGGATTCTGATAATTGATATGTGGCATCCGTCATGAGTTACCGCTTCATTGTTTCATGTTAAAAACACTCTAGAATCATTCTGTGTTAGATGATGCAAACAAAAGCAACATTCCTCGAATCACTGCATTCATTGTCTGCTGTTTTAAATCTCCTTTTTAATCATCATTCTTCGTTACCTGGTCATGGTGCATACCTACGCATACCCTACTCTAGAATCA
Organism: Lumbricus terrestris; assembly: GCA_949752735.1. Lineage (NCBI taxonomy): Eukaryota > Metazoa > Annelida > Clitellata > Crassiclitellata > Lumbricidae > Lumbricus > Lumbricus terrestris. The sequence continues at coordinate 22,223,543 of OX457036.1, forward strand.
TTCTGGGTTAGATGATGCAAACAAAAGCAACATTCCTCGGGTCGGATCGCTGCATTCATTGTCTCCTGTTTTAATTCTCTTTTTTAATTATCATTCTTTGTTACCTGGTGCATACCTATGCATGCCAGTCAACTGCTGATGGAATGCAAACGATTGCAGGATGTCATGGATGTCATTAAATGTCTCATGTTTTGAGTCACTTTATCATAGTTTGAGGACCAGACATCGTGATAAAGACCCATTAAGAGTTGAAGACCCAGAATGTTTTGTGCATCTTTTAAGGGAGTCTAAGCTCAATGCGTATGAAAAGTATAATTCTGATGGAGGATGCTATTTGATGCCAGCTTCTGCTGCTGTGGACGATTACCGTGCTGTCTCCTGATTGAAATAATTTATGATGCTCCTGAGTGAAATAATTTATGATGCTCATTTCACCGGTTCAAAAAAGCATTTGAGACTAGTACTGGTACTCTTTTCCCTAGCATCTAATGACCTCCAAGGCTAATACTCATTACACCCGATTTCCTAAATACCTTTAAGGATAGTACTCGTAAATGCCTTTAAGGATAGTACTCGTAAATGCCTTTAAGGATAGTACTCATTCCCTAGTATCAGCTTGCCTTCTAGATTAGCACTCATTGTCTGGTATGTACTTGTCTCTAATGTGATTTATCATTTCCTAGTGTCTATAATCACCTATAGTAAATGATTACCTTTAAGACTGGTAGTCATTCTCTAGTGCACGTGTCTCGTGTGGAGCAAGATTGTTTGGAGCACTCGCCTTGTATTTGTAATTGTAATTTATAATAACTTCTATATTGCCAGAGTCTCATGCATGCGGCATCAACTAATGCTGCACTAAGATCCAAGCCATACATAACCAGGTCAATTACCAGTAGATCAGTCCGTAACACTTGGTTGCATGGGTGCCCACAGATATATTTTTGCTGGCGGGGCAGACCACAATATGGTCATGGTTAAACTTTGTTAGCAGAAGCTAGAAAACTGCAAAATATGAAATTAAGAACATGGGGTTTTCGCAGAGGTTTTCAAATGTAAATTTCTCAGTTTCGCTGTGTCTATCATTGGTATCCTTAGTATCATTAGTATCATTGGCATCATTGGTATCATTGGTATCTTTAGTATATTTCGTATCATTAGTAGTATCATTGGTATCATTAGTATCATTGGTATTACTAGTATCTTTAGTATCATTGGTGTCAGTGTCATTAGTATCATTGGTATCATTAGTATCTTTAGTATTTTTAGTATCATTAGTAGCATCATTGGCATCATTAGTATCATTGGTATCACTAGTATCATTAGTATCATTGGTATCATTAGTGCTTTAGTGCGAGAACATTTACAAAAAACCAAAAGGTAATGGCTGAAAAATTCCCCTCTTGCCCCAATGTGTCAGTGCACTGGGCACCCATACATGCTTCATGAATCAATGAATGGATGTTTTTCTGTAGTGCTTCACCGCATTGATTCACGAATTCGATGCGGACGTCTACACGATGGGCTGCATGGGTCATCGTGAGTCTGCCGACATGACGTGTCACGTGGGGGCGCAGAACACGTTGTCCATCAGATGCTGCAATTCAGACGACTTCTGCAACCGACATCTCTTTCCATCATTCATCTCGACTACATCCGGTCCAGATGAAACAGGTGAAGACGCGCTTAAGTCATGCGTAGGTCACGCACCGAATGCGTGCGAGAGTTTAGGAATTTTATGAGCAGGGTGAGAATTGCTGGGAGGTTGAGGGGATCAACCCCCTACCGATCAGGGCTTTTTTTAACGTGCAGTTGTACACAAAATGTGCAGTTCTAAATGGATTTGTGCAGTCGTAAAAGCACTTCTGCTACAGTTAACACTAGAAAAAAACGGTTATTGTCCTCTGATTGGAACTTTGGAAGTAATTTACGATGGAGGATGGGAAGGAAAAGAAGGGGGTGTGTAGTTCTAAAAATTTCTTAAAAACAGCCCTGCTACCGTAAGTCTTTCTTAGGACCCCGTAGTAGAGTCCTTAGAGGAGATTTACAAGTTGAAATGTACCGCGAAATAAATAATTGCAGAAACATACTTAACTTTTTGAAACTCAACCCTTGCTCTGTGACCATGGCAAATGGAAATCCTGAAGAACACCACATAAATCTGCGTCTGACCCATTGAACAGTTATTTTTCACAATTCTCATACTGGCTATGCAGTTTAGTTTTTGACGATGCGATGTTCATTGGGTAATGCATGTAAACAAAACTATTGCATCTGAAATAACCATTGTTTGAAAGCCTGCAGACACATTCACACACAGACACACCTAAGTAAGCAGAGGTGAAGACAGGCAGACAGACAGACAGACAGACAGCCATACAGATAGTCAGACAGACAGACAGACAGTCAGAATACAATAAATGTTTGGAACGTGTTGAGTGCATGGATGATGTTTAGCAGATGCAAGAATGTGAAGTTATAGTAGGCCTAATTGTTTAAAAAAAGTAATGCCATCTAAGCTGGTAAAGTCCAATTACAATTCGTCTGTGATCAAAATATGTATTCGTGTTTTCATAAAGGGCGACAGAGATCATAGTAGAATATATGTTACATCTTGTTACATGTAATTGTAATAATGTAAATCCTGATTTATATAGATCATGTTCAAGAAGACTCAGAGGTACATTACTGATGCACTTACTGGTCTATTAACTCCCCTGAAGACTGTAATTAGTGTAATGTGTATTTAAATACTGTAATAAATTACATCGCTTGACACAACAGAAACAGCAATAGCCTTAATTTCTCTTAGACGACTGGGTTTGTGCTGACCTAAATGCTTTGCAGGCCATGCTTTGTGCGTCAATAAGTTGCATTTAATACTATGAATGAAGAACAAAGACCAGAAGTTATAGGCTACTGCTAAAGGAAGATTCTGAAAGTGTGTGTGAAGGGTGGGGAGGGTTAAAAAGCGAAGGAATGGTTAATTATTTTTCTCCAGTCAATGAGATCCTCATTTCTTCTGTCTGGTGAAGAAGGTGTGTAGCAGCCTCTCATCCATGCTTTATCATTCTACAGTTACTGTAGGATAGAAATATGCCAATAGGCTACAATGTTATGCTTTAGAATTACAGAGTGGACACTGCATCGGAGTTTCACGCCGAAGCGCCCAAGCAATTGCGAGTGAAGGACTTGCTCAAGGTCCCTATGCGGCGACTTGAGGAGGATTTGAACCTCGAACCTTCCGGCTTCAAGGCAATGATGCCACCACTACACCACCGTGCCCCACAAAAATGAATTAATGCATCTGACATTGTTAGACTCATCTTACTTGTGTCTCGCTTGGCTCTCTTGATCGAGCGATTACAATTACAATCACTATATTTTTTTGGATACCGTGAAAGGTGATTACTTATTAATGAATGAACTAGCACTTACTACCTTCATAATTTTTGCTGTTTTAGCAATGCTTCCACTTGATCCCGTTGTACAGCAAGCTCTCTACGGTGCCTTGGCCTTCGTCGTCTTCATTGTTATCTTTACAATTGTTCTCTGGCGAGTTCATCTCCATCGCCACAAGAAGAAATGCGTCAGAATTCTTGCCAAGGACGAAATCTTGCCAACGCAGTTTGATGATTTGCGTGTTTCACAAATGGGAGACAGCACTTGCAAGGTGATTGCTCTTCTTGACATTCTTCAGCTGTGACTTAGTTTGTCAATAATTGATGATTGGTACTTAATTCTCTGTCACTTGACGATGTTTATTTCATATTTGAATTATAATTATTGGTATCTCTGACAAATCAAGGCATTGTGTTTAGTAATAACCAAGCATTGTTTGAAGACCTATTGTCTTATTTTACATGATGTTTGAAAAGACGCTGTTGGATTAGTGCTGATGAATCTAGGGTGACCATGTTAGCAGAACCTACATGTTAGCAGAACCTTATTTCCTTTTGGTCTGCTCATTGATGCCACTGTATGTCTTAATTGCTTGCTTGCATGTAATGTTAAGACGATCAATAAAATATATTGATTGATTGGTTGATTGATCGATCAATTGATTGATTGATAGTGTAAAATTGTGTGATGACTTTGATTGATCCCTGATATTTGTCTTTAAGTGTTCAACATCACTCACATTTGTGCTGACAGTTACTGTAGATGATTCTGTAAGGCATCCTAGAAGTAGCTTGCTACTGACAATGCAATATAAAAAATTATGTTGTCATTATTGCAATAAAATTATCAGCAGAAGTTTTATGATTGCTTGTGCAGAGCATGTCAACTTTCTTATTAATCAATTTTTTTAAAGTTTCGCTTATCACAGGTGAAACTGGTAAGTTGGAGCGTGCTGCTGGTTGCGTCTGTATAAGCCGTCCTGCAAGTCAGGACCAACTCTTTGATTATTCATTGTCCACTTTGATAAATGTGCATCTTTGTTCACTGTATTTTCTCAGTCATTGTTGTCTTGCAGTGTACTGTTCATTTGAGGTTTAGCCGATTCATTGGAAATTCAGCATTGTATTCTTTTGTTATCTTGTTTACCAAGTATCTGAACGTAAAGTTATGCTAAGCAGGAGCAACTTTAGGATCTGCAAACAAGTTCTTGTTAAGATAGAGAGAACAACAACACAACATAATTAGATAGAGAAATCAACAACACACCATAATTGGATAGAGAAAATCAACAACACTCTATGGACCATAATTAGCATTGCTCAATCTCGTCGGTAGTTTATTCACCAGGATTTCCTTGAAAATACAATTGTAATTACAAGATCACCAGTAGGAAACCACTTCTGTAAGATGCATTTGTTCATTTGACTTTGAACATGCATTGTTCATTGGACTTTGAACCTGCATTGTTCATTGGGCTTTGAACCTGCATTGTTCATTGGGCTTTGAACCTGCATTGTTCATTGGACTTTGAACCTGCATTGTTCATTGGACTTTGAACCTGCATTTTTCATTTGACTTTGAACATGCATTGTTCATTGGACTTTGAACCTGCATTGTTCATTGGGCTTTGAACCTGCATTGTTCATTGGACTTTGAACCTGCATTGTTCATTGGGCTTTGAACATGCATTGTTCATTGGACGTTGAACGTGCATTGTTAATTGGACTTTGAACCTACATTGTTCATTGGACTTTGAACCTGCATTGTTAATTGGACTTTGAACCTGCTTTTGCTCATTGGACTTTGAACCTACATTGTTCATTGGACTTTGAACCTGCATTGTTCATTGGACTTTGAACCTGCATTGTTCATTGGACTTTGAACCTACATTGTTCATTGGACTTTGAACCTACATTGTTCATTGGACTTTGAACCTGCATTGTTAATTGGACTTTGAACCTGCATTGTTAATTGGACTTTGAACCTGCTTTTGCTCATTGGACGTTGAACCTGCATTGTTCATTGGACTTTGAACCTGCATTGTTCATTGGACTTTGAACCTGCATTGTTCATTGAACTTTGAACCTGCATTGTTAATTGGACTTTGAACCTGCATTGTTAATTGGACTTTGAACCTGCTTTTGCTCATTGGACGTTGAACCTGCATTGTTAATTGGACTTTGAACCTGCTTTTGCTCATTGGACATTGAACCTGCATTGTTTGAACCTGCATTGTTCATTGGACCTTTCTCTAAGGCTGAATTTAGGAATATATTTAACAGTTACATGACGAAAAGAGGTTTAAGCATTTTATGCAAAGCTTGGCATGGCATATTATGCGGAGTGGATTGTAAGAGATAATTTTTCTCTTTCCAGGTGCTGTATGAACAATCGTGTTCCAGTGGAAGTGGATCCGGAATGCCATTGCTGGCTCAGAGAACTGTTTCCAGCTCCATTTGCCTTCTCAACCTCATCAGTAAGAGATTTTCAATTTGTAACTCACTTTAGTTTCATTGAGCCATGGTGCAAGCGGATTTATCTGCATACTTCAACGCAAACTAAACCCTGTTCGTTTAGCATGGCTAAAGTTTCCATGGTGTATAGGTGAGTCTGTATTTATTACCGTGTTGACAGTTGTGAGGTGTAATCTCCATCATATCAGCACAGTATTACGCACATTCCATCACCTTCAATTCAAAAGCATAGTGTAGTTTAAAATTGGTTGTGGGGTGTGTCATGACTGATAGTAGATCATCATCTGCCTTTGAATATGGTACGATGATCAGTTTTTCTTAGAGTTACAGATGCAGCACGACACCGATATTTTATTGAACGTTCAGAAACAAACAATTTAGCGACACTTTTAATTTCAGACACCACAGATACAAGTTAGCCATGTTAAAACAGTTGCTGAATTCACTGCTATGTACTTTTTTGTGAAATACTTAAAGGCTTTTGTATCTTTGAACGCTGTATCATTGTACATACCAAATTGCGGATACGCATGTTGGGTATATAAAGAACATAGTCACTTATTTATTTACTTACTTTGGGCATTCAGATAACTAAGTAACTACCTCTGTGTTGTTGTTGTTGATTCCTTCAAGGTAAAGGACGTTACGGTGAGGTGTGGCGAGGCGATTACCACGGAGAGAACGTGGCGGTGAAGATTTTCCATTCCTACGCCGAATCCTTCTGGTACCACGAATGTCGCATCTACAACACGGTGCTACTGCGCCACGAGAACGTTCTTGGCTTCGTCGCATCCGACACGGTCTCACGCAACTCCTGCACGCAGCTCTGGCTTATCATGCACTACCACAAACACGGGTCGCTCTACGACTATCTGAAACTGCAGACGCTGACGATACAGGAAATGATGCGTTTGATTTCGTCGGCCGCCGCAGGACTTGTGCATTTACACGGCGAAATCGTTGGAACGCAGGGAAAACGGGCGATCGCACATCGAGACATAAAAAGTAAAAACATTCTGGTGATGGCGAATGGACAGTGCTGTATTGCCGATCTCGGGTTGGCGGTTGTGCAGTCGCAGCGAAGAGGGTCGGAGGTTGACATTGGCACCGCCAACTGCAAGGTCGGCACGAAGCGCTACATGGCACCGGAAGTATTAAATGAAATGCTGGACGTCAATGTGTTTGACTCGTTTCGACAGGCCGACGTCTATGCGTTCGGTTTGGTCATGTGGGAGATTGCAAGGAGATGTGTTATCAATGGTAGGTGGTTAGAGTGTAAGATACTATATTAGTAGGTGATTAGAGTGTTAAAATGCTGTGTTAATCAATAATAGGTGATTAGAGCATTAAAATGATACGTTAGTCAATAGTAGGTGATTTGAGTGTCAAAATGATACTTACTTACTTATGGCTTTGACGATGCTTTCGCACGTGACAGCCGCCCAGCTATGGAAAATCTCCACTTCTGGTCCTGGCTAAATCTGAACCAGGGAAGAGGGAGACCTGATCAGTCAACTTTCACACCAACTGATCATGAAACTCAAAATGATACGTTAATCAATGATAGGTGATTAGAGAAGTTCTATTCTAATGAATTGCATGTCCCTAGAATGTTAAGCCATCAGTGATGGATGATTAGTGTGTTAAAATTTATGTTAAAATCATGTCTCATCAGTATTAGGGGTTTAAAGTATTAAAATGATACATTACCAATTTGAGCTCACTAGAGTATTAAAATCGTGTAAAAATTATATAGTATCAATGATAGTTGAGTAGAGTGTTAAATGATTATATAGTATCAATGATAGTTGAGTAGAGTGTTAAATGATTATATAGTATCACTGATAGTTGAGGAGTAGTGTTAAATGATTATATAGTATCAATGATAGTTGAGTAGAGTGTTAAATGATTATATGGTATCAATGATAGTTGAGTAGAGTGTTAAATGATTATATAGTATCAATGATAGTTGAGTAGAGTGTTAAATGATTATATAGTATCAATGATAGTTGAGTAGAGTGTTAAATGATTATATAGTATCAATGATAGTTGAGTAGAGTGTTAAATGATTATATAGTATCAATGATAGTTGAGTAGAGTGTTAAATGATTATATGGTATCAATGATAGTTGAGTAGAGTGTTAAATGATTATATAGTATCAATGATAGTTGAGTAGAGTGTTAAATGATTATATAGTATCAATGATAGTTGAGTAGAGTGTTAAATGATTATATAGTATCAATGATAGTTGAGTATAGTGTTAAATGATTATATAGTATCAGTGATAGTTGAGTAGAGTGTTAAATGATAGCCAATGTATCTGTCTCAATCTCAGGAACAGTAGTGGATTGTTATTATGTTGATATTTTTTTCATTAATAGACCAACATAGTGTCATAGCATCAGATAACAATCAGATAAAAATAGTTACATATACTATATAGTGCCTTTTAGAATCCAATTAATTTGAACTTTGTTGACTCACATCAGGCGAGGTGACCATTAAAAAAAACCTTTTTTACTGAGCTAGAGCCATCTGAAAATATGCATGAGAAATCTCGTACACGCAGTGTCAAATCGATTTAAAACCATAAGAGTATTGTATTGTATTAAGTATTTTGTATTGTGTCTATAAATTTGTAAATCGCCTCTCACAGTGCTCACCAATCAGGGACACTCTCAGTGCGAAAGACCTGAGAAAAGACACTAGTTTTGAGACGAAAAGATGGTGCTTAAAACCATAAGATTATTGTAGTATTGTATTAAGTATTGTACTGTGTCTATAAATTTATAAATCGCCTCTCACAGTGTACACCAAAGATGTGCAACGTGTACCAGTTAATACTGAAGAACATGTCAATGGAGAGATTCCAAAGGGCAGGACCTTTGAAGTAAGTGGTTGAGATGTTCATTGATAGATGGAATTATCCTGTTGTTTACATCGTTGTTCTAGTGATCTATTGACTGCCAGTGATGATTAACTTAACTTCTTATTGGCTGCGTGGTTGTAGGTGTTGCCGATAGCTACCAGCTGCCCTACTACGACCTCGTTCCAAATGACCCGAGCTTCGATGAGATGAAGTGCATCGTCTGCTTAGATCGACGAAGACCATCACCGTCCAGTCACTGGAAAACATCGATGGTTAGCAGAATCATTGTCGATAAATTTATAACTGAGGGGTTAGACATGATTTACGTAGAGTATGGGTGTGCGGTGAAAACTTTACTATGGGGTCCTAAGAAAATCTAGAGGTCGAATCCTTCAATATTCCTACCAATTCCGACCCTGATTAAAGAACCTGATGTCAAGAGAAAGATAAGCATGTATGTGTATTGTATTACATAGCTTCATAGTGGTACCGTACCTTCGACGTTTGTCAGAGGTGTTCCTTGCTAGCCTGAGTTAGGTTATGTCTTATAGTTTTTATGAGAATCCAGTTTATAAGCAACCACTTGAATTTGCATTTGAATTTCCATTAAATGACATGGAAGTCACAATTGGCAGGTGGTTGCGTTGCATAACAAAGAACCAACTGTTGTATTTTTTGTAGAACTATAATTTTATATATTTTTGATAAGAAACAGAATTTCATGAAAGTTAACCAAAAATGCATGTAGAAGAAAGGTTGCAATTTATGATATAAAGAATTGTAAGATAAATCGAGTAAGCTTGTGCTTTTGAAAACTTGTAGCCATACTTTATTCTGTTTTTCATTTCTAATTAATTAATATACTTGGCAGGTTTGTTTATTTTGCCTATGGATGTTTAGTCTTCTGATCAACTGGAATGTTTTGATTATTTTTGAAGGTCATGCAGGGCGTTTGGCGTTTGATGGGCGAGTGTTGGTACGAAAAACCTGGCGCTAGGGTTTCGATTCTTCGTGTCCGGAAAAGCATAAACAATCTCATGAAGTCGCTCGAGGAACATCAGCCGGAAAAGATCTCAACTCCACTACCAGAGATCATCTCTCTTGATGTTCCCAGCTGACCATTGGCCAATGTGACCTTGTATGCTAAAAATAATCGCAATACGGTGCAACTGAATTGCCTTCCTATAAGAATGATGTGATATGCGTCCGACGGGGTTTGAACTTTGAACCCTGGTTCATCTGCTTGCGAGAAGAATGCCGATATGTTTGAACAGTGAACATCTAATCTGTAGACAGCTTTTGGTCAGTTGTGGATCATCTGCTGCAGTTTTGCCTGAAAATTCTTTTCTAGCGAAACAGTAAAAATTACTTGAATGCTTTCTTTCTGATTCGAGTGATGAGAAACTGTGTATGAAAAATTGCTCAACGAGCTTTTTTTCATGGACGACTAGTCAGATATTGGACTATGAAATGTTACGATTGTAAATATTTGCGCTCTTTGAGTTTTCTTGAAAAGCGTCGTATGATCTTTGATTGCACCCAAGTGCCTATGATTTGCGAATTGAATGTATTGGTGCATCTAACTAACTTTGTTGATTGTCCTATAGGCTATTGCTCATAAACAAAGGAATTGTGCCCTGTTTATACTGATTCATTTTCTCTGTTGCTCATAAACGAAGGAATCGTGCCTTGTTTATACTGATTCCGTATTCTCTGTTGCTCATAAACGAAGGAATTGTGCCTTGTTTATACTGACTTCGTATTCTCTGTGTTTCAGTGATGTCCAATTTAGTTTACGACATTCATTAAGGATGTCTGCAAAATTGGGAGAAGCAGTCATCACCCAACTGCATAATGTTTTACCCCATATGAGTTATGCATATATTATGTTTTACCCCATATGAGTTCTGCATCTAACTTTTCTACACACCATTATTTCAGTGCAGTATGTGCTTTAAAACCCAACCTTCAGTCGAACAGCACAGAAGTCTGTCCTGTATTGGATATAATCCGAATTTGTGTACACCTCATGTGGCAGTATCAATCCCATAGTAGAGGTGCAAGACCAACTGTTTAGCCTTAAGAACACAATATCGTCTTAGTGATTTTTAACGTTAACAAAATAAAGTGACATATTGGTATAAGTTACCAGTCTGATCGATTCTAACAAAGTTCTTCATGTCATTGACTTCAACCTATGTGTTAAAAATATTCCTGCCTTGCAAAGGCCGTTGCACTTTCTTCAGCTAGAGCAGTCAAGGCCGTAGCTAGGGGGGTGTTTTGGGTGTTTGAACACCCCCCGAAATGAAAAATGTGAAAAATAATATAATGCATTTATGAGCATATGACGTAAAGACCATTAAATAAAACCTTGAAAACACCCCCGAAATGGAAAAAATAGTATTTTGGGAAGGGTATTGGTGAAACACCCCCCGAAATAAAATCCTGGCTACGGTCTTGAGAGCAGTCCATGGCAGAGTTAGTTTAAGTTTTATGTCACCAACTGAATTTCTCATAAAATTTCACTACGATCTGAGAATCAAAGTTATAGTTGGAACTATTCCCTATGAAGATGCTGTGACCAGACTACGCGAAGAATCTCAACCAATCGATTCACATCATTCACTGAAAGATGAATATGGCCGACCCAGTGAAGTTGCCGCAGAAAATATGTTACTTGATTGCAATTGCTAAATTTCTGAAGCTAAGGCCAGTGGAAATTTACATTTATATCACACTGTGGGCCTAGTGGTTAACTGTGGTTTCCTTGTTAAACTTACAAGTTTGCATCAGTGTGGCTGCTAGTTAGTAGCATAAGACGCAGAAGTTACACGATGACATTGTGAATTTGTAATGTGAAAGATTATTTATGCAGCTCAACATAAAGAACTTATAGCCTTGGCCCATTCGAAAATACTCGGTCAATATGGGAGAGCAAGTTGAAGTATGTCGGTCTTATTGTGCAGAAAGTAGTTTCCTGTAAGAGGTGCTGTACAACTAGAATGGTACACCAATACAGTGTACAGGCATGTATGTACCAGGTATGTACGTATGCATACATGTACCTACGTATGCATACATGTACCTTCGTATGTACAGGGTGCGCCTAAAAAAAAAGGCCCCCTAGGTTTTTTGCCAATATTTTGACCAAAAGTAAGAATTTCCAAATGAAATTTTACAGGCTTATAGACAATTCATATTTACACATTATGGCCAGATTTCATCAAAATATTTCAAACGGAACAAAAGTTACACCACTTTTAGTGAGGTCACCCACCGTTTTTTGACGATTCAAAAACGCGACGCAACAAAAAGTAACAAAAAACCAATCTAATTATTCTGGTCAATATCTTGGCCAAAAGTAAGAATATCGAAAAGAAATTTTTCAGGCTTAGAGACAATTCATATCTGCACATGGTGGTCAGATTCCATCAAAATATTTCAAACAGAACAAAAGTTCTACCACTTTTAGGGAGCTCACCCACCGTTTTTTGACGATTCAACAACGAAACGCAACAAAAAAGGGACAAAAACACGAATTTTTGTCTCATCTCAAATAATTGGTATCATATAGCCTTGATAATGCCAGATGATCATTATTATTACTATTTAAAAAAGAAACAGGGTACCAGCGTAGCTGCGCGTCACTGAGAAGTCACTTAGCAAGATGACAATAAAATTGGTAAATAAGGAATCTGTCAGATTAATCAACAGGTCCATCAAGAACTTTGCAAAAAGACTCACAAGAAGTTTTGGCACTGGTGGTGGGCACATTGAACACAAGTTGTGAAGCACTACCAAGTTTATTTGACAACAGTTATTTGCAATGAGACTTAATAAAATCGTGTTTTTGCTACTTTTTGGTGCGCTTGGTTTTTGATTCGTCAAAAAACGGTGGGTGGCCTCACTAAAAGTGGTGTAACTTTTATTCCGTTTGAAATATTTTGAAGAAATCTGGCCATAATGTGCAAGTATGAATTGTCTATAAGCCTGTAAAATTTCATTTGGAAATTCTTACTTTTGGTCAAAATATTGGCAAAAAACCTAGGGGGGGTCTTTTTTTGGGCGCACCCTGTAGGTAGGTATTTATCTATATCTCTGAACATTTCCTTAGCACACTCCAAGGTTGTGTGCAAGCGTGTGTGTGCGTGTGTTTGTTTGAGGGGGATACAATGAAGCCTTATAACATGGTTTAGTAGAATACAAGTTTTTACAGAACATGGTTGGGGTTTGTACCAGAAATTAATTGACCTATAAGAAAATAAACTTGTTATGGCACACTCTCATTATGTATCAGTTCTTTATATATCGTTTAAAAAAGAGCATATAACAGGTGTCTGGTGTAATTGAATATTTATGTAGTGCCTTGGAAAGCCCCTTTTACAGGCTACACAGATTCTCTCTTATAGGAAGAAAATTGATCAAGAAACAGTTAAATTTTTTATGGGTTATTATGAAACTTAAACTAAACTAAACATGTATCAGATTATGTTTTCGTGATACCACACACGGCAACATGGCTGTAAGGAAGTGCAGTCAAATATGGCACACACTTTTCTTGTCTAATTATTTAATTAATACCAGTATAGTTCTACCTGTTTATTTTACTACAGTACTGCAGTCTTTACAACGGTCTTTGTCAGCTGGTCTTAGTGTAGCTTCACCTGGAAAAGTGGAACTTCATCTACTTTCCAGGTTAAACTGAATCCCACTGTTTTCTTCAGAAAGTGCTGTATACGGCAAGCTATCACTGCAAAGTTTGAGAGTGCCTAACTATGAAAAAGAACTTAAAGACAGATGGAAAACAGTTCGAACACATAACAACATCAAGTAAATACACTGTAAACAGTTCAATTGTTGATAGATGCACAATTTTTACTTATAAACTTACACATGTACAGTATACCCTGTTGCTGGTTGTAGAAGAGCAGGTGCCAAGCTCCTCTTTGCTAACATCAGTCTCCAACATCACACAGTGGAATACATGGAACTTTTCTGTGGACGGCACAGTAGTCAAGTGGTTCGCATGCTTGACTGTCAAACTGAGAAGCCAAAGGTTCAAATCATATCACGGCAGAAATCTGTTTCAAGATTTATGCTTCACAATAGTCGCATACACCCCTAGCCAACGTAGGTATAATAGGCCTTCCATAAATGACATCATGCAATGTATGACGATTTTTACCCCCTGCCCCTCATCACACGTCAACACAAAATTCGCATGATATCTAGTATTAAAGGGACCATCATAATTATATCATCGCAAAGATGTGACCCCTCCCTTCTAGGTGTTCATTTATGGACGGTCCCTAATGAGCACACTATTGGCGGGAAGATGCAGCCCAGATGATTGGCCATCTGCCCCCTCATATCTCGCCAAAAAAATGAAGCGACAAACACTATAAATACCCATGGCAGAGGGTCTTCTTATTCAGCGCATAGCCTATGAATTTGACCCCAAAAGTCCAAGATATGGGACAATTGCATACTTGGGAGAAATGACTTGCAGTTTATACCCACTGCCCCCCCATTGGCTAATCTTATTTCTGCTGACGGAGGCAAGGTGTGTGCATAAAAGTCCAACAGAATCGTTGCAACGCATCCAATCTCAAGTTTAAACAACTACAGTTGGACGAAAAGGCAAGCTTTTTGCGAGTAACAATATCATGACATCTCATCATGACTTGATTCATCATGAATCACTAGTTGTGCACGGTGTCATCATGAGTGGTCAAGTCTGTGCGTGACGATGTTTGCCAGAGCATTTCTTCGCCTCCTCCACCGACCGATGTCCTTTGTTATCATTCGCAGTTGCCAGAACCACGTCTCCGTCTCTTTAGCATCTTCGCCCTGGACAAGAAAAAGCATTTACCTAATCATCCTAATGTAAATGTAATGTAAATGTTCGAAATTTCTCAATGCTACACAAAAGCTGAATCAGAGAGATCAGCTCATTCACTGATGTTACATCAGATCAAGTCCATAATGGCCAGGTTGTTCTGTCCATTTCAGGTCATAATCTGAGATGTCAAGCCAAGGAGGCAATATGGTGGTGTTACAGTGATAATTGTTAATAATGGACATTTATTATAGTGCTATGAGGCACTGGATGCACCAATCTATTTTAAATTAAAATATTATGATTCATAATACACAAAAAGTCACTAAGCAAACACATGTAGAACAGAAACAAAAGATTTCCATTCAGTACATGCTTGTGTGATGCACACATGTACCTGCACACACACGCACACACACACACACGCACACACACACGCACACACATTATCACAAGCCACACACACATTATCACAAGCACAGAAAAAGATTGAATGATTTGTAATTAGCTTTTCTGAAACAACACTGAACATCTACGGAAATATTATCGTTTTGTATCAAAATCATTTCATGAAATTTGAAGTGGATCGTCTACTATAGCAAAACTATTGGAAATGAAATAAAGTTAGAAACATTCTGTCAATGGAATAGTACGGTAGAAATGCAAAATGAATGTTACATTCACCTTCAGCAGGAATGCTTCCTTATTCATTTCGGTCACCTCAAAAACTGCCGCAACGTCGGGATCCATTGCAACGATACATTTCTCCAGAGGTATTGGCTCCTGAAAGTCAATCATTGCCAAGTTGACAAGAAAAAAACCCAGAAACAGCTGTCAATTCAACACTGTATATCCAATGCTAGACTCACAGCAAATCTCTGCCACTTCTGGTACTGCCAGTCCAACGCCTGGATAATGGAGGAGGGCAATGCCAATCAGTTTTGTTGTGACACAGCACCTAAAAACCACTACCATAAATAATAAATATTGACCAGCAACCGACTTATTTGCGACTCGGTCAACAGTAAACAACAAGTAAAGAATTGTGTCAAGCACTGGCAAATGGAATAAATAACTTACAATCAGTAGCAGCAACATCATTGTCATAATAATTATAGTCACGTGATTCTGGGTTGAGATTATCTGTTAATGTGACAGATTGCTCATGCCTGCAATTTTTGATTTTGAAGTGTAAAAAAGCCGTAATAAAAATCATAAGAGTTTGTTTTGGTCCAACTGTTATTAGGACTTCTGAAGCCTCTGAAATAATAACTAACTGTCTGATGTAATAGTGAATATCCTTAATCAATAGCAATAGCTTAACTTTTATATAGCAGTTTTCAACCACTCACTCGTAATGGAGTGTACTTTCCGGAGCGCTCTTTCACGATGACCAATGCAGCGGCACGCATTGTTGAGGCCTGAGGAAAAGAAACTGAATTTTCTTTGTAGTTTGGCATCTGAAAAAGTATAGGCAAATATATAAAAACAAAGACTTCTACACCTTATATTTGACATTTAAACTCAGAGGTGTGATGGGTAGGTACTAGGTAGGAAGGCAGGTAAGTTTGCATTAGTGACAATACTTTAAACACTTAGTTAACAAAGCGAAACAATTGTAGAGTTAACAAAGCAAAACAATTGTATATCTTAAAGTATAAACTGTGTAGGGATGTGCTGAAAGTACCCTTACCATGCCTAGAGTGGCGACAGTGCAATGGACGGCTTGAAACTTGAGACTGGACAGCTGTTGACTCCATCTTGGATTGATCAGTGGAGCACAGAGAAGTCTGCCCATCATCACGAAATACGTTTCATAGCGATTCCAGCCAAGAAGATCCAGACACAGCTGCAGTGTACAAATCAATTCACTTTATTGCAACCAGAAACAACATAACAGCAAAGGTAGAAAATATACATGCATTGGCTAAAAAGAGGGGCCCTAAAGGGATGTACATCCCGCTGGGGAGGGTGACCCAAGTAAAAATTCCAAGAAAAAATTATGCAAGATAGCCAAAATGAAACAAATTAAACCAAATTAGGTGATGACAGGTCGCAGAAAAGATTAAATTGACAACAGCATGTAGATAAACAAACTTAACTACATACTTAAGTAAAAACCTTAACTACATGTGGTCATGTGCACTTTTAAGTAGATTTAGTAGAGGAAAGTAGGATAAAACGAAGTCTCTTTTTAAAGACCTGCAGACTACTTGATTGACGAATATTCTATTGGTATTGTGTTCCATACTTGAACGCCATAAGAATTAGCAGTAAAACGTCTAGAGTTAGATTGAGCTTCGACAGGGCGATATGCAGATGAATTCCTAGTGAAATACGAATGGGTGTCAGAATGGATGTCAATGGAACAAAGTATATAATATAATGCAAAACAATAAACCAGGCAATAACAATACCTCTTGATTGGGCTTCTTGAAGGCACGCTATATAAATTCTTTGAAATATTGAATGAATGAATGTTCACAACTGTTCATAGTAGGCCTAGTCCTCAAAGTTTACAGCAAAACCTCAGTTATTTTTAAATTTCATTACAAAATCGGAAAATCCAAGACAATGGATTTCATTTTGAATGTAACTGGCTAAACCAGAATTTTTTTTATAAATAATACTCTTGGCATGTGTGCACTTATACCACAACAATGCATTTAAAAATTAGAAAGATTATATATTTACAAGTCTAGGGTATATATGCAAATCACATTGCACCAACAAACTGTTTTATTTACGAGCAAAATTACTGCTACTATTATTTTGCTGGAATATAAACACCTCTATTACATCAAATAGGGCAGAAAGAGCAAAGAAATTACAGAAATGAAAAAAGGAGTAACGAAAAACATCAAGCAGTAATTATAATTCACAGCCAGCTCAGTGTATAGAATTCATCAAACTTAGAATACAGTTGAGCAATGTTTCTTCACGAATCTCAAGAAAAGACAATCATCATTATGGCAATTACCGCTTATGATAAGTATGACTATTGTCTACAGCAGATTAGGAAAAGCAACATCTTCAAAGAAATACAAATGGAAATACAGTTTGCAATTGCAAGGAAATATTTTTAGCAGAAAAGTGAAATTCAGTTCATTTGTGAAGAACATAAAATGCTTTCACATTTCTTAAAACTGAATATAAGACGAAGTACTGAATTCCAACATACATTCAATTCATTAGATAGTGAATTTGTCATAGACTGATTGAAACCAGATGAAATCTATTTGAATGCTGATCCAGCACGATACCTGCGTGAATTCGATGTTCTCGAGAATGTTCTTCTTGTTGAGGAACTGCGCTGATGAAGATCTTCGTTTCCACTTAATCGAACCTATTGTCTTCTGTAGTGAGAAACAATTGTCACCAACAATTGTCACAAACAATTGCCATACCATAAACAATTTTCACAAACAATTGTCAAAATAAATTGTCACAAACAGGCGATTGTCACAAACAGCAGTCTCAAACCATTGTCACAAACAATCAGGCCCGCCGACAGAAATTACGGGCCCCTGGGCAGAGCAGTCACGGGTCCTATAGACTATAATTTAGAATTTTTGAGCAACTTTAAGAGAGAGAATAGAAATAACAAAATTTTGGGTATACGAATGTACGATAATGCATACATTTATGGTTTTAATCGGCTCTTTATGTTAAGAATTTAATTTTCAAATTACATGGTAGTCAACAAGCAATCATTCTGGATTTAACTGCAAGAAAATCGTTTATGACTTTATGATATCCTGATAATATAGTCTCAATTTTGTCTGCGAACCTTGAAAATGCACCTCGGAAATACTCTTTCTTCATCACCGGGAAGCCAGCGTTCGAGAGAGAAAATGACAACGGCATTGTCATGCAGCGAAAGTTATTTGTAGACAATGATCTGTAGAAGTAATTTGCAGGATGACGCACGCTGTCATACATCAGCTGTGACGACGAAGTGGCTAGACGACAACCTCCCATTACACATAAAGCCGAAGGATTGGCCACCCAACTCTCTGGACCTCTCTCCTATTGAGAACTTGTTGAGTATTTTATCTCTCAGCGTTTAAAAAGATCCTGAGACAAGGAACGTTGATCAGCTCAAACGTCTCCTCCAATGAGCGTGGAGATCGATAGCAGTTGGGATACTTCAGAGGCTGATCCAGTCATGCCGGATAGAGTCAGTGCTGTGACTGCTGTCATTAAGCAGAAAGGAGACACTGTACGCCAATAACCTATAGTATACGTCTGTGTATGTCCTACATAGGTAACAACAGTGTCTTGTCACGCTTGTATACGAGGCTAGGCGTATACACAGTTTCTTTATTGTGTTAATTTGATGAACGCAATTTTTTCCGCAAAAACTGACCGTCTTTACATTTTCTTATAGATAATAGCGAAAACGGACCGGATCATAATCAAATTTGTACCAGTATCTTTCATTTGACTGATGTATACACTGACAAAATATTACAGGGAAATATGAAACCGCTACTGAGATAGCGCATTTTGAAAACGGTGAACGAACTTTCGTGTCACCCTATATATAAATATATATTTTAACTTACTGAATTGATATGTGCCAGTGTTTCTTCAATCATCTTCTTTGCAACAACAATGTCTTTCAGACTCGGAACAGAGGGTGGAGTAACACGATGTAGTCGATCCAACAACAGAGGATATCTACAGCAAAGATACAGTGTATCCATACACATACGATTCTCACTTTGATTAAAAATGTCCCCACTGAAACCAGTTCAATCCCTACTCAAAGGTGGTCATCAAAAACAGTCAAGCAGTTTGAAATGCATGTAGCCCATACGTATTTATGTATCCAGGATTCCAGATCATATTAAATACAGAACATTTTAACAACCTCACAAATGTCCTGACATATTCAATACATACATACAAATTATATTCTTTGTATTGGATATCTCAAAGTTTGCTGATCTATGCAAGGATTGCAAGCGCATACAAAAGGTTGTACATCAGTGTGATAGCACATGCATGCATATTTAATCGTGTAATTGAGTATGCAAGTATGTACGCATGCCAAGTATGCTACAATGCATGTTATAGCAATTTATATGGCACCTCTATAAAAATATCTCTTACAAGGGTATCTTTAATACAAATGTTCTGCATTTCGTAAACAACAACATAGCAACAAATTTGAATGTTAACTGTTACACATAATTTAATTGCATTAGAATTGGTAATTATGGCAATTTGAGTGTGATGACAAGGACATAACAATGCGTATAATAATAATAATACTTCATAACTCGCTGGACTGGAACGATGAGGAAAGACTTGAGATCCATCTTTCGTAGAATGGGATTCTCCTTCTGAGATTCTTCGAGGAAGACCCGCAGCAGCTCCCTCTCCTGGCTCAGCTGATCGAGAAGGGGTGGCGCCCCCGATTGATTGATGCAATACGTTTGAAATGCCATCAGCATGTTCGCGGAATCCAGAAACACTCGAGCGATCTTGGCCGTTGGACATTTCTGCAAGAATTCAAACGCAAATATGAAATAAGGAAATACCTACAAGAAATAATTATAACTACGTTGCACAATTGGTGGGACGCGGTGGTGTAGTGGTGGCGTCATTGCCTTGAAGCCGGAAGGTTCGAGGTTCGAATCCACCTCAAGTCGCCGCATAGGGACCTTGAGCAAGTCCTTCACTCACAATTGCTCAGCGCTTCAGCGTGAAACTCCAATGCAGTGTCCGCGCTGTAGTCGGGAGTGCCTCTGAGTAGCGGTTGAGGGCTGTAAGAGGCGCTATAACAAGTGCGCACCCAAGCAAACAAACAAACAAGTATGCACCTTGAATTTCACTATAGGCTCTGCACTAGACATTCAGGATACATGACACCATAACTGCCATTTCAGTGAATTTCAAACTCCTAAGAATTAAAATAAAATGATTTCTAAAAACTCATCTACTGACCTCATCCGATTTCTGTTGAGTTAGTCTGATAACATTCTCGAGTTTCTCGACGAAATACTTGTTAATCATGATCAGTTCATCGAGATTAAGAAAGATCGCCTGCAGCTGATCAACTGTTAGGAGACCATTCTTCTTCAGTGGATCATAAAACTCCTGAAATATTAAATATGTCAACTATGTTATAGTTCTCAGAAATACCAATCATCTTAACTCTAAAATTTACCTATTTACTAATAATACAAAGCCTAACGCTATATGCACATCTTTAGGTCTTGTCAAAACCTCTTCAGGGACCAGAGGAACACAGGCGTTTAGCAAAATTCAATATTTTGAGAGCAAGATAGATCAATTTTAATTTCATACTCAAGCAGAGTTCATAAATAATCTTGTCTGCTCGGAACTTGATGAAGAACTCTGAACTTGTTAATAGTTATTAAAGTGACTCCATATTATTAATTATGTAAACACCTGTTGACACCAGGCTATGGCATTAACAACATCTCAGCAGTGATATACAGACATTCCTCAAAGCTTATGATCACTACACACTTCACTTTAATTCGAATAATAATAATATGTTTATGCATTTAGGTCAAGACGATTACGAATTCATGCATTTAAATCAAGATGTTAACAAATTCATACATTTGGTCAAGCCCTTCTGCAGTGCAGTCATCTGCAAATTCAAGTAAAATTATGCAGTTATGCCAGACTTACATTTTTAATGACACCAAGGTCTTTGCCGTAACTGATCTCAGTGTCGATGATTTCACGAACCGCTCTTTGCAATTCCTCATTTTTCAGGGAGCATTTCCGACACCAAATGGATTTATTGGCATCACTGGCATTCTCATTGTATGCGCAAATGTTATCACCACAATCCGTGCATTTCAAATCCTAAAACGATGCAAAGCAGATACATAGATTGGCTCTAAACAATCGCGAAACTCTAAGATTTAATGGCAATTTTGTGTAATTATTTATATACCAGTCCATGCATAAAACAGTTACAAGTATCAAGTTAAATGCTATAAAAAACCTAATATTTTTAAAGACACTACAGGCAGATGATCAGCTGATTCACAAATCCTCTATTGATCCAGTGTTGACTGATGACATAATTACGTGACCAATTGTCACATGCTACACAGTACACATTAATTATTTAATGCAACATGCTCACTAAACCAGTGATTCCCAACCTGAGTGCCACGGCACACTAGTGTGCAGCGAGAACTTTGCAAGTGTGCCGCTGGAAAAATTCTAATAGGCCTATGCTATTGAAAATTAAGTAATAATGATTTTTAATGATATTTAATTAAATCTGGATCTCAGAAAGACAAAGTGCGGAATAAAAAGCAAGGAATCAAACGAAAGTACAAAGACGATTACAATGAGTAGGCCTATGATTTTATAGCTTTGGACTCTTGGAGATTCTCAATTAGGCCTACCATTCTGCCTAATCTGCAACACAGCTTTGCCGAATGAGGCACTTGTTCCTAGTAGGCCTAAATTAAAATGACTCTTGGAAACTAAACATCCAGCTGTAAACGATAAACCAAAATAATATTTGAGAATCTTGTGGCACAGCAAAATAAGCAATAAAAAAACCTACGAACTACATGATATGGCCAGAATAGAGATTGGCTGCAAGCTAAAAAGTAGCACAATAATATTGGCAAAATGCAAGAAGGCACACACAGAAGCCGAATCTGTGATCGCACTGGTCAGCAATCATCGCACTATGCTTAGAACTGAGGCTGCAGAAAAAGTGAAAAGTTCCATTGTCAAATAACACGATTACGCGTGGAATCGAAGACATGTCATCAAATTTAAGCCTTAGAAGAACAAGTTACAAGAAAAACTGACTAAACTAGAGTTACTATAGCACACTGACTAGACTCACTAGAGCATTATTAGACAATTAGAATGTTAAAATTAGATTATTAGATAATAGTGACAAATGGATATTAACAAATTGGTAGTTATTGTCAAGTGTGCCACTAAAATTTTCATTCTTTCTTAGTGCGCCGGAAGTTAAAAAAGGTTGGGAATCACTGCACTAAACACTATACTTAATCCACTTATAGTAAGATATGACACTGCAGGGGCAGGATGGCTTAGATACTTGACAGATAACTAACCGCATTACATCAAAAAGTCTGCCATCATGATAAGTCATTGATATCACTGTAATGACCTCTACACTTATTCCTCCAGTCAATGAATGTAACTTGATAAATAGGCTCATCAGTTGGTTGAAAGGTTTGTTAAAAAATTACCGTGAGTGTAAAATTCCGGTATGCATAAGGGTTAAAATTTGACATCATCCAAAGCAACCTCTTAACAATGTGCTTCAATAAGATGGTCAAAATTTGGCATATTTTGACTTCAGATAAATAGCCATAAGTATGTACAGCAATGATGTGTAAGTAGAGACAAGCGGGCGGATCCAGCAGGGGGCAAATCCCGCCATGGCCCCCCCATTGAGAAATGTCTATAGAACGTGACTCCCACATTAGGCTTCAACAAGCTTTCAACAGTAGGTTTCAATGGTATATTTTCCAGACAATTCGGCTAAATGTGAGACATGCAACTTTGGCAACCAGCCACAAAGACACATTCAAAATGAGCTGTTTATGAGAGAATAACCGAGAAAGACATTATTTTACACATACATCACTGGTCAGAGATATGCTGTGCAACCTAATAGCATACCTCTTTCTCAAAACTGCTTTTCGTAACCTAATAGCATACCTCTTTCTCAAAACTGCTTGAAGTTGAAGAATTGTTTTCTGCTGATTCTACTTCGGAAGAAGCCAAGAAGCTCCAGATTTCTGGATTGTACTTGCTATTGTCCTCTTTCTCCTCCTCCTCTTCCTCCACCTGCAGATCTTGCTCTGTTTGTTCTTCCTGGAAACTAGGTCTTGCCTCAAATGTGATGGCATCACCTAATGTCTTGTCACCTAGCTCGTTGGCATCTCTTGTCAGGTCTGTGACTGAACCTTCGTGTGAAAGATTCTGAAAGAGAAACAACCACTGCAACTTGAAACTTACGAAAATGTCAAATTGTCAAAGAAAGAGGCAGGCATATCTTTATTGCACTCATAGGCGCACAAAAGATTTCAGCAGTGGGGGGGCAAAGATTTAACTTCTGCCTCAAAAATAAATCCTGAAATCTCGTGGAAAATACTACTTCTTCCCAGAACAAAAAGTGATGACTTTTTTAGTCATTTCCCGGTCTGCTTGTCCGAAAAACAGACTTGCGTCGAAGACCTTTTTTAAAGTTATTTCCCGGCAGTGGCGGCGCTAGGGGGCTAAGCCCCCCTAAAAAATGCCATCCATTTTTTTACCCATGTAAAAATAAAAATTTTGGACGATTAACCCCCTTTAGCCCGTCGCCGCCACTGTTTCCCGGGTCTGCTTGCCCGAAAAACAGTTTTGCCCGAAACTTGGGGGGCATTTCGCCTCGTATGCCTATGATTGCACTTGAGCTAGGTGTGATATGACTTAGTATTCAAAACAGATTATTACAACCAGGTAACTTAGATGATTGATCATCGCTTGGCATACAACAATAAATGACTGGTTTTGCATTACAAGGCTGCTGACAATGGCCCACATAATCTGATTTGTAGGATAATTGACAATGGCTTATAATTATGCATTTTTATAGGGCTAGCTATACTGGTTCAATAATTTCATATTTAAGGGTCAAAATGTGATAAATCACGACTGAGCATTAGCCTACTAAATCCTCTCATGAAAAAGCCTAATTGAAAGGCTGGGAGCTGTTCTGACCTTGTCAGTCTAGTCGCCCAATGGAAAAATGGCCTTCTCAGGTTTCATGTAATCTAGTCAACCATCAAATTGATCAACTTCAAATTAATATACTCACCGAAGGACTTAACTTGGCAATGTGGTCTGTATCTGGCAAAGTTCCAGAATTGTTCCATGTTTGCGAATTTCCATCAGCTTCAGCGTCACATGCTACATCCTCAACTTCCTGCTTTCCAATAATATCACCACAGAGAGAACCACAAGAAATTGGCAGATCACACAAATCTCTTTTCATCTGCAATTTGTCTACTGTGGGACTAGTTGACACAATTTCTTTGTCACTGAACACTTCTTCATTCGCATCATCGCCAGATGCAACAAGTCCATCGTTTATGTCTCGAACAAACACGTCTTTGTCATTGGCGCATAGAGAAGATGCCCCACTTGATGAAGCATGGTGATGAGTAACAATATGACTAGGGGTCACCATTGGAGTATCAATATGTATGTCATCGATTTGTGACACTGAAGACTCATCAACAGGAGTGGCAATGGGATTTACATCAATCACAGGATTAAGCGCTTGAATCTCCGAATCTTCCTCTGGGATGATCACACAGTTTGCAGAAGCTCGTCTGTTGACAAAGGCACTTTTCTCCTGATGCATCCGCTTGAAATCATCAAAGCTCGGAAACTGGAAACTACTGGTGTCTGGCTGCAGACCTCCCAATTCACAGTCACCTCCTTCGGTTTCACGAGATTCTGGCAGGGACGCTTCACTACGTAAGCCGTAAATGGAATGCGCCATATCGCTTGCTGAGTGATGTTTTCGCAGCACATGACGACTCGCATCACGATGAGTCTTCGCTTCTAAAACCTTTGTCTTTGTTGACATCTGACAAGGTTCATCGAGCTTACACTGTGAATAATTGACGAAATCTTGGACCACGGTTGCTGATAAATCCTCTGAAACTGCAGCAGCATGTGTTGGGGTTAATGTGCGATCCAAAGTTGCACCGTCAACCCTAAAATCAAAATCTCCAAAGGAGTGGCGTCCGAATCTAGGCTTACAAAAGACACCTGAATTGAATCTTGCGGATGAGCCCCTGACTTCTAATGAAAACTCAGGCCGTTCGACAACTTCTTTGGACTTAAACGCTGGTGACTGCAGTTCAAATGCACCAGCGCCGTGATCATCGTCGTGATCATCACACTGTTCATCAAGCTGGTTTAAGCTCTTTTTTGAGAAAAACCCATTACCCAAATATTTCTGTCTCACGCTACCAAATCGATCGTTGTCCATTCTACCACCTCTGCCTGAGCAAAGGTTCAAAGATTGTCTCCGGTCAATGTTCTTGCACAGTAGCAATCCAGCATCAAAATCACCAACATCTCCATTTTGCGTAACTGATGTATTTGCCGTTGATGTTGACACGCTAGCGGTAGAAGCTGACGGTGCCATGAACTCGGAGCAGAGTTTGTTTCGCCGCAGACTCCCATACCGCTTTTCCTTTCCGAGCTGCTGCTTCAAGGCTTCGACATCCGCAAAAGTCGACGTCAGAACGGGTTTATTTGCACCGACGCTCCTAACATTCCCACTGTTGCAGTCGCCCTCCCGAGATCTCAATCCCAGTTTGACAAAATCTTCCGTCATAGATTTGCGACGGGTTTCAAGCTTCACCGTATCTCGTTGAAGATCGAACGAGGAGTTCCGATTTCGAACGCAACCAAGGTCATTGCGGTATTCGGGAAAGCGCTCCTGCTGGTACGACACCATGTTGACAGTTTAAAGAGCAAGCGCACGCCTTAACACCAGGTCATCAAACGATCCATTCAAAAATCTGAAAACATGAATGCAAACAGTTTTCAGTTTATCAGAAGCTACAGTTGTAGCCAGTAAGCCAAAATATTCGCATATATCGCTATGTATTTGCGAGATGCGTCACATTGTCAACTGGATTTCTTAAAGATCATCTTGCTGTGGCAAGGTGGTGGCCCATACCTCAACTTCTCTGCCCCGACATACATCAGGGAGCTTTGATTCCTATTTTCAAGTAATTTAGGTTGCTGAATCGGTGTGCTCCACTAGCCGTGGAGATATGCAGGTGTCATGCTTCCGCACATCAACTCAAGCTCATTATGTCTTCTCATAAATCACATCAGCCTTATGAAACAGTCCATCATTAGTCATGAGCTGTTGCACTTGCCCTGCGTAGCAAACACTCTCAAATTATTGCCTTATAAACTTACTTGTTTGTTCAGTCAGACAGCCATTTGTGCAGCACTGTTCTGAGGCACATAACAGGCACAATATTAGGTTGTTGATAAAAACATACGATATCCGGTAGATACATTATGCGTAACGTAAGCCATGTATCTGAATGAGCTCCAGACAGTCTTCAGTAGCAGCACAGGTAACTTAGAAGGCCAATAAACACCAAAATAGTGGGTCAAAAAGTCAGGTGAACAAGAACAGTTCAATAGAGCTGCATATATGCATAACCCCAACCACTGTAAAACACATACATGTATACAAACAAACACACACATACAAACACAAACAAAAGTACTCACACGAAGACAAACACACACAAAACCATACATAAGGACACACACACAAATACAGGGCACATTGCTTGAAAGTAGCTGCCAGAAAATGCATCCTTATGTAAGATTATCCCCAAGCAAACACAGTAGGCCAACATGCCACTCGAACACATAATTTGTACGAAACTTTAGGATCCAGTGCAAATGCCTGGCGGACTTGAGATTTTGTCACGTTAAACAAACAACACCCAGAAGTCGCAGACAGTTGGTAAACCTGACGGAAGACATTTCGCGAATGTCTAACCTATGAATCGCTCAACCGGTATGGCTTCGAATTGGCCAGACTTTATAGAATGTACACTTGTAAGCAAATACAGAAGAAGCTTTGCATAGCTTTGATAGATCAACAGGATGACCACCTACTCGACTTTTCATCATGGACCAGGAATTAAATAAAACCAGAGTCCCATTGCCAACATGTCCACACTCCACATGAATCCGACTTGGAACCAGTAGTTTTATAGATACAGCATTGGTCCGAGCTAATATTAGTCCATGGAAATGCTGATGTGAAAAAATACTCATGAAGTCAGATGGAAAAGCACCAATTGGAAATATGAGAAACAATGTTGGGTAAACGTATAGTTAGCATCGTGCAATATTTTCTGATTTTCAATGAGACAGATGGCACCATAAACAATTTCTAATAATAATAATTATAGCAATAATATTAAATAATAATAATAATAATAAAATAATAATAAAATAATAATAATAATAATAATAATAATAATAATAATAATAATAATAGGGTCCATTCCAGGCAAATCTGATTTTATAGTTAATGTTGAAGTCGCTGAGGTATCATGTTTACCACGAGCAATCAAAAAATAATAATACCAATTTTAAGCAATAGCAAAATAAAAAATTAATAATAATAATAAATAATATCAATAATAAATTATTCCAAAACATACATGCCAATGCAACTTGTTTGATTGAAAGTCAGACAATGAATAACTTATGATGCTAAACTACACATTTTCCCGATAATCAACTATTCTGCTTTTATGAGTCAGATTTCAACCTTCAATTTCCGTCGCTGGTGCTAAGTAAATACCCTACAGGGTTTATACAATGACCAACCTTGGCCTATTTTGCAATGAACCTCAGTCCCCCCAACCTCGTCAACCCGATCATCGAATTCTTACCTTCGATCTCTTGTGAAACTAAGCAGTCGATTTTACAGCAGCTGGATATTGATTCAAACCAAGAAGTCTACCGATCGGGCATCCAGGAATAATTGGTTCCGTTTCCACACAACAGAATCCACGAAATCCAATCCCATAGAAACCAGTTCAACCCTAAACCCGTCTCCGGCCTAATAACGAAAGGAGGGTTGAGCAAGGGAAATGACGTTTAATCAAGCATTACTTCCCCTTGTCTGCACATTTCCAACAAATGCAGACTCTGGCACCAAGCATCGTCTATCGATTATAAACTGCATTCATTCGGTGCTGCCACTACTCAGTCATGCATGCTACTGCTTGTCTGCCTCATCAACCGTGTCCACTGCCCGCCTTGCAAGCTGTCAGTGCCTTCCATTCAGCGCCCAGGCCAGCTGAGCAATGCCTGCTTGCCACCAACAGTCCAACATTCAGCCTCATCATGCCATTGGTCGCGTAGGAGTGGGGAGAGGCAGAGGTATTTCATGGGCACTGGTTCAAATCAAATAATGCCTAAACTTCCAGGAAACAATGATAACCCAAAAATAGAAAGAGAGGTCATGATTAATAGGCTATTGCTCTGTAACGTAACCTTGTAAACAGTAAATTGTACACTATATGTAAGCATGGGTTTAGATTCGGTATAAGCCACATAGGTTCACACTGACAGACGTGATTCAAACTAAACATGAATTTTCATCAACATAACGTAACAATGGTCTAAAGTGGATCAGATGACATGTAGCCTGCATTAAAATCATTGCATGTAAACAAACACAGCATGCCATCTATCCCAAGATTCCTCTGCAGTGAGGCACGGTGGCCGATTGATTAGAGCGGTTGGCCTGTGATGCGGCGAGTACAGGTTTGATCCCTGTCCAAGGCGGTTACTGCGTAAGGACCTTGAGCAAGTCCTTCACTCACAATTGCTCTGCAATACAATTGCAGTTGAGCCGTCGAGGCGTGTGTGCACTCCTGAAGGATGAGAAGGAGGAGGAGGAGGATGAGAAGGAGGAGGAGGAGGAAGGCAATATCAAATTTCAGTTGTATTGTATTGCATTGAATTCAAAACTGTGACTATGTCTACAAAACTGTCCAACCATTCCACAAGTCTACAACCCTTGCACTGAAGAATTTTCTTTCAGGCTTGGTTCCTGAAAATTAATAATCGACATCTGTGACAAAGAGTTGCCTCATTTTGTGTTAATTTCTCACTCAGCCAGAGTTGAGCTCCTAAAAACGCAGTTTTGCAATGATGATAACTCAAGCCATTTAAATTGCAGGCTTATAGTTTGCAAATCCAAATACAACAGAAGACAGAGTAGATCAATAGATTCAATACAAGACTTACATCAACACAGTGCAACCCAAGTATCTGCAGTACACATAAATATAAATTAAACCCTGGAGCTTTATAGAAACAGTTTAACTAATGCAGACATTTCTTTGAAACAGCCTTGCAGTCCATAATCTGTCGGATTTCAGTGGTAAAGATAACAATTCAAACTCAGCTATAGAAATCAAGTTGGTGGCAACTTTCAATTCAACTTCTTTGCAATGCCAAAAAATTGCCTGCAGTTGACAGAACTTTTGAAACTGAGGCAACTGTGTTTGGAACAATGCTAACTGCTCCCCTACCTCAGTGACAACTTTTACAAATTACAAAGCAATGTATTTTTTGATGCACTGGACGGGTGAAATGCGTAGGGTTCCGCGAGCAAACGAATGCCACAAGAAAGGTTCATCACTAGAAAAAGGTTGAAAACCACTGCCCAACCTTGACAGAAGAGCAAAGACATGGTCAGCAATGAGCAGCTGAGATGAAGAAGTTGCCATCTTTGATACAAATGAAGAAAGAAAATTGATATCTCAGCATTTGTGGAGAGTGAGCAACATAACCGTGGATGACAAGTACTTCTATGAGTTCTACAGGTTATCTATAACATAATCTACGTATTCTCAACCAGAAATCAATGATGTTTGGCTACGACTATAAAATTAAGTTAAACTTGAATTCTTACCAGCTGATTAAATCCAGGCAGAGGCAGATTTAATGTTTGAATGTATAATTATGGCCATTTATATAGCACCTTAACTAGAATATCTCACAAAGGCGCTTATCATAGCTACCCAGCAGATCTTAATAATCTCACACCCCAAGGCCAAGCTTTATGTCACCCTAATACAGTGGTTCTTAACCTTTTCAAGGTAGCCGAACCCCAAGAGAAATCCATGACCACTCACCGAACCCCTCAAGTTTTAAAAATATTTTTTTACTATTGGGAACAAAAGGAAATAAAAAATTGTACCAAATGTGATACAATATTAATTCAATACATGAACTACGAGTGGCGTAGCGAGGAATTTTTCATGTTTTTGTTTTGTTTTTTGCCTGGCCGGATACCCTCTCTGAAACCAACCCAACAGTATTACAGTAAATAAAAAGGGAATGAAGTAACACATGGAATAAAATAAGAAAAACAATTGTTACTATAAGCAATTGGTTCAATTGGTTTTTTCTTTTTCTTATATAAGTGGATAAATAACCATTAAAAAACTTGTTTCCTAGGCCAATGGGGGGGTTAACCCCCGAAACCCTCCTTGGCTACGCCACTGTGAACTACTAACAGTTAACTAACGTACCAACACTACCAATTGCATCTTAAGGTGTCCTTTGTTGTTGCCGTGTGGAAACAATGTGAGAAATGCGAGACTCTGTTTTGGAAAGACTCACTCTCGTGTCATTTTCATAATCAAATCTGCTTCTTTTCTTGGATTTAATCTCCACCAATTTTGAGAATCCTTGCTCACAGAGACATGATGTGACAAACAGTGCGAGGATTTCAAGGGCGGCTTTAGCAATGCGAGGATATCCTTCCATTTGGCAGCACCAAAATCTCTAGAGTGTTGTTGTACCAAAGAGCAATAGCCTAATTGTTGATTGTGCCATGGATCTGCTGAAGTTCGATAAGATCGTCCAGGTATGGATCGTTCACATTCGCTGTAGCCTACAATATCGAAGGTGAAAGGCTGTCGCATCCATGCTGGATATTGCTGGATATCTTTGTCAGGGAAGTGACCGTCAAATGACTTTGCCAGCTCCACCAGGTGCATTGCCTGCAATCAATTGCTTCAACTCCTCTGGTACAACAGTATCTCCAACTTTAGACTCATCGTGACTAACACACTCATCTAGCAGAGGAAAGTTAGCGAAGTTGTTGTTCTCGATTCGACACTTCACAATGGTAACCTGTTTCGGTAAGCACAAAGCTTCTCTTCCGCTTCATTTATATTGATGCCACCACCCTGTATCTGGAAATTGAGATGATTGAATGCACCAAAGATGTCAGCCAAGTAGGTCAAGGCGAGGATGAACTGTGACTCGACGTAGTGTTAATTATCGGGAGGTGCAGTAAGACATAACTAAGGTTAACAGGATGAACAGCTTTAAATTTCATAAGGTAGGGCCTGGCAGCAATCTATTTCAAACAAAATTTATTAAATAAAAGTAGAAAAAAATTAATAGCAAATGATTTTTCACTCACACTCACTGACCCTGAATATTATATATTTCAGAGGACCTCTGCCGAACCCCTGGCATTGGCTCACCGAACCCCAGGGGTTCGGTCGAACACTGGTTAAGAAACACTGCCCTAATATTTGATGTTTCAGTCTGTCAACTTTAAAAGTTTTAACTTTGCAATGTTAGTTTTTTATATTCAGATGTTGTCAATTCGCTGTTGTTCAAACTAAAACTGATTGTTCATTGCTTTCATTTTTATTATTTCCGATGATAGAATGTTTCACTCATGAAATAAAGCACCCGATCTGATTGATATAGATATGACATATAACTATGCAAATCATAACAATAATACTACTGCTACTGGCAAGGACCGTAAAATAATAGTCCTTGACTACAGGGCTTGACATTGTCAGTTACATTAGTGCTGCACTGGTGAAAGCTTAAGGCGATTTTTTTTTCAATTCAATTCAATTGGTTTATTGATCCACCAAAAAAAACAAAGACAAGCAGACAATTTTGCTTACAGGATAGTACACACAATAATTTATACATGAGAGAAATTTTCTGAAAACGAGTGGGGTGCCTTATGCAACAGTCAACATTATAAGATTATCTTCTCTAGAAGTTGCAAGATTTTAGAATATTCTGAAGAAGTTGCAAGATTTTAGAATATTCTGTAGAAGTTGCAATATTTTAGAATATTATGTAGAAGTTGCAAGACTAGAATATAAATGTCATGAATGGGTTTCAAGAATCTTACCTCTGAAGAATCTTAAATGCAGTTGAAAGCAACCGTAAATGATCCAAACGGACAACAGAATCTGTTTGGTTGCAACAAACATAATGTCAACAAGCAGCAAAGATGGAAAACACTTTGTCTGCTTATATACACCAGGAACATAATGAGTGCTCAACATTACTACACTGCCACTAATATTCAATACGCCTAGCATTACTGTGATCCAATCATAACCAACGCTGTCTTGTATGGCACGCACATAATTTGTGCATGAATCATGAATGCATAAAATAATTATATACACATAAATATATATACATGTATATAATATATATGTATATACATGAACTTACTCACACATGCATGCAAATATTTATATATCGTCCTACATAATATACGTATACCGTGTAGCGAAAACAGATACTGGATGCATTTTATTAACTCTTATCTTAATTAAACATCACACATATAGATATATTTGGTAAATATTACCTCTCATTGCATATCTTCACTTTGGAACCTGGTCTGATGTGTAAACCTTGCATTCACCAATAACACAACCACAGCAAACATACTTATCCACAAGCACACACAAAGGTGTGCAATTGTCTTTGGCAGGTACACTTGCCTGTCCGTCTACCTGGGTTGAAGAGGTTTTGGTGCAGTAAATTTTCATCACACACTTAATGTTTTCATGATCACCAAGTCCACTTTGTATACTCTCAAGTATAGGCGTCCATGTGTATCATTTAGCACTTCTCTGTAGCATATCTTGAGTAACATTCATTAGCCTGTTGAAATACCTTATCGGATAAATATCTTATCAGGTCGTTGGTCAAGAAATGTTGAGCGCACCTCTTGTGAATGTAGGCCAAGAATCCAAACAGAGCAAGCTATAGGTATGACTCAAGCGGTGAGCCAACATTGGCATTAAATCACTAATGAGTGGGTCATTTTGAGATAAGCTGGCAACATTTTGTCGAGTACTTCAACCAATGTCAGCCAAAGCAGTTCTGTGCAGGCATTCCTTCTGAATCAATAACGCAAATATCAGAAAAGCTTCCTGTAGCTTAATTAAATCAATTGGGTCAAGAATGAAAAATCTTCCTGCACGTACAGACTGGTAGCACCTATTCAGCACCATTATGGCTGCGCGAAAAGTGCCAATAAAACCTGAATAAACACTAGCTGCCACTGGGAGATAAATGCTTATTACCGTTAAGTACATTAAATATCATTGCGCCGCGAATATTATTCTTACCATCAAACATTTACAGCATGTATTGTATTGTATGCAGTTAGCTACCATTTGTCTAGAGTCTGTAGACACTATGACCAGTTTAAATTTTCGAATATGTTCAGGATTATAGATAACCTCGTGATGTTTCCTGCAATCTCTGCACAGGATTTTCTGCCATAACTAAGAAAAAGCTGTAAAAAATCTTGATTTCTTCTCACTCGCCATTCATGCTGCCCCAGTGCCAAATTTCATCCTCTGCAGCTGCAGTCTGCTTAACCTAGACCACAGACATCTAGACATTAGCGCCATGTATCTAGATGTCTATGCCTAGGGATCTGAAGTTGGAACAAAACCAATCTAGACCTGCCAATTTAGTCATCTCAATGACTCACAGTAAATACGCTGGTTGTGATGATTAAGTCACTTGGGCATCGTATAAATTCCAGACATTGCAGCTAGACCTTGTAATTTTAATCTTAATCTCTAAACCTCTAAAGCACTGCTTGAATGCAAAGCGCAGAGCACTTGCTTATTCACGAACTCTGCATCAAGTCAAAGGGATTTTCCAAGGAGTTGAGAGGCTTGAGTCCACTTTTCAGAGGGTTCAGATCAAGAGGAGGAAAACAGTCTTTCAACAAAATAGCAGCGATACAGCTCATAAAGAAACCCATATCAAGCACAAACAGTTGGGTATGCCACCTTCTGTAACTGCTTAGAATTCAGCGCCTTTGAAGATTTCTGAGGGAACTACTGCTGAAACTACAGCTAATTCCTTTCATTAGTCTAGAATCAACTGTGCAACAGTATAGTTAGCTGAACAAACTGTATTTCTTCTAGCTGGAGCAATTTCAAATGTTGAGACCCTCACCAGACCGATTATTCACCCATAAATGACTCCATATCTGCAAGAGTCTCCTCTTTTGTGTGTATACTATAATTATATTAACATCATAACATGTATCAATTATTTTACCTCTGGTAAAAATTAAATCTATATTATTTTACTTCAGCTACCAATGACTCCTCAAGATTTCAAAATAAGAGATAGCATATCTTGAGATGGCTAGTTATTGATGATGTTATACATGGTGATAACAGCACTGTTAATAGTGAATGAATTGAAGCATTGGATGGCCGACCAGAAGATAGGCACTGGTAGAGAAATGTAGTTTCTCTGTTGTTTCCAGTAAATAGCTGAGGGTGTTGAAGAAAGCCAGGTCATAATTATTAATACTTTTATTTTTATCTGAAGATTTTATTAAGCCGAAGTCATTTACAACTAAATAAACTGCAAGAGTGTCATGTGTAGCTTGGTTTGACATGAACAGAGAAGTACTTAATTTCTTCAGGAAGCTTGATGTAGAAATATCATATCTGGATTTGGATCGAGGTTGTTGACCACGCAGAGTTTATAGCTGCACTACATCATACGGTCTGGTAACATCATAGACTGCATCTGGGTAACATCATAGACTGCATCTGAATATCCACAATAAAGAGTTCAGCGTACAAGCAAACTGCTTCTAATTGCATTTGCCTTATTCAAATATAAATCAGATCCAATCTGGTGAGGGTCTCAACATTTCAATAAGATTGAATGAGGGTCTCAACATTTCAATAAGATTGAATGTTAATAAACGAAGATTATTATTGAGTTTAATCGAAGGCAAAGTCTGGCAAACCACTTGTATTTCTGACGACATGGGAAAAGTTTGACAATTACTCAACTGTAGAACACTGTTCAAGTAAATATATGTGTATATCCTAACGTTTCACAAGTGATTATTTTATTTATTAATTGTAGTTGTACATGTAATCCGACATCTATAAAGCACTATTTTAGAAGAAACTCGTCAGTGGCGTCCCGACTCGAACCAGTAAAATAAAACTGTCGAATAAAACAGATACATTAGAAAAATTGACATTCAAAGTTAAGTTCTAAAATCCCTGAAGTGGCAGAAAATCTAAGCTACACAAAAAAGTAAATGTGCGAGTTTTCATACATCGACCACACAGCTTAGACCCTGCTCCATTTCTAGCGGATTGATCGGGTGGAATCCTTCACCACAGCTATCCATTTGAACCAGCCCCACACCAATTGGGTTGACATGCATGGACTGTGCTAGCCCAAGATTATATATTTGAAATAGGCAAGCATCGCAAAGTGAACTTGCGATCCGCATGCTCTCTAGCACAAGGTGAATGGGATGCAGCCTACAAACCAACACGCAATGTACGTAATGGGATAATGAACCTAACGGGGTAATGAAAAATCAAAGTTGACCCATTAAATTTTAAAAACAAATAGCACATTGAAAACATTTATACATACAAGAGTTAACAGGGTGATGTCAAAATATGACAAGTTTGACGAAATCGTGAACTCAAACTCAAATTTTGTCAACGTTGAATCAAAATATCGGCTCATTTGAATCACTCTACGTAACTTCAACGATAAATGGCAGAAATTGGTAAAAGCTTTTCAAACACTGAGTTTCAAGGCAACATCAGTTTATCAAATTGAATTTCCAAGATTATAATACAGTAAAATATTACATTTAGATCGTGTTGCATGCAAATTGAGGTGCAAAATACACAGTTGTATAAGAAAACAGAAACAGACAGACACACAGAAACAGACTGCGGAAACAATAACAATAATCAATAACAAAAAGGGTTAGCACAAGTTCAAACATCAATTCATCAGATATAACTGAAATTCCTACAAAAAACTTTTACACATACCTACATTCAACACATTAAGTATACAAGGAGTTGGTTAGGCTTCTTGTTAAGTGAAAATGGAGTAATTTCCAAGTTCATATAAAATCCAAAACAATTTTTCTAGATTAAAAATTCCATAATCACTAAAACCTTCATAAAAAGTATACTGTTTAAAGCACAAAGGTCTGAAAATACAAAGTTATTACAAGTTTCAAGAAACCTTCATCAGTAGATGCTGTTGCTAGAACACTGTCTGAGAAAGTTCATTCAGAACGATACAAATCAGAGAATTTTAGAACACGTAATACGCTACTACAGAAAAACACATAAAAGACCCCATCAAATTCGTTAAAAATATATTTACAGATCTGTATAAAAGTGAAATAGGTCATCAAAAATTACTTCAGCCAGGTCAGACAAAAACAGTACTTAGCAGTTCACATCGCTAAGCAGTAGCAGCTCTCGCCACTAAACAGTAGCAGTTCTCGTCGTTAAACAATAGTAGTTTTCCCATCGCTAACGTTAAGAAAATTCACTTGTACGTTAGATGAGTTTCTTGGCTGCGCTTTGGTGGTGGAGGAGGGCGACCGCACTTCTTCAGACCTTCTAGAAGTGCAGCCGGGGGAGGAGGTAGGCTGTCTAAGTCGACGTCACATGTCTTCCGTGAGGCAGCGCGATGAACAGGGCTCACAGGTGGTGTATCTGATAATCCACCAACGCCAGATGCCTGTTTCTGCGAGATGACCCGCTGCAAGTCCGACAAGAAGCTCGAAGTCTCCCCGCTCTCGCACGACGGAGATCGTTTCATTGTGAGACGACCCGGTGAAGGGGAACGTGGTGATAGGCTTTGCTGCGATGAAGACGTGCTGGACGGGCGGATGTCACCGCCGCCAATCGGTTTCCCAGCCAGATTGAGGCTGCCGGCTATCGCTGCGACACGACCTTTAGTCGGAGAACTGTCGACCGAGGGGCTGGGTTTCAGGATGTCCTTGCGCTTCGGCGGAAGTGGAGGCTTTGGTTTTGGTGAACTCTGAGGAGTGAGCGATACCCGGGCTTCGTCGCAGTCCGAAAATGAGCTGGACGACGGGAACTTCCTGCGTACGGGTGGCAGACTGTTCGGGGAGGGCAGCACAAAGACCTCAGAGGTCAAAGGTACGGGTTTCGGAGATATCGCAAAGACCTGCGGGCACGGAAGCGGCGAATCGTCAATCTCCCGATGCCCTATGCTGGTGGCCCGCTTTATGACCGCGTGTTTCTGACTGGTTCCCCACTTTACTGGAGTTGAAGGTGGCGCCATCTTAAGCATTTTCTGACTCGTGTTGAACGTGGGCGATCCAGAGCTGCACAGCTGATCCATGGATCGGTGAAGCACTTCGTGGTTAGGCGGCTGCGGCAGACTCGAATCGGCCGTGCAGTTGTCGACGTCGTCACTTGCGACTTGCGGGGGAAGTGGGGGCAGCTGGGGCACGCTGCTCGTCTCCCGCACAACCTTCTTCGGTGATTTTGGTGGGACCTTCAGTGGTGACTTCATCGTCTGCTGTCCCGAGAGCTGCTTCGTGACCTGCGTAGTGATCGGAATCAACGGTGTCATTTTCGCCGGTGCACCGCCACCGCCGGTGTCCGCCTCCAGACAAGACTTCAAGAGTCTCGCAGGCGAGTCGTCTGGTGACTCTGCACGAAAAGTCTGAAGCGATGGAGATGGAGATTGTTGCGAGACGCAGCTGAAGCTGGGAATGGATTCCGACTGTTGGGAGAACATTTCGGAAATCTTTTCCTGAATCAGCGCAGCTTGTTTCAGCTTGGTAGCAGAATCGACCGCATCTTGGCAGCTGTTCAGCGTGCTTTGACGCTGTTGGAAGTTCATGTGCAACTGCTGTCCATACTGAAAAAGGACAAACAGATTTGCAAGAGGTACACATAAAAATGTAACATAACAACGCACGTCTGAGTAGGGATCCTGAAAGGATGCTATATAAAATCTGATTGATTGATTGATCGATTGATTGATAACATGCTTTATTCGGTGACGCAAATAGCATGCAAGTCGTAAATACATTATATTTTTCTTGAGCTCTGCTGGTTTACAAATGAGACCCAAAAGAGGCCAAAGGTTCCACAAACCAAGGTTCCACAAACCAGGGTCACCTGAGTCAATTTCGTTGAGAAAATGCAGCAGCAATATTATGTGAAACTGGGAGATAAATTGTTAACTATCATTATATAAACAAATAGAAATTACTGAACAGACTTTAAAAAACATACAGGCTAAACATAAAGAAAAATTAAAGACAACTTATAAACAAATTTCAAATTTTAAGTTTGACAACTGGCTGATTGTTTTTAAATTTTTCGCCCAAGGTAGAAAAATCCTTGAGGTTTTAAGAAACTATAAAACAGCATCAATGGTTCACGTCCGCCATTGTTAAATATGATCTAAAAGTAACATCAGGATCATCATCTGTGGCACGTCTCTCTGTCTGTTTCTCTCTGTTTGTCACTCTGTCTCACTCTGTCTGTCTCTGTTTCTCTCTGGAGCACTGTCATGCACAAATCAAGTTTCGCAGCTATCTCAGTTCACAGCTCATAGCCATTTTGCATGTAGCATGAATGAAGTCAAGAGGCAGCAAGTCAGGTTCCATGAAATGTTGCACTGGCATTCAACTGGTCTGTTCCAACCTCTTGGGGGCCGGTAGGGTGTCATCGTCAGTGCATTGTCAAACTCTGACATTGTCTGTCTTACTAATATTTACAATGTTTCGTGTGTAAAAAATGCAAAATAACTTTCCAAATTAATCGTGGTTACACAAAAGCTGCATCAGAGACAGAGAGAGAGAGAGAGACAATCAAGAATGTGGCACTCTTAAAAAGGAGTTGCTCTTGTAAGCAATCCTGGTTTGGGTGCAAACAGAGCTTGATTTATAACAACAACCGTCGAAACACAATGAGTGCTGTGTCTATTCAGTGGGGTCGTCCATAAGAGTAGTCGGAGGGAGGTCGTAGCACTTGTATAATTCCAGTTTGATGACGGATAACATCAATAGTTTTACTAATAAGCTTTTCTTTTAATATTCACCTTTGCCAAACGAATGCAATTGATCCAGTGCCACATGGAAGTCATATCTTCAGCACACAAGTATTTAATGTACTTAGGTGTCTTCTTCTGTATTTGTGGATGCTAAAATTAAACAACAATATTAAACAGACATTCATTATATATATATATCTGAAGCCATTAAAACCAGCGGCATAGCCATCCTTGTTTCATGGAACAACATGAAGAATACTTCAGCAGAAAAAATATTTAAATACAAATTATATAATTATATATAATTGCATGCATACTCAGTCTCTGCACATATGGCCAGTCATATTTTTGGTAAATTTATCTCTGACTAAGTACAGATTTGTCACCCCAAGCCAGGATAAAGGAGGAGGGTTCTGGGGTAGGGTGTCCCAAAAAAACTTTTTCTTGAAATTCTTTGGTCTCTCCAGTCAAAAAGTTTCCTATGGAGATGATAATATTTGTGTAATTTTTTCGAATTTTTAAGAAAATTTTTAGGGCGCCCCCAAGGAGCCCCAAATTTTATATATAGCGTACTATGATATTCGTGTGCAAATATTTCAATAC
The DNA here is from genome assembly GCA_949752735.1 of Lumbricus terrestris. NCBI lineage: Eukaryota > Metazoa > Annelida > Clitellata > Crassiclitellata > Lumbricidae > Lumbricus > Lumbricus terrestris. The sequence continues at coordinate 22,263,493 of OX457036.1, forward strand.
AATGAAGCAGCGTCATTCACACCACATATTTTAAATATTTTCGCACAAAATATGATATGTCATACAATGTAATTGCTCAAAAAATGTTATGCTATATTTTTCTCAGACTGGTTTTGCAGTTAATTGACTGAAATATGACAAAATTGATATATGCACAGACTTTCATGTATTATTAGCATTTGGAATATTATTTAACCATTATTGACTACTATAATAATTCGACCATTTATTCAAAACAGAGTTTACTTTGAAATGGCATATTGGTACACAGTACCAAATGTGAGATAGTCACATGTTTGGTCCAATCAGTAGTTCACTACATCGGAAGAAGTGACTCAAGAGAGTCATGGTTGCAATTTGGGAAGTACTTTTTATGTTTTTCAACAGCTTGCAATTAGAACTGTTTATGACTTTCATTTGTTATGGCATTAAATGTCTGTATCAGGCACAGCCAGTACCACATGTCAAATTCCTCATGATTACAATGGCTTAATTGTACGGTTTTTCAGATGGTCAAACAGCAGAACTCTCTAGAGAGCTATCGTCAATGCCGGTAGTTTGGAAAAGGTTTTGAGAGATATATAGCTCTGGTAAAGTTGTGGAAGAAACTTGACCAAGTAAGATCCAATTTCGGGGTCTTGTGTAGTACGAGAGTTGTTTCCTTGTGTGGTATTAAGAGATCGGAAAACAATTCAAGAGTTGCATGCTCTGGATTGAAGTATCAAGAATGGCATTGCATTGCTTTAAGTGCAGTAATACTGAGACCAGGATAATCATATGCCTGTAATCTTCTAACTAACATGATGCAATTAAATGGAGTATCAGATGAGATCGGACTGTGCGCCAGGATAGAATGTAGGCTTACACTGATACAACAAAAGTTGTTAAAGTGTTTTAATTGTGAATCATTATCTGTGAAACAGATGACAGTCTCATTTCCATAGAACGGCAACTACATTTTCATTGAGTAATATAACGGTAATACAACATACTCTATCTGAAGAGCATCAAACTTGCAAATACCAGTTATGTTTGGTACATCCATCCCATCATCAACTCAGCAAATATAAAGAATTCATGGAAATCCTCCACAGGATGATGCTCTGTGAGCCTGATCCAAAAAGCAAGTTTTATAGCCCTCAGTTAACAATAATTATCTTTTGGGGTTTGTTGCCGCAGAAACTGACATTTGTTTTATTTGAACCAGTTTCATCAAACATCTTGAAAACACAGCATATCTGCAGCCTTTTAGATGGTCAAAGACATGCATAAAAGTCGCTGGAAAGCATCACCTCAAAGAAAGCACAAGTTCTCATATAGATGGTCAATTCCTCAACTTTGACAGTGCTTTAGTTTTACTGTGACTTGCCATGACAATAAAATTAACCAATATTGTAATATATAAAATATGTAGCCATTAAACCATATTTGCATGATGTAACAGACTGTAGTGAAAAGAATATATCAAACAGTCTGAAATTTCGTTTTGCACACTTTACAAAATGGCTGCTACATACATGCAAACCCACGATGAAACAGCAGCTCTGCATGAAATTATATATATTATATATAATATTATATATATGTATGTATATATAGGGCATATATATTATATATATATATATATGCGTGGTGTACTTATTCAGAACGAAAATGGCGTTGGGCTGCAGAAAATCCAAGGTTCATGAAAATACGCATGAGTGAAATTGATAAAGATAGCGGCAGACCACAATGCATTTTTATGATATCTTATAGCCCTTTGGGGGACCTCTAAATGCCCTTGAAAAAATTTGAAATTATTTCCCCAAAGTTATCTTCCACCAATGATACTTTTTGGCTGGAGAAACTTAGCATTTTCAAATATAACCTCAAAATGGGACACCCTATTCTGGGGTGGGCTTGCATCCAACCAGGCAAAACAACATTAGCAACAGAACCAACACAGAAACGCTGCATTGCCTGATCTGCAGTCCTGCATGGTCCACTATTTTATTTTATTCCACTGGATCATCCATCATCACTGCCCTTTATCTAGATAGACATGAACCAGTTTGAATATGATACCTTAAGTGCAAATCCAAAGTCATTGGGGGCTTTGTACTTCTTCTTCCAACCAATCCCTGTGTACACTTCAACCAGATTCAGCTTTTGCAGACACACCAAATCGATAAGAGACTACAAGAAAAACAACACATGCACACATCTTCAGAATACCATAAAAAATATTAGCGAAATCATATAGCTCCTTTTGCGAACATGACATCACAGTAGCAGAAATCATAGCTCACAGGTGAACAACAGAAGCCCACTTCATTATGTCAGGTACTTGTAATGATGGTACAAGTGTACAAGTAACATAAACTAATTAGGCAAATTCTCTTTCAAGTTCAAAACAAGTCAAGAAGTTGATAAATATGGGACAAGTACTGGATGACCGGACTTCAGATAAACGATTTATTAGATAAATGAATTATTATTAATGACCTTTCCTATGCATGCGATGACAACTGAAGTAAAACGAATGAATGCTTATTCCTATATTGTAGTTGCTAATACAATTTTTATATATAACATCATAAGTAGAAAACTGAAATTTATTATTAATTAACTAATTAATTAATCAACTAACTAACTTAAATATGTAGCACATGCACTGTTACACCGAGATGTGGAAAATGAACTGCCACGATAAGATGCAGAAGTTAGATATCCAAGCAGTTGAAAATCAAAGAGATAGTCACAAATAGTGAGTACCATTCTATGGCACTTACTTCACAATGTCAAGTATCAGTACCGTTAGTTCATCTGTCGTTGTGTCACAAACGTCTAGAAAGAAGAAAGTACCTCAGTTGTCCACTGACCTTACTCTTTCCTTTCGGATTATAGTAGATCCCTGAAGCTCTGAGTATAAAGTACAACTTCTTCCACGCTTTCTTTCCCTCCAGCTTAATATACAACATTCCATCGAATTCTGGAAGTCGACAGTTTGACTCTAGAAACTCCTGCAGAAAAAAATAACAGCCAACCACCCACCCATAGTTACATATGGCTGTTTTAAAAGTTAACAGTGTTATGTTTTATGTAACATTGCCACATTAATAGAGATAGTTGGACAGGCAATTGTATTGTATTTTATCCGTATTAAGATACTTAGAATATCATGAATATGACCAAACGTTTTCTTAATCAAGGTTGTGTTATACTGAAATGCTAATAACTGCACACGTAACAAGATACTTTTAATTTGAATGTAGCTAAATAACTTCTGCTAATCATCTAGCAACAGACAAAGTATTATAGGTGACACTAAACAGCGAGACACTGCAGTCCCTTATTGTGACCAGCAGATTACTTGGTCTTAGTAATAATAATAATCTTTTCTTTAATTGAGCGCCTGCAAACGCACTGCGCTATACATTTACAAGTTATGCAGTAATCTTAATTAAACTTAACTACTAACTGAACATACAGCTTTGTAATTACACGGCGCTAATAGCAGCCTACAAAGCAAATCCGCCCAACGGGGGCTCGAACTCACTACCTCTCGCACTCTTGGCCAGCGTGTTAACCATTACTCTACCGGGCCCCCTCCCCGGGGGGGGGGTAACAAGTAAGTAACTTACTAACAAAGTAACAAGTTGTTACTTTGTATACTTTTTGGCTCAATAAATAGTTGGCTATGTTATGGTCATCTGTAAATTTAAATAGCGCCTTTGACAGAGCACACTAATCAGAGGTCCAATTGGAAGCAAGGAAAGTAATGTTTCAGTGAGAATAGTCTTTATATCTGATGCGTATGACTTAAAAATCATATTTCTTAAAACAGTCATCCAACTTTCACGAGTCTTTTAATTTTGATGCAGTTGAAAACTTATTGTATAAATAATTTTGATGCAGTTGAAAGCTTATTGTATAAATAATTTTGATGCAATTGAAAGCTTATTGTATAAATAATTTTGATGCAGTTGAAAGCTTATTGTATAAATAATTTTGATGCAGTTGAAAGTTGATTGTTTTCTGGACAAACCTGAATGAGAACTTTACGAACGCTTTCGTCACACTTCTTGTTCTTATCCTCCGTTGTTGTCAAGTATTTCTGCGAAATAAAATGCGATCATCGTTTTTCAGAAATAACTCGTATAATAAGCAAGCATTTGGAAACCATCATTCTGTAAATTAAGTTTGTGAAAATAACAGGCATTCAATGAAAAGTCTTTCAAGTAGCTGCTCACAGCAATCCAATCTATTCTGGTCAAACTGACACCAATTAAAAACATAAGAAGCAAAACGTTTATCAGCAAACACGGCCAACTAAGCGCAAACTATGTTTAAAACTGGATCTAAATTACCATTACAGCCTCTGTGAGGCAACACTGTGATACTAAGTGTATTTAATTGACACTAGTGTAAGCCTAAAACGTACTAAGTGTACTTAATTGACACTAGTGTACACTAAAGACAAATAACTGCGAATGTGAAGATATCAGTAATCATTAGTTTTTCATTAATCAAGATTTTTTTCAATAATCATCAGGATTCTTCATAATTGTAAAATAACATCTTTGTCACCAATATCTAATGCACAAGATTAGGATTGATAAGTGGGCTGTGTCAAACTTGAACTCGATCTATTAAATCTGACAGCCTGCTTCCATGCTTCTGTGGCTGTGGTGTGAGTGGTGAGAGTGCAGATACCACCAAAGAGACTGGTTCTCGGCTTCTCGCACCAGTCAACGATCCAAGGTCAGCCACAATAATGGCCACTTGGAAGGTCTGCAACTCTGCATGTCCAATTGTGCACACAGTTTTTGCGGAAGCACAATTTATATTTCACTCGGTCACGAAGTGTTTATAAACAATGCATTCTTTAATCCCTTAACAATGAGCTGCATTGGCTTCCTAGTTGCTTTTAGTACATGCTCGTCAATAAAGGGTTAACACTTTAATGATAAGAGTATAATATAAGCGACTGGGAACCAGCGCAGCTTGTTGTTAAAGTGTTAAAGCAATGCCTCTGATATCGAGAAACAAAACAGTCTAGAACAAATGTCTAGAACAGACATTTTACATAAATTAGAAGGTCTGCAACGGCAAACGAGTTTTGTGGAGGCACATTTTTCATCACACAGCTCCATGACCAAGTGCTTGTAAACACACTTCTCAAAATAAATACCTCTGATACAGAGCTACAAGAGTATCTATCTAGAACATACACTGGCATAAATTGTCTGGTAAAACACTAAAGCCGTTCTTGTTACTACCTCAGGGCAGAGGAAGACATCGTATTTGTCCGGACGTTCAATCAAGACAAGTTTATTCTCCGAATCTTTCGTCCAAGTCAGCACGTTATCCGATAGACTTTCGTTATCTTCCAGCAATCGTTCTGTAACATAAAAAACCATTACCTTGATTAAGCTACCTTCAAATTACCATTACCATTACCAATTACAGCCTCTGTCTGTTGGGGCCGCACTGGACATACAGACTCAATCTGATTTAATCAACATGGCTGTTATTTATGTTTCAGAGCTCTACAGATCCCATTTTAATACCTATTTACTAAATATCTATCTTAATAAATATACAACTAATGCATGAATGTAAAACTTTGTCTTAAAAATTAATTAAGCTTTAAACATGTTATCATAAATTGCTACTTACGGTCCCAGTAACAGTAGAACACAAATACAGCAGACACTATGGACCAATCAGATGCATTTAAGCACAGGGTCATGGAACATATAGGCAAAGATGGTTGCAGAAACTATGGAAAAATAGGTAAATTCTAGAACAATTGTTATCTGCTGGAAAATTGCATTGAGTTGTGGAAATTAATTTCTAAATGGAAACTAGGGACTTGTCAGAGAAGAGAGATAGAAATAATATTGATTTAGAATTTTTACAAAAGTAAAGAAAATTTAATCATTTTTGTAAGGAAAATTGCATCTCTGAAATCAGAATTCAGTGCAGGTTCAAAGATTGCGATGTTCTGTGTTTCAAACATTATTAATAGCAAAAACTTTTTAAAATGCAACCTCAAGAAAAAACTTATCCGCAACTATAAATGACCAGGGAGGTCCCACGATCAAAGAAAGTAGAGCCATGTTTAATCTAGATGACTCTCCGGGGGACCTCCCCAAGAATGACACATCACCCCCGAAAAATTCTCCAGTGTTTGGCTCAGTGATTGCCGTCGGCCCAAAATGACTGTTTTTCCCGCTCCCCAGAAACCTGAATTCCCCTCCCCAAAGCCGGGGACTAGATTTAAACACTGCAGTAGAGTTCAAACACCTGTGGAACAAGGTAAATGACAGATTAATCAGGTCACTTCTAACTTTAACAGAAAGACTATTCCAGCATAAACGACACTTCTTAAAGTGTGTTTGCAATAGCAAAACTACTGTGCTGAGGAGTGGAAGATCTAGCACAAGGACAACAAGGAAGAAGACAATGTGCAGCCTATCCGAAGGACTTGAGGCCATGATTATCTAAATGTAAGTCATACACAAAGGAATTTTTGATTATTTGATTAACTTACCCATCAGCAAATTAGGCAGCTGTTCAACAAGTGACCATGACATATTGAGTTGCTCATGACTTTTCGTCAGTACACCGTCAATAACCTGCGATACGGTCATCCGCTCCGTCACCATGATACTCTCACTGCTGCCCTCTGGTGAATACACGCGAACAAAGATCTGCAATCACCACATCACATTGATCTCTGAACAAACAATTTCTTCATAAGATGGTTTATTTTTATTCGGTGCTTTTCTCATTCTTTTTAAGTTGAGCAGAGGGAAGGTATCCCACTGCTGTTATTTAATTGATTCCAAAATACTGCCATTTCTATCTGTTTCCTAATCTATTATCATTGATCATATTATAGTGAAGAACTTTTTCCTTTGGTAAATAGGCCCCAATAGCGGGATCACTTTCTTCGGGTAGCCTATTGCTCCCCACATTTCACAGTAATTATTGTACACTAAGCTATACCATTCGCAATTGTTAACTGCAATTAATCACTTTGTGTACTATTATGAATGCATAATTGTCTGTTTTATATTTTTGGGATCAATAAACAAGTTGAAGTTGAACACTAACTGATCACAAATTATTTTAAAGGTGTTTAATATAGTAAATTCTAAATGTATGGCATTTAAAGAAATGATCATAAACTTGTAACCAGAATATTATTGTAGCAGCAACTGCAGAATATCTTCACCACTTGAAAGATCGCACATGGAAATAAATTGTTCATATGATGACTGTTTTGTGTATTTCCTACAGAATAACTACATATACATAAACTTGATGTAAGCCAGTGGTGCAATGTTGATGTCATACACTTAATATCTAATCACTCAAAGCAGACAAGATGGCAAGGATCTTGAAAATAAAGGGTTTAATGTCATCATAATATCAAGTTCAAAGAAATGCTTTCCAATGTTTCAAGTATGCTTTTACAAGGACAAGATTAATTGCACAATTAAACGAATTTAGCTTGGAATTTTAGACAGTGACTGGCTAGAGCTTCCGAGTCAATCAGAATTTTTTATCACTTAGGAATTAGGAAAATATATATTAGCAAGAACATGTACTCTAGTAAAATAAAAATCTGTTTAAAAACCTGACAAAGCTATCAAATGGAAGCACCCTAGCAAAAGTAAAGTCACACAATGAGCACGCAGATCAGATTACACAACACTTAGGTCTAGCTTCTCAGCAACCAATTATAACACATTGCATCAACTTCACAAGTGCACATGGCAATGTACAAGTGCACATGGTAATGTTCAGTGCAATACAACTGATGTTACATTCAATATTGATAAGGATAATGGACATTGGATGAATTGGACTTCATCCTCTAAGTGCTATAAAAACCGAGTAATAAAAAAACTCCATCGCTGAATGCACTCTGCCAGTGCCAGTCCCAAGCCTGGTTAAAGGAGGAGGGCATCACTAACGAACTTTGTTATCAAATAGTGACGCTAAACTGCAACTGTACTGCTGCTCAAAAAACACCCACAATACAACAATGATCGTATGTGAGTTAGACAGGTTTGAATTGCTTGCTCAGCTCTAAAGTTTACAGAGTTTTGAGCTGAAGCATTTAACTTGTTAGTCTATCTGTTTGCTTATGTCTTTGTGTTTGTTCGTCTGTCTCTGTGACTCTGTCTTTATGTCTGGCTGCCAGCCCGTGTCCACAAAAGTCCTAGGCATTTCATTAGGGCAGCGTGGCTGATCTCGGCTGCACACAAAATCTGCTCACAAATTCCAATTAAGGAAGAAGTTGCTTTATTTCATCCCACGCTCATAGTTTTTCCTTTTCCCTATTCTCAGTGGCACATAGTGAAGACCAGCTTCAGTCTAACAGAATGATTCAACAGAGGGCGGGTGTGTCAGCATGGACATATCATATGGTTGTTTCATGACAAAGCTCATCATCGGTGCCCTCATCCTTTATCCACACTTGGGACTGGCACTGTCAGCGTGTGAGCAGTGGTCGAGTTTATATCATAATAATCGGACAACAGCCAATGTGCGTAACAATGCTGAAATGCAATTGCGATGAAAACTCTGCAGAACCAAAAGAAACAACAGAAGAGAGCTGTCCCCAGTCCCCACATGACCCCCCCACCCACCCCAGCCACCCTGCTAACCCCCTCCCCACCCAGCACCAAATTCACTTATAATCATATCAGGCAACAGCGAACGGATGGCTGGCTGAGTTGGTAAGAAAATTCCTTCATAGGGTAAAGAGCATATAAGAGGCAAGGGACCAAAGGTTATAATTGCTGGACAAAGAAGCCTGAGTTGCTTCTGGAGGTGGACAATAACAGAGAACAACTAGCCATTCAGGGAAATGCAAGGAAGACTTTCTTCGTCGGGAGAAGAGGAAAGTGAATTCTTCTTTGGAATAACTAACTTCTTCCTCAAATAATCAATTTCCATCACAAACAGACATCTGCATAATAACCAATCATCCACATGTGTATGCTTATCCCACTTTTGCCATATCTCTCTTTCTCCATCTGTCTGTCTGGCTCTCTGTGTCTCTGACTCTCTGTCACTGTCTGTCTGTCTGACTTGGTTGACCTCATTGAACTGACCTGATTGTAGATCACTGTCTAATGTCCATGCACATTGATAATAACATCTCTACAGAAGTAACAAAATACTTCCAACTGACTCTCCCTCAATTCCAACAAGACACTTTTCGTTTGGCATTCGCCAAACAGCTTCCCAAGCTTCACTTTCTCCTTCTTGCTGATAGTCTCTCGTCTTTCACGTTCTTCTCCAGTGTCCATGACGTTGGCGTCGTCCTTGATAGCATACTCACCTTTTCTGAATACATTGCCAATCTTATTCGCACTTACTACTTTCATCTGAGATGTCTTAGAGCATCCGATGCTCTGTCTCCTCCTCTTTCTTTGTCTCGATAATCCATGTCTTGTCTGCTCCCAAATTGATTACTGCAACATCCTCTTGGTCGGCCTTCCAAAGTTCGCCTACCCCTCCACAGTCCGTTCTAAAATGCGAATGTTAGACTATAGCTCGACTTTTTCATTTGTCATGCATCTCTTCTTTAATGTTTGATCACCTTCACTGGCTCCCACCCTCACTGCTCGAATTCAGCTCAGGGTTCTTTCTTTAATTTACGGACTTACTCTGGCCTATCGCCCAAATGTCTTTGTGATCTCATCCACCGCTCGACTTCACCATCCTATCTTCGCCCAAGTATACGCTCACGTAACAGATACGATCCCCTTGTCTCGTGAGCAAGGACTGCTTTGACCAAACCTCGACCTTTGCCTTCATTGGTCCTGCACTTTGGGTTCAGCTCTCTCTCCATTGACATGTTCTTCATTATTAACTCGTGCCCAAAGCCGAAGCACATCTTTTCACTGTCTCAATATACTTTCTTTTCGTTGGGTCTTTCGCACTGGGAGTGAGTCTGACTGGTCTACACTGAGAGAGGCACTTTTTAAATTTATTGATACAAGAACATTTGGCAGACAACTACTACGTTGGATAGACAATGAAAATGAGGACATCGTAAAATCACTTGGACTGACACTAAGGGAAGCAGTGGACTTGGCAAATGACCATGGACAATGGATATCATTTTTTGAACCCATCACAACATCAAATGACTGGCATCAGAAACTGATAATGATGATGGCAAAGATGACAGCAATGATGATGATGATGATGATGATGATGACGACGACGACGATGATGATGATGATGGAGATGAAACATCGTGAAGTTTAGAATAACCTTGTTCTGGTTCGAATGACTGTTGGCTCTTGAAGGATGATCGCCACGACATCGATGATGTTGAGCCTCATCCACCTAAGAAGAAAGAAATTCAACCACAAATGTAACTTAGCCAAAACTGACTCAATTACTATCATTTATACTATAAAGGAGTTGTATATTGCAATTTTTATATAGTGGACATTCAATCCAAAGTTCCGAGTTAAATCATGACCAGGCTAGAATCCCTATGCGAATTTTCTACTGCACTTTCATCCCTCCTGCACTTTCTACACAGAAAATGGCTCTCTATAAATGAGTGTAGGCCAGTGGCTCCCAAGTCAAGAAAGGTTGGGAACCACTGGTGTAGGCTGTACAGTCAATCAACTCCACTACTACCGGTAGTACTCTGCAGCAGTGACAGAGTCCCAAGCCTGAAGAACGAATATTGGGAGGCTCTAATTATCTCTGTTATATGCAGGTTTAAAGTGGGTGGGAACGCATTCCCACTGCGCTCGAAATTCTTTGCTTGCGTATCCGCTGCTCAACTGCATGGAACGCTGGAAGCACATGCATTCCAATAAAACTCTTTTTTAACGTTCCCAATGCTCATACATTCGGCGTTCCCGCTGCTCACACATTCGGCGTTCCCACTGCTCACACATTCGGCATTCCCACTGCTCAGCCAAACCACTTTAACCAATGCTGATATGACGCATCAGCTACTAACTCAGTTATCTGAATAATTATAACCACTGCCAGTGATGCCAACTCATAGTAAAGATGTCACTAATACTACACTTTTATTGCTGCATCTAGGGGGGTGTGTTAAGGGACTTCTCCTTTCCTTCATCGGATAAATACACGCATACATAAGGACATATATAATTTTGAAGATTCACTATCATGAAGAGACGGAAATACTTTTTGCGTACAATCAACTGTGCACCGAGTTAAGTATAGATTACTCAACCTCTTCTATCTATGCCTGTTTAGAGCTTCGTTAAGTGTTTTCCAGCACCTAAGCACTAGACAGATGAGAAGCAGCCACAGTAACCTGACAGTTCCTCTAAGCATCCACTTGGTCCATTAGTTCGTAATTTGAAGTCAACAGGTTCTGGTTTCGTTGGCTTTGGTTGGCATCAGCGTTTTTTTTAAAGTACTGTCTTTAAAAAATTTGGCTCACATCTGAGTCATGCTCACTCAAGATAAGTGATGATCCCTCGCATGGCTAATGTTGCTTTGCTGGATAGATGGAAGGAGGAAGGGATCGATGGAGTAATGATTTGATGGACAAACAGATGAACAGGGGATTTGATTTGAACAGGGGAATGAAAAGATGGATTAATAATATATTAATAATATATTATGGATTAATAATAGCTAGATATATGTATGTATTCGTTTTTGTTATACAATGTAATGCATGTGCGCTTGACATATGCAAATAAAGGCTACTTACTTACTTACTTACTTACTTAAACAGCATGTGTGTGAAAAGCAGAAACAGATGATAAAACACAAGCGCACACAAACACACGCACATACACACATCCATTCTTATAATTAATCAGCCTACGCTGATAAAACGCATCCAGTGCTTAGGTCCTTTCTCACCAACAGTTCACCCTCCCTCCTCAGTCCTTATCCGATTCTAAGGACTTCGACCATTCCACTCTGGCTAATCTTAAAGTATAAAACTCAAAGTTTGTCCTTCTGTGTGTGGGATGCACCAATTTTGCCCGGAGGCCTACTCGGAAATTACAGCGATTCGTTTAAAAAAAAATTTGCAATCGATTCTTACCCACATTTGGAGTTAAACGCCACTATTTTTGGCTGCCAATTCACTTTATAAGTCCCGAGATGTCAACATTTAAACTTGCACGCGATAAGCGATTCAAAATCCATTCACGTTGATCGCCTCCACAAGGCCTCCATTGACTACCAGAGAACTACAGCCAATGGCATGACGGTTTGAGGTCACGTGATATTTACTTCTATCGACAATATTTGCGAGGATTATTCTCGGCTTTTTTCTTCTGATCCACACGAGAAAATCATAAAGATCGCCATCCAAAAATCTTTCCATATTTTAAATTTCGCTGTTATAAAAACGATATATTAGACACGGCATAATTATGTTCACTAAACTCATGACGTCATTATTTTGAGCTCAAATCTTAACGTCACATGATCACATCTCGCCAAACCGCGTAGCAAAAATGTTGTGGACGTAAATAATGCGAATATAACTGCAAATAATCGGAATAAAAAAGCGTAGATTTAAAAAACTTCCTTTATCTAAGTGGCAAAGAACAATTTATGAAAAAAGCACGTTGCGCTGAATGGTAGTATCTTTTCAGAAAAAGTCGTTTTTCTCAGTTACGTGTCGAATGGACTTAACGGGTTTTGCTCTTCGATTATCGACCAGACCTGTACACCTAGCGGAGAGGTTCGTTACTTCTCCTTAACGCGGGGGTCGATGGAAGGCGGGGTCAGAATGGTGAAGTCGGAACGGGGTCAGGCGTGGCTCGGGACAAAAACTTATATTTCCCGGGCAACGCCGGGTTATTCAGCTAGTATCATATAAAGTACAGTCAGTGAGTGCATGTGGCAGCACCAGGGCACGCATTGAATCCATCCACACTGCTTTATACAACCTGACCACGCTGCTTCATCGAATGGTGCCAACCAAGTGCTGTATTTATTGTCCGTCCATAAAGACTCCACTAAATAAGGACTCCACTCTGTTGATGGTCAAAGGCAATGTCAGCATCTGAAGCGGGTGCTTCTTATAGGTGAACAACAGCAAATATATAAAGAGACAATAATGACAGAGGTGTCAATGGCATCTGAGAGAATGGAGATTGGTCGCAGTGACAAACAGTGATGAGTATTTCCATAGCATGGAACAAGGTGACGATGATAACAACAAAAACAATGCTGATAATGATGAATTGTGATGATGATGATGATGATGATGATGATGATGATGATGATGATGATTGATGATGATGATGATGATGATGACGATTACACTGATCACAATGAAGTCTATTCAACAACAGATGTGAATCTATTTAGAGGCTGATCTTCACAGTTTCCATTCTCTGTACTTTCTAAACATTTATAAAGGGTCTGTAGTGATAAACATTGTTCAACTGTCAGCTCATGCATCACAGGTTCAGTGTGCCAGCCCTATAATTCTTTCTAATGCATGTCCTCAAACCTGGCATATATCTAAAATATGCTAGGACTAGGTAAGAAATTATAAAGTTCAAGTTCAACTACTGACATCTGGCTGACTTCTGTGATAAAATGAGCACATCAACTGCACATTGCTGAAGATCAGACAGTGAATAAGAGAGTAAACCATCTGTTCTGAAATGCGCAGGCAGTGAAAAAAGGATGAACTGCTAGTTTCATGCTCATGACTACCTCCTGTGAGACTGGCTTCAAAAGCCTGACTTCATGAGACTGGTTTTCATGAGACTGGTTTTAAGAGACTGCCTCTCACATCTGGTCCATCTGCAGCATCAGCAAACTAATGGATGTCTTTTTACAAACCAGCTTTTACAATACAGTCCTTAACAAAGGAATCAAATCCAGATTGTTCTCTGCTGTAGGCAAGACACACACACACACCTCAATTCCCCCTCTCAATTAAACGATTCACATACATAAAACTGACTAATTGTTTACTTGAGATTTCATCTGGACCACCTCTGCTAGCAAATTCTGCCATTCATTATTTCTGCCATTGGCAACTTCTGTGTTTGACTAGTCCTGCCATTGGCAACTTCCGCCATTGGCAACTCATTTGCCATTGGCGACTTCTACCATCAGCCAATTTGCTCAGAAATTACTGTTGTAACTGGTCAATTCAATACAGGACAAAACATCAGAGCGAGATCACATAAATCTGGCGTATACCTGAGAAAGATCATCGTCGTATTGCATATCCCGCCTCCTTTATAAAACGCCAATTGACAATTTTCATGTCCCCATTTGAGAAACCCACACCAGTTGAAGTTTAAGGTTTGTTTCAGTCCATTGAGATTTCATAGACTAGCATTGATTGATTGATCGATCGGTCCATTGATTGATCTATTGATTGAATGATTGATTTACTTCTGCCATAATCTAATCATTGCTGTGTATTATGATAGATGTTTTCACACTATCATCATGATCATCATGTCACTATCACCTTAATCATCGGCGTCATCCTGATCGTGATTCTGATCATCATCATCACATCATCGTCATCATTGTCATCGTTGTCATTATCATCATCATCATAATAAAAATAGTGTTAACTATTGTAAAAATTGTCCGTAACCTTCAGCAGTGTGTCTTCTACTTTTTTGCTGCAAACTCTCAAATACTTCTCCTCGTCTTTGTCCTCCTCTCCTGATCCTCCTCTTCTTCTTCTTCCCCCATGCTTCAGGTGAAATCTTTGGACTCATTACATTCAACAACTGGTATCAAATGCAAGCATAACAATGGACTAAGTCACTGCCATTACCAATCCTTGCCCTTGGCCCTAAGACAAAATCACATAACATTTACCATTCACCCCCTCTACTTCTCATTGTTTATCGGCTCTAAGTCCACCACTAAGCTGACGCTAATGAAGGCTTAAAACAATTCAATCTCTGTCCCTCACGCAAGACCCCCCCCCAGCACCCCCCCCCCCCCCCCACATTACTCATATACAAACCAGGGGGCATGAAATACAGCATTAATAATTTGCATTTAAATGGAATAAATGGTCAGACTTCCTCCCTGACCCACCACGGGGTGTCATAGACTCCGGTGGCAGGTCGTAAAACTGCCCCCTCAATGTTTCTCTGCATTCATAATCCCATAATGCCACCAGCAATTTAAGGGGCAGACCTGTCATGCAAGCAGGCGATTAGCTTTGTGGCTCTAGGTCTCTCCTCACTCCCCCTTCGCTCCATTAAGCCTCTTTTCCATTTGAATGGAATCCACTACCGGACATTTGATGGACATTAAGTCAGTCAAACCGTGGAACTAAATGACGAGGACTGAGGAGGCTGATAGATATGAAAGGTTCATGAAGGAATTGCAACACCTACTCAAGTTCCCTCCATTTGAATTCTATAGATGGTTGCGCTTGAATTACCTTAGCATATTAGGCACTGCAGTTTTTTATAATCTCATGACCTCATGTTTCTGATATGTTTGTAAGATACATAAAAAGGCAAATGTATTAAAATTACGCAAATGCATATGCTGTTAAATCAAAAGCTGGCATGAATCTTCAATGAAAAATATCTATCATCAAACGCACTGCTCAAAGAGACATCTGAAAATACGATATCATCATTTTATCGAATGCTGCTGCCATCGTTATATGACCTGCCGCCACTATTCTGCTATACCCCGCAGTCGATCGAGTCGTGGGCTGCGATCGACTTGGCTCGCGCGACGATCGACTCGATCGACTTTGTCGACTCGCCGACCTCTCGACGACTCGATCGACTTGGCTCGGCCGACGATCGACTCGATCGACTTCGTCGACTCGCCGACCTCTCGACGACTTGATCGACTTGGCTCGGCCTACGATCGACTCGATCGACTTCGCGTCGACTTGGCCTAGTTTTGTCTCTTGCTCACCTCTGCAGCTATGTTATCTCAAAATGAAATTATTCGATAGTAGATCTGTGTCATAATCTGTTTGACGTCACAATAAGCCTAGTTTCGAATTCTCAGTGAATTTAGATAATAGCAGATTTGCGCAGAAATCGTAGTGACGTCACAATTATAGGCCTGTTTTAGATTCTGAAAATGAACTTCAATATTTATTACAGTAGATCTGTGTATTAGTCGAAATGACGTTACAATAGGCCGTGTTTGTAGCCTACTCTTCTATATAGTAGATCTGCATCATAATCGACGTGACGTCACATTAAGTATAGTATATTCTCACAATGAACTTCTTTAATAGTAGGTCTGTATCATGATCGAAGTGACGTCACAATGGACCTAGTTTTATATTCTCAAGCTGAGCGTATATATATATATATATATATATATATATATATATATATATATATATATAATAGATTTGTATCATAACCAGAGCGATGTTGCGTTAAATAACCCCAGTTTTGTATTATGAAAATGAAATAATATGATACTAGATCTGTATCATAATCGAAATGCCGCCATAACAGGCCTAATTTCGTTTTCTCAGTGAACTTGTTTAATGGTAGAATTTTATCAAAATCGAAGTGACGTCATAAAAGCCCAGTTTTACATTCGCATAATGAACATCTATACTGAAAGATCTGCATAATAATCGACATGACGTCACAATAGGCCTTGTTTATAGTCTCAAAACGTACTCCTATAATAGTATATTATTATATAAAAAATTAATATAATTAATAATTATATAGCCTACATTTGTATCATTATCGAAGTGACGTCACAATAGCCAAGTTTTTTAATTCTTGAAGTGGACCTATGTAATAATAAAATTGTATTATAATCAGAGTGACGTTACAATGGGCATAGTTTTGTATTCTCAACAATTAATGAAATTATATGATAGTAGATCTGTATCCTGATCGATATGACGTCACAATAGGCCTAATTTCGCTTTTTCGGTGAACTTATTAATTGTAGGATTGTATCTTAATCAAAGTGACGTCACAAAAGACCCCGGTTTATATTCTCAAAATTAACATCTATATGTAGGCCCTAAACAGGCCCATAATAGTATATCTTTATAATACTCATTCAGGGGCGGATCCATGAGGGCCAAACCGGCCACGCCCCTTTCAGAGATTTGCATAGAACGTGGTCCCTCCCCCGTCGAGTTTAAAGAAACTGGAAGTCAACGCAACTGGAACAGGAAGGTGAGAGAGAAAGCAGCACGTGACTAAAAAGTCGTCAGATTTAAAATAACCGGAGTTGCCACGGGTTTTTAGAATTTTTGGGAGTGAAAGACTAAAGAAATATTTTTCGGCGAAAGACCTACGACAATTTTTAACTATCCAAGACCAAAAATGTTGGGCCCACTTCCAAAATTTCTTTATCAGACCCTGTACTCGTTCAACTTAATCGAAAACGTACGTCTACAGTCAACTTTCACAGTCTTCTAACACGAAATCGTCAGCTGCCAAAAGGGTCATTAGCTGCACTTGTGTGCAAAGACTGAATTACGTCATTGTTATCATGTAGGTCACTTTGAAACTTCAAGATAGCCTAGCCATAGTAAATAAAATATTTCTAAGTCGAATCGAGTCGATGAAACAATGATCGACTAGACTTGGGAAAACGAACGATCGACTCGACTTGCAAGTCGACGATATTTCGATCGACTCGACTTGGCAAGGCTCACGATCGACTCGACTTGCAAGTCGATCGAGTCGACGATTTTTCGATCGACTCGACTTGGCAAGACTCACGACCGACTCGACTTGCAAGTCGATCGAGTCGACGATTTTACGATCGACTCGACTTGGCCGAGTTATGATCGACTCGATCGATCGACTCGATCGACTGCGGGGTATATATTCTGCTGTTGCTCTCATGGTTGCGGTTGTCAGAAAGCAACAGTAGAAGCAACGAGGAGGTCATACAACAAGGAATTGATTGGTCATCCAATCGAATAGAGATGCACAACACAAGCAACGAACAAATAATATCCAATGATCTACTCTTAATAACATCCTACCACCAATTAATTATGAAATGTCATAGAACCGAACCTGTGGCACTAGGAAATTGACCTCTGTGAGTGTACGAGAAGTATGCACTCTAGAAGTATGCTGGCTGAGTTTGGCTGAATCAAACCAGCCAAACTCAGCCAGCCAACCAGCCAGCCAACCAACCAGTCAGCAAATCAATCCGACAATCAGTCAAATCGACAAGTTAACTGGTCACGTCAAGCAGAAAAACCAATCATTCAGAGAAATATGAACATGGTAATCAATCAAATCAATCAAGTCAGTGGAGCAGTCATTCATTTCAGACATTTATATAGCACCTCTTCAAAGACTGTGTCTACTCAGAATCACTTTGGGGTTGGTTGAGGGATTTAACCCCTCCCCACTAGTCTTTCTTAGGACCCAATAGTATATAAATTCTTCATTACGCAACACATCTCCACGTAAATCAATGTCTCCCTCTGGTTAGGTTTCTACAATTCTCATACTGCAATGGATTGCCAATCAGCAATCAATAACTGAAAACAATCAGCCAGTACACGAAATCAACTGGTTAGTCATTTAAATCAGTCAATCAGTCAAATTTAATCAGTTGATTAGTGACAATACATATAATTAACCAGTCAATCACTAAAACCAATCAATAAGTCAGTGAAATCAGCGAAAACAATCAGTCAATCAGCGATAACAGCAGTTTACTTTGAATGATTGAAATCAATAAAATTGAAAGTGAATCAGAGTCTCACAACCTTCAAATCAGAGTACAACGTGCTGGATTGGAGTTTCCAAAAGCAGCAGCCAACATAAATCCATGGCTATCAGCACAGAATAGATAAAGCTTAAATCTATTCTGTGCTATCAGCCACATCCCAATTAAAAATAGAATGCTGGTCATTGATCAGGAAGAGAAATTTCCTTCTACTGCCACCTAGGGACGATGCACCAGATTAACCTTGTTACTGTGGCCGGGAGTAACTGCCACCAAATTGAATAGAGGAAGCTCTAGGACAAAACAGAAATCCCAAATGGACCACAACAATAGCATCCTCTCATTGGTTTTCCCCTCCCTCACTGTCATCTGAACTAGAGTAATCCTATCAATTCCTTAATGATGTTATCCTAAGACACCGCTTCGCCTGACATTTCCAATCAAAGTAAAAGTTAAACTTTAGTGTTGTTATTTCCATTTGGGGTGATGCCATAATACATCATTTGAAATTAAATCTAACAAGATCGCTTAGTGCGTACTTCCCGTACACTCACAGAGTTCACTTTCCTAGTGGCACAGGTTCCATATAAATGTAGGCACACCAGAGTGCAGATTTGCAATTGATTCATAAAGGACATACCTACTTAATTAAATAGCAACATCCATGTCATCGCAGTAATGGATTATGAACAAATATGTTAACACCATTTTCTTTCAAAAAAAGAGTTCAAGCCATGTGCATAGGTTTAAAATCGGGAAGCAAACATTAACCCTCCACCCCCGAACAAACCCTCCTCCGGGACAAAAACTCTCGGACAAAACCACCAGGGTAGGAAAAAACCTGGGCAGAACATAAATTTGCGTATAAGTGGTAATCCTCCGAACGACGGTCCCAAGTTCAAAATACATCTGTTGGTTGTACACAGATTGAGGTTGAATTGATGAAAAAAATTCGCATTACATAGAAGTCGGATTGCTACAAAACCATCTTTACTTAAATGGAAGCTGGATTAATGAAAATATTCCTGCTTAAATGGAAGCTGGATTGATGAAAATATTCTTGCTTAAATTGGAGCTAGATTGATCAAAATATTCTTGCTTAAATTGGAGCTGGATTGATCAAAATATTCTTGCTTAAATCGGAACTGGATTGATGATCAATAATTGTTATTTAAGTAGAAGTTGGATTGATAAAAACAGTTGTTCCTATTTAAGTAGAATCTGGGTTGATTAAACGTGTTTTAGAACATAAATTACAGAAATAGGCTATATGGACAGGGGAGGAGGATTGCCCTGTTTTTTTGTCATAGGCTAAATTGAGGGGGGGGGGTTGTCCGGCAGGGGTTTGTCGGAGATAAGGGGTATGGCCAGGGGTTACTGCCCTACACCCTTAAAACTATGGCAAAACATGCATCATTCAAATAACTGTTTCCTAACTTAGTTCAAGATCTACAACATAGATATTCTTTTAAAAACAATATTGCCTTCTGTTAGTCCAAAATAAACACAAATGCAGATCTTATATGCAATAGACTTCAAACAGATCTAGCAAACAATGCCGATGCTGTCATTGCTTCAGAACTATCATAATAAATACACTTGAGAGCTATCTGATACCATACGTATATAACAAGAAGATACGCTTTCGGAAACCACACAAACAATGATTTTATAAGTACAAACTACAGATATTATATTGCAAGAAGACATGTTTCAACAACTAAAGAAATATTAAACTAAAGAAATATTAATACTATAGTTCTTTTCATAATGTCTAGCCAATCACAAGTTAGACTACTAGTTAGCTAGTCAATGATAAAATGCATAATTTAATCACACATACAAAGCAGAACAAATAGGCACAATGATGCCTCTGAAGTAGTTTAAACACAGACATAAAGCCATAAAGGAGACAGACTATAATAGAAATGGACAAGGAACAAACTGTGCTTATGGCTTTACTAAAAGAAAACCCTCAGTCACATCGGCACACTGAAGACTGACTGAAAAGACTTCACATGGTGGAGCTACGTAAGTACTGCTCAAGCTGCCCAAAGATACAGCATCTGCTAGAAGAAGCAATATCTGCTGGAAGATCTTTAACCTGTTAATGACGAGCATGTACTAAAAGTGAGTTGGAAGCCAATGCAGCACATCATCAAGGGCTTAATAAAGAAAAGACTTACAGATCGAAATAGAATTGCCTAGAACCAGTTCACACGACCAGTGGACAGATATATACAGCTTCATCCAGACATCAAATAAATGTATCAAATAGAACCACACAGGCACACTGGAATATGTATCTATATACCAGGTATACAATATATATTATATATATTATATATATATATTATATATCATTATATATATCATTACATATATCATATATATAATATATATAATATACAATATCCTATATATATATATATATAATATACAATATTCACAAGGAAAATACCAAAACCCACCAAACAACACACATCACCAACTCGTCCAATACAATAAACAAAACAGCATCACATAAAAAACAACAACCGTTCAACAGTGCTCAGTCATAGAATAAATAACGTAGCGTCACCACAAACCGCACCCAACTCAACACCCAACTCAACTGTTATCCTACCATCAAAGCTTCTGCCTCCAAATTACCGCCGGGCACTCAAAAAAGAACAGATCCTGTCAGTGCCACTTCCTAAAGACTTATCTGCAGGCTAACTCCCACGCCGATTACCTAAGTACTATTTTGATGTATTTTTATATATAGGAGTTCAAATAAACTAGGTGACTGCCTTTCTTAGTCACAGTAGGACTTGCTCCTGCAAAGTAACTTCACAAAAGACAATGGTTCAATAATAAATTACAGATTTCTAGATCTTTTGAAACAGTCAACTTCGAGAGAGAGTACAAAACAGAAGTACTAATTAACCATCTAGAACACTGACCTAAAACTCAAAAACCTTGTAAGTTTGAACCCTAAAATTTATAATTTCATAATAAACACCCAGTCTGCACTGACCTTAGAGCTGCTGTACCTAGCCCCACACAAACTCAGTTTAATAAGTCAAAATAACTCATAATAACATAATATAACATAAAAACATAACATAGCAATATAATATAACATAATATAACAGTATAATATAATAAAACAGAATAGCTTATAATAGAACAATATAATATAACATAATATAACAATATATAATATAACATAATACAACAATATGATATATAACAATAAAATATATCAAAATAAAACATAATAATAACTCATAAGTCATATTAACTGTAATAACCCAACCAAATTCTCCCACAGAAGAAGCATATTAAATGAAAAGAGCAGCCTTACAACTCACCACAAAGAAGCAGACCCCAATACAAAGCATTTAGTGATTTCATTTTAACTACCGGTAGTGACCTTAACATGCTCAGCTGCACAAGTGCCTTGTCCTCTCCATAGCTGCTCAATCACCACCCCACCCCCAAAGTGTACAGTCAATGTACTCATTTCATATCAAGTCTCCAGAGGGCACAAGTGAAGCTGAAACCTCACAATATTTCCTTGCCTAGCTGGATTTGAACTTCTGACCTCTGTTCGACATGCTAACCACCAGACAACAGCCAATCTCTGAGAACAGGTCAACAATCTGACCGAAATCCCTTCAAATACCCCAATGGTTGCATTTCTCGTACTCTCAAATTGGCAAACAAAGGCATCGCTGTGCAAACCCCACAATCGCAATTGTACAGCGTAGGCACGGACCATTATCACCCATCACAACTCACTATTGAACTCCGATCACAAACTCTCTCAGGAAATTGATGGAATTTCCCGTAATCCCGAACCGCGGTCAAGAAGATGACGCCAGCGGGCGTTATGGCATGCAGTGTGGACACAGAAAAACAAATGTCTGACAGACAATGTCAGCAAACACAATCAGACATGAATATCTGGCACATTTGCCGTAGGTTTTTATAATGACTCAAAATGACGAGACCACTACCAGGTCCTTCATTAAAGCTCACTTTTTTATAAGTGCAAAGTAAGCAATGTTACCAGCTTGTTAGTCCTAGCTAGCACAATATCCAACAGCATAGCATTTGACAATGCAACTTGTAAGAATAATGGACTCGTGACACATTCAGTTGCTATCAGATTAACAAGTTAGTTAAAGCACGTTGAACAATTGACATGCTATAGCATCGATGGATGGACAATTAATTCTTTGTTATTTATATTTATATTGATTTTTGGATTAAGGATTTTGTGCTTTTTTAAAACATTTGACATTGAATGGATATAGAAATGATGTACGTTTGTTTATAACATGCCTGTACACCAAAATGCGGATAGCAATTGGTCCATTAAAGAATATTCTTATCTTATCTTATCTTATTATTAACTGGTTTTTCGAATTGCATTTTCACCTTCTCAAAACTACTTTCATTTCAATGGGTCTTTCACACTGGGAGCGCCTCTGATCGGTGTGCATTGATCGGTGTGCATTTATAGATACAATACAGTACAATACATTAAAATACAATAGAACTATGTCGTGATGTCAGCAGTTGAAAATCCCAAAGAGGCAGATAAAAAAAGTCCTCAATTTTATATGACACTGTGGACTGGTGGACAGAGGCCTAAAAAACACTAAATTCGCTGCTTATGGGAAATAAAACGGAGAGGCGGGAACAGTAAAACGATCGTCTGCTCTGCATCAATGTATCAGTGAGAACATTATGTTTGCGATGGGAAAACATTTGCTGATAACTTGTATAATATTCTGTATGACATTACAGTATGACATTCTGAAATGTCACATTTGTATTAATAGCACTAGATTATAGCTTCTAATGGGAAATCTATCTAGCACCTAGGACTGCCTACTCAATGGCAAACACCATCATCATCGTTGTCGTCATCATCATCATCGTCATCATCATCATCATCATCATCATTGAGTTGGTTGCCAAATAAATGTTATGTTATGTTATCATTATCATCATAATCCTCAAAATCCTCATAATTCTCATAAATGTCACATTCGTCGTTGTCGTCGTCGTTCTCATCATCATCACCGTCATCGTCGTCGTCATCATCATCATCATCATCATCATATTCCTATTATTATTACTATTACCAGGTCAGATTGGAATGGATTGGCTGCACAGAATCCACTGAGATTAGAGTCAGTCAGATAAGATCTTATCAGACTTAGACTGTAATATAGAAAAACTGATAAGAACCAGCCAAAATAAAACTCCATGAAAAGATGGCACACAGTATGTCTCGATCAATTTAATGGTTCACCTAGTGTGTAAGTATTTGCATGAATGCCAGCTTGTTTGTTTGCGTGTAGTCATATAATACAGCGTAATATATAACGGAAGTCTATCTTATCTTGGCACAGGATGCTGGTTTTGAGTAGTCTAACTCACTCTAAATATGGCCTTGCATTCCAATGAATGACATCATTGTCAAATGGTTTTTATAGGAAATTTCTCGTATCTTTAACAACACAATCTGTCTTCTGATTCTCAAATATTTTGGCACAACTAATCTGACACTCGGCCAACATTTTAGCAAAAACATCCTGCATACTTCAAAATTATGCATTTGTACCCTAGACAGAAATTGTTTATACAGGATGACAATTGTTTATATATGTTGTACTTACTTAATATGAAAAATTTGTGTTACATGCCAAACATTACATCACCATGTATGTAAGTAAATAAGTACGAATATTCTTTATTATACCACCAGCAAACGCGCAGTAGTTTACAGAGGAAATAAATGATAGAAAACATTTATGCGAAGTTATATAACATTCACATAATAAAACTGTTTCTGGCAAAAGAATCGACTGTAGGATGGTTAGATTATGTGGCCTTGGTCGAGTATTGTATGGAGTGACCTTATGGGGAGGGAGGAGGTCGTGAAGAATGTGACAAGGATTTAAGAGGATAGAGCGGAAAAGAGCAGAGTCAGCTCTAGAACAGAGAGCGTCAAAACTAGGAAAATCGGTAGGAAGAAAGCTTAATGGTTTACTACAGCACTCAGGAAAAACATATCAGGCTACCATGATGCCATTTACCATTGTCACAATCATAAGCCACATGACATTACAAAACAGCCAGAAGTGGTTTGCATATCAAGCATAAATATGTGAGTAAGTAAGTATATTCTTTACTAAACCATTTGCATGTATGCACTCTGGTGTATACACAAGTATTATGATTATGCATGTCTTAATAACAATCAACTGTGATTGCCGAGATGTCCTGGAGATTGTCCAAGAGTGGAACTGTCCCCAGTGGGAGGAGGGAGGAGAAATGCCCTAAACCCGTTTACGATAAAGGTGTCCAAGAAAGCAGAGACAACCCAAAATTACATCGGATTACCCTAAACTAACAGACAAAGAAAAAAAATGCTGTGCTCTCACGTCATATAACATTGCATAATAGAGCTTTATAGGCAGTAAAAAAGTCAGAAATGTGTTTACAGATGACATAATTGTCAAGTCAGTTTAATCGTGTGGCATGCAGTGGCAGGACGGAGTAGTAGACGAAGGGTTCAGACCTGCAACTCCCGAGCATGCCAACTGCTAGATGTAGGCCTATCTATACAGTGTTATATTATGCATACATGGTGTCTGCACAGACTCACATAATATATCTCCAGTCTGCACTAGAACACAAGCAATCAGTCTGGGGTTTTGAACCCATCGAACACACCCCACTCAGTTGGCTCCAGCGTCTGGGTTGGGAAAACACAGCCAAAGTACTAACCCAATAATAAAAACGACGGCAGAAAGAGGATTTCTGACACTTAGTGATCACATGATAAACTGCCGTCTATCGCCAGTCAATCCAATTCGCAATCTATCTAACAAGCGAGACGGCCTGCGAGTCGTCGTCGGTGGTGGTGTGTCTCGTCATGCCATTTGCCGTGTCTCCTGTGGCCTCGATCCTCGCATAGCGGCGCTCGCGTTGGCGCCACTTGTGGCATATCGCTTGGGGCATTATTTTTGGAGTCATTGCCGGCTGGACTGGACATCATAAAATGTCACCGGAATGGCAGTCAACCGTTTGTCAAGACCCACAATTTCAAGAACGTACCCTGCAATTTTGAATTCATTAGTTCAGTGCCTCTTTGTGGGCGGTGGACATCATTTCAGTCGTGGGCAGTGGACATCATTTTGTCCCAGTGGACATCATTTTGCCATGGTGCCACTGTCCACGGAACAGACAGACAAATGGTCAAGCGGTCAAGTGGTCAGTATTGATCGAGACTCCAATGCCAGTTAATTTCGAGACTTGGAGGGTAATTGCGGTTATTAAGTGGCGTCGTACTGTCGCTAATCGTACCAGACTACTGGAAGACGATAAAAAACCATTACGTCATATCAGATAAGAGATGCACATTATAATAGGCAAACTGTACAAGAAGAATGCCTAAGTTACACGTTTAATGATGTTCTACTTATTTGATCCACAACAACTGCCTATTGACTTCGTTTTCGTTGAGCGCCTGTGAATAAACTGGTTCCCACAACTTCGCTTTTGTGGGCGCTGTAGAAGTTCGGACTTTACGAATACGATAACAATCAGCTACATTTTTAGAGCATGCTTCAATTCACCAAGAAGATATGAGTGGCTACATTCAGAAATTTTCACTATGGGTCAAAGCATGGTCTACACATAGGGACTCCTCACTGGGTCATTCGAACAGTCAGCAGTGTTGACAAATCTCAACCTATAAACTGATTGAAAAAAGCAACAGGATGGAGGGCCTATGGTCACCATAGCAACACGAATGCATTCAAATTTCACGTGCAACTCTTCTAGTTATAACACAACCTCTGTGGGTAGTAGCCACTTTTCATTGTCTAAATTTGTTTAGTGTTAGCCACCTTTCATTGTCTAAATCTGTTCGCCACTCAGCATTGACTCATTCCTTGTTAGCCACTAAACAATCTTTTACTCCTTGCTAGCTACTATACAAAGTCTTCCAAGTTACCATCATCCATAGTACACCATCCAGTTCATTGCTGACCGCAGTACAGCGTCCGACTCTCTCACACACGCACGCGCAAATTTCTTGAAACTTCCGAGTTTAAGATCTTAGAAATAAATTCTGAAATAAATTTTGATCAAGCAAGCGATATTTCTTACCTCATTCGACGATGATCCCAGCGCACTGTTCGTTATGGACGACCCACTGCTGCGACTCGACGTTGCCATGGAAACACGCGACCCTGACGACGGCAGCGACACGTTGTCATCAAATGCCGAGTCGTTCTGACCGCCGTCGGACAGATGTTCCTGCCAGTGACTGTTCTGACCGACTCCAGCGCCGCCGCAGAAGATCGTGGAGGAACTTTTCCGAGGGTGAGCGGAGTGCTCCGAGTTTGAACGAGCATGGGCATTGTTGTTATTCGACTCCCTCGCGTTCTGGAAGTGATTGTTCTTGTACGTGTCCTTAAGGTCACTTTGTGCACCACCGTTTGACGGTTGACCACTCTTCGGTCGACCACTGTTTGTTTGACCACCGTTTGGTTGACCACCATTTGTTTGACCACCATTTGGTTGACCACCATTTGATTGACCACCGTTTGTTTGACCACCGTTTGGTTGACCACCGCTTGGCCGACCATTGTGGTTCGACCACGGCTGAGAATTCCCGTCCACGTCGAAAGCGGTCCCGACCAACGTGCTCAACTCGGACAACGCAAAATCAAGTTCGCTGCCAATATCCGTTTGAGTCTGTTGTCTCCGGTTGGCGGTGGCGGCATTGTTAGATGGAACTTTGTGTGGCGAAGTCGATTTGAGGTTCGTGTAGTCTTTGAAGATGAGACAATTGTCCGATGATTTCTTGAGAGTCGACGGCGCAGGAAGAATGGAAGCAATGGGATCGGAGGAGGATGAGGATGCGGAGGCAGCGTTGAGAATGGATTGTTCGTTCTTCAGTTGATGCTCCAAGTCGCACAACTCGCTGAGAATGCTGTCAAAGTCGATCGTCAGAACTCCTGAAAGTTTATTTCATTGGTTACGATTATTAATTGAAATATTATTGATAATACATTAATTATACGATTATTAATTGAAATATTTTTGATAATATGCTAATTATACGATTATTAATTGAAATATTATCAATAACACATTAATTATACAATTATTAATTGAAATATTATAAATAATACATTAATTATACGATTATCAATTGAAATATTATCAATAATACATTAATTATGCGATTATTAATTGAAATGTTATTAATAATACATTAATTATGCGATTATTAATTGAAATATTATTAATAATACATTAATTATACGATTATTAGTTGAAATATTATTAATAATACATTAATTATACGATTATTAATTGAAGTATTATCAATAATACATTAATTATACGATTATTAATTGAAAAATATTAATAATACATTAATTGTTCCCTACAATAATCTTTTCTCACCAGTGTCCCATCCACTCCATTCTGACAGTTGCTCAAGACTGTGTTTTTCCACTTGGCCTCGGTCATGAGCACCACTGAGTAGAGACCTTAGATGGGTGCTATCTAAATTCTGATCGATTGATATATTGTTTGATTGATTGATTGATTGATTGAATGATTAGGAGCTATGGCAATAATCAAGATCATGATTATCGTAGAACATATTATAACGAGGTCCTTTTCAGCTAAATTATTTTGGGATCTGTCTTGGCAGCCTTATATGTCGGATTTTATTTTCTAGCAAAGATTCTAGCTTTTAACAATATGAGGAGCATAATAAGTCATGAACAATTATCACCACCAAGACAACGCTGCTGATTAATTATCACGTGCAATGAGGTATACTGTTACTCCAAAAGTGCCGTCAAGTCTTGTAAATAAAGCTCAATGCATTTTTTTACCACGCTTATTTTCCTGTATGCTCCTAACAGACTTTGCTCAATTAATACTCCACATTGCAATAAAATATCATGTTATTTCATGCAATACAGTAATCAAACAGCATATACGCAGGTCACATACAGCCACAGCATGATGATACTAGACTTCGAAATGCGATATAACCTGGTAAGATATGACATAACACACGGAATGATGAAGTTATGAATCAGTAGTTTTATTACCATTGTTGTCGAGAGAGGGCTGAAAGGCACCTTGTGGTTCAGCAGTAGCAGAAGCAGACGACATCCTAGCTGCAGACGGTGGTTCTCTTCTGAAACAGCTCGGCTACAAAATAACATAACAAACACGCTAGAAAATGCTTAACTTTTTTTTTAAATTCTGAACTATTCTTTATTATAGTAATTGTTATTAGTAACTTTTAGTGCGCTGCCATATAAAACACAAAAGCATAAACCGATCGCACATCAGGCAGAGCCGCTGAGAGGGGAGTGTAAGGGGCCAAAAATGACCGAGGCCTGGCGACTTTCTGGGGGCCCAGGCTACGTATTTATATATAGAAAAATTTATGATTAATTTTATGCCTTTAAAAATATAACATTGCGGAGAAAAGTAACTGCAATCAGCTAACGCTTCAAGTTAACGACCAAATAAAATCCTATTTTATGTAAAAATACAGAAAAATTGAAATTCACACTTGCACTTCCATTTGTTTCCATAAAGATTTCTTTTTCATTAAGCCCTAAATTAGTTTAGGGGTCTGTGACTGCTCTGCCTATGGACCCCCGAATTTCTCTCATCAGTTCTGACCTTGGTCAATGCCAGGAAGATCAGTTCCTAAGGCAAAGAAGATGCTTATGAAACGAGGCAAGTAAGTTGAGAATTACATTCAGAATGCAATATATTACGATTCAATGTTTCATATCTTGAAACACAAATCCCAGCAGAACAAAGCCTTTTTATTTACAGACTAGTATGACAACAAAATCAATTATGAAAGTCTATTGATACGCGTGATGGACAAATAGCTCCAATTTTTTCACAGACATCAATAATTCTGTATTACATTATATAATTAATGGCATGTAAACTGTCAAGCTCTGTTTATCACAAATAGGACACACTAGGCAATAGGACACATAAGAGCTGAAATTTTCAGGCTAACCACCATTATCACAATGACAGCAAATGATAATAATGATAAGAGAATGATAATAATGATAATAAAATGATAATAATGATAAGAGAATGATAATGATAAGAGAAAGATTATGATGACAAGAGAATGATAATAATGATAAGAGAAAATGATAATGATTATAAGAGAAAGATCATGATGATAAGAGTTCAAGTTCAAGATACATGATCCATGATACAAGAGAATGATACACATTGAATATGATAGTGAGCTTCTGGACATTGAGGAAAGTCGGACCTCGTTGTCGGGTGGGACGACATTTTGGATTATGACAAATAGTTCTTTGATCGAATTGGGACAGAGAATAATTTGAGCATTGATGTAAATTCGATTAGATGTCCTTACTATAGAAGTCACTGGATTAGAACCAGAAACTAAAACAAGATAAGCAGACAGACAGACAGACAGACAGACAGACAGACAGGCAGAAGAATACACACACACACACACACACACACACCAAATACACACACACGCACCTCCACACACACACATACACCGAATACACACAAGTACACATACACATTGAATACACACAAAGATATATACACACACACACACGCGCGCACACCGAATACACAGAAATAATTGTGTATATACAAACAGACAATCGTACAGAGGCAAACACAGGAAGATTCACATCTACGCAAACCTTGGACAGAAAAATATCAACAAACCGAGTGGGAAAATGAACGACACACATGATAAATTATCTGCAATCAAACTATCACTATCAAATGCTATATGTCAATACAATATAAATACAAAATACAGTTGTAACTACACGTCATGTATTTGATATTGCACTATTTCTGAAGTCCCAAAATGAGCAAAACCATATGACAGAACATCGACAGCACAGACCAATTATCCATCCATCCACCCACCCATCCCACCCATCCATCCATCCACCCAACCCACCCCCACCCATCCACCCACCCCACCCCACCCATCCATCCATTCATCCATCCACCCCCCACCCCCCCCCCCCCCACTCACCCACCCACACACCCCCCACTCACCCATCCACCCATTCATCCATCCATCCACCCACCCCACCCACCATCCATCCATACATTATAAGGATTTATATAGCACCCCGTCAAGCGAATATTCAGAATTGTGCACAAAGGACTTGCTTCTGGCCCTTGCACATCAACTGCCATAGACAAGGCTCTAACCCATATTCTCCATGCTGTAGGCCAAGTGCGACTGCTCCAACCAATCAACAAGAAAAATCTCTTCCACTCTCTATCCGAGAAAGTGCCATCTCGCCGACATGCATGATAGAAACAGAAGCAGTCTTGCATGACGCACAGACCCGCAGCCAACTTCTCACGCTACTCATCAACATTCTGCACACAGCAAAGAAAGAAGGGAGAGAGAGGCAAGATTTAGAAGAGGGGAATTGGCCGAGCATCACAGCGCAAGCACGTCCCAGAAGGCAATGTGCGAATAGCGACGCACAAACGCATGTTAGGACACAAAGCGAAGTTAGACAAGCACCCGTCAGTGCAGTCCACAATTGATGGCCATCAGACACAGATACATCAATGACTCGTAGTCTCCAGATATTGTTGTTGAGTCGTGTGCGTGCTTCTGTCAAATCCGCATCTCTGCTGAACGAAATCAATGTTTTCATTGGCATCAATGAGGATGATGAGAAATCTTCTCCTCCTCCTTCTCCTCTTCCTTCTCCTCCTCTTCCTTCTCCTCCTCCTCCTCTTCCTTCTCCTCCTCCTCTTCCTTCTCCTCCTCTTCCTTCTCCTCCTCCAACCCCTCTTCCCTCTCCTCCTCCTCTTCCTTCTCCTCCAACTCCTCTTCCCTCTCCTCCTCCTCCTCCAACTCCTCTTCCTTCTCCTCCTCCAACTCCTCTTCCCTCTCCTACTCTTCCTTCTCCTTCTCCTCCTCCTCCTCTCCTCCTCCTCTGTTGTCTTCTGTTAAATGGGAAGGCGATGGTCCTCCATCCCCAGCGCATTGTCATCCTTGTGAGAAAGACAGAGATGGACCAAGGTACAGACCGGTTTGGCAAGGCGCAGAGATTTTCCCAGAACAATGGATCAACTGACCATAATAATAGAGACTGCAACGGTGGCAGCGCGGCTAAGGGTCACTACTACAATCAGCTCCCTTTCACTGTCTTCTGACCCACAGCTGGACACGGTCACAACCGTCCATTAGGATGCTACCAGCAGTTCAAGTGGTATTGCTTGCAGTTTGTAATCGTAATCGCCAGATTTCTAAAGCACCATGCAAAAGCCAAGCGCATGGTATGCACGAGCCAGGGCTTAAAGTGTGGCAGGACGGTCATGGACGGCGTCCAGGCACTTATTTAAAATCTGAACGCCGTCCTGCCACTTATTGACCAGCAATGACTGGGAAGATAAGGGGCGTCCTGGCACTTCTTTTGAAAAGATAAAGAGCGTCCTGGCACTTATTTTTCCACACTTTTAGCACTGGCACGAGCTTATTTGCATGCACTGTGTCTACTGAATAGAATATATTATGTAGCAACATAATGCATGATAAACAAAATCTGCAGAAATTGCAAATAAGATATGCTTTTCTTTCCGATAAAGAATATATTTTGGTGAAGCAGATATATCCTATTTTCTATCTTAGAACTCATCCATTTATGAGCGGAACACAGCATTTGAATTGTCACAGCTTCTCAGTTCAAAGATTGATCTGGCAGAGAGAAAATCAGCATAACAATCAATCAGACTTAAATGAATCAATATACCTAGGTTTCATACCAATGTAAACGATTCAAATCAGATTAAACCACATGTAAGTACGTGGGCATTTATATAGCACTTTGAAATAACCATGAAGACGTATTGATCATCAACTAATTAAGGCCATGGCTGAAATAATTATGAGTCATTGATACGGGGGGGGGGTGATGGGTATAAAGAGGGAACAACACAATGCTGCCCTAAAAATTAAGACTCCAACATAGGCCTACGTTAAATCTGTGGCATCTTTTATTATCCACGGGCTGCATTGAAATGCAGTCACCTCCAATGAACTGTGGAATTATGATATGGCAGTTCGTAAATTCCCTACGACGACGATGATGACAACGACGACGACGACGATGATGATGACGACGCACTTTATCTCTAGCGCCTTCCTTCTATATCGGCGGCGAAGTGCTTTGCAAGCAGACGATTGCTGGGCATCCACTCGAAATAAGACGATTAGCATTACAACGTCCGTCACTTCCACGACAGACGGAGGACGACTACAGTGGCCCCCCTCTCCCCTTTCACGCTGTACAACCACGTTGGGCCCGTTTCCCCTCTCACCCCGCACATTCTCACGCATTGAGATGCGGGTCAAGCACTTGCGCGTCCATTTATCAATCGAATTTACTGTCGTGCTTGCCGGAAGTGATTGACCGGCGTCTGTGCACATCCGGTAACCACATAGACTATTTATATATACACACAAGCATCTCGTGCACGGCTGAATCCACAGAAAGATATCAACTCGACGATGGCCAACGGTCATGTTCTTCGATCGTATATGTGGCAACGCATCTCTATTTAATGTCCCATTCCATGTAAGCGGTTTATCTCCGCTAAGTAAATTCTTTATCAGTACGATTTTGCTGTGATGCTCAACGATCTCCTGCAAAAGGGATAGTGTCCTGAATTTGGTCAATTTCTACATTTTAAAGCATACAATTTGTGTTAGTTGTAGTACATGCATGTTGTTGTTATTGTCCGAAACAGCATTAATCGAAAATGGTTATATTATGGCGATACTATCACAAGAACAAAGCACAAAAATTTAAGATTTTTCCTTAGTGGTTAAAGTGGCCCAATGCATGCCACATCACCTCATTTAATCAACTTATTTTAGAGTACACATCTGATGGACAGCTCTTTTGGCATAAATTTAATGAAGTGAAGGTCTGCCCCTCATCATCTTGTACTGCCATCCCCCCCTTTGATACAATCCCCCTTTGATACAACCCCCTTTGATACAATCCCCCTTTGATACAATCCCCTTTGATACAATCCCCTTTGATACAATCCCCCTTTGATACAATTCCCTTTGATACAATCCCACTTTGATACAATCCCCCTTTGATACAATCCCCTTTGATACAATCCTCTTTTGATACAATCACCTTTGATACAATCCCCTTTGATACAATCCCCTTTGATACAATCCCCTTTGATACAATCCATCTCCTTCGAAACCCTCCCCTGCCAATCCTAGATTATTCTCAAGACTGCCAATTGCCAGCTGGGAGCAATGGGAAGTGCTTCTCACACTTGAGGATATTGAAAGTACTTCCTGAGTGATAACTAAAAGCATGTACCATTAACTAAAACCATTGAGATCACCATCAATAAAATCATCCAGGTGGAGACATGCAAACAAGGAAGCTATAACTGCAAGCAGAGATAGTCAGTCATCCATGAGAACAGAGTACGGGATGGGCGGATGGGTGGGTGGGGGGTAGAACGTCTGATAGGTCAGATACCTTTGCTAGTTAAGTCTCTTAATTTTCAGCACCTTCTTAGATCTTACATCTGGAAACTATTGAGACTAACAGGTGAGGCAGAAAAGCACCCATCAACACAGACAGTAAGAAGGCAGGAAAGAAAGCAGGCAGGCAGGAAATCAGGCAGGCAGGCAGGAAGGAATGAAGGGAGACAGGAAGGCAGGAAGCTAGATGTGCAGGAAGGAAGACAGACAGACAGACAGACAGGCAGGAAGGAAGGAAGGAAGGAAGGAAGGAAGGCACACAGGTAGGTAGGCAGGAAAGAAGGCAGACCAGCAGGAAGGAAGGAAGGAAGGTAGGCACACAGGGAGGCAGGCAAGCAGGCAGGCAAGCAGGCAGGAAGGCAAGCACATAGTCAGGCAGGCAGGAAGGTAGTCAGGCAGGCAGGAAGAAAGGCAGGCAGGCAGAGGGGAGGTATAAAATCTCAATGAATCAGAGGATGGTTGGATAGATGGGTAAAGGTGATTGGAGGCTGAGTTGTTTGCCTGCTTGTAATGCTGGACACTGGGACCCAAGGGAGGTTGCTTCCTTGTTACCAGGGTGCTTAACTGATTGCTCTATTGGCCCCGATGGACGATGGACGGGACGGACGGACGGATGCAGAGCTAGTGCAGGCCGGTGGTCACTACTGGTGCGGGTGATGCAGGAGCAGTAAAAACCGAGGCCAGAGATTGCTTTAGCAATGCAAAGTGTCCAACATTGGCTGTTGGGTTATACGAGTGCAACAGCAGCAGCAGCAGCAACAACAACAGCAGCAGCAGCAGCAACAGCAGCAGCAGCAGCAGCAGCAGCAGCAGCAGCACCTGTGATCTAAACCACGTGATGACTACAGAAAATCACTCTCATCAAGACCAAGAGTTGTGCTTTTGAAAGGCTATTGCTGCAAGAAGCAGTCTTTATAAAATGCTCAGATACAATGCAATGTCAAAACTGTAACCAAAGACGGAAAGACTATTAAGACCATGATCAGTACCAAACTCAATGCGAAAACCTTTGAGACCATGACTAAAGACATCAAGACCAGAGTCAAATGATAAGGACCAAAAGTAGAGGACCAATACTAAAGACATAAAGACCAAGACCATGAATCAACCAACCAATCGATCAATCAATCAATCAATCAATCAATCAATCAATCAATCAATCAATCAACCAACCAACCAACCAACCATCCAATCAATCAATCAATCAATCAACCAACCAACCAATCAATCAATCAATCAATCAATCATTCAATCATTTAATCAATGAATCGTGATAGTGAACTCTCTATTTCCTCAATGCACAAATAAGCAAAGCCAGAGATTAATGGCTCACTTATGCACAGCACTCTTACCACAACTTCCGCTAACAAAAAACAAAATTTACAGCCAAAACAATCAGATAAGATGTGAAAGTCTCAAATAAATTAAACTGAGAACAAAAAACAATTCTGTCTGCTATTAAACAAACCTAAACTGTGTTCTAAGTGACAAATCTAAGTGTTCTTGACTAATAACGTTATTCCGAAAGATTCCCCGTGCCTCACAGTGTCAAAACACACTTGCTTCCTATGCATATATACGTTTTTAAACAGTATATCAGTTTCCACTGGCATTTGAATTATACTGAACAAAGTTTTACAGATATAACCAGAGGCAGCTAGCTATGCCTGTTGGATAATGGGGAGCTGCAAAAATGGTAACGCAAGACGTTGCATTTTAAACAACTTGGTTACGGATGCTTTGCACATTGGACACCCTGCAATCATCATCGTCGTCGTCGTCGTCGTCATAACCATCATCATCACCGTCATCATTACCGTCGTCGTCATCACCGTCGTC
Organism: Lumbricus terrestris; assembly: GCA_949752735.1. Lineage (NCBI taxonomy): Eukaryota > Metazoa > Annelida > Clitellata > Crassiclitellata > Lumbricidae > Lumbricus > Lumbricus terrestris. The sequence continues at coordinate 22,299,638 of OX457036.1, forward strand.
GTCATCATCATCATCATCATCATCAGTTCCTGACGCTAGGCATTTGGCAGAGATGGGTACAAGTCAACTGCTCCCCTTAAGTGTTAGTCCAAGTGATGTTAAGTTCTCATTCAGATTGCCTAGTCTTCTGCCTTTGAATCATGCACATCGCGCATTGTTTAGAATTCAGTCAACTGCGGCATTATCTCTACAAATTCAAATCAAGGGAGACTTCATCGAACGACTTTGTCCAGCAGACAGACTGAGACACGTTTGAAAACCTAATCGTCTTGTGCCGTCATTTCCTATTTTCTGAACTCCTGAAGCCTTAATGCGATGGAAGTTAAGGATATATAACTTGCCTTGCATCGGCTCCTTGTAATTTGCTCCCCCGAATGTCTGTACCCATGAAACTTAGAGATTTGCCCTTCTTTTAGATTCCAATCAGTGCATAGTGCTGACTTATGTTACTGTCCATCTTTTCATCCATAAGAGAAACACATCAATTTCAACAGTACTCCTCATTGTGGCCAACAACATATCAATGTTGTATGAGCAAATTTTCAGCCACTATATAAATGTTGTAGCTATCCAGCCAACAGGATCAAACGATCTTCATCCAGAGTTAATTCTCATAACACTTTATTATGCTGCCCATGGCTAACTTCTGTGAAAATTCCCCCCACCAACCACTCCCCTACCCCCCTCCCCCCACCCCGGTAGTAAATATTGTCCCATCGGCATCGAATTCAATAGCAAAACTATCTGTAAATGCTGGGCCGTCCCAACATGGCAACCAACAACGTCAACACAAGACTCCAGCAGACAAGCTGGAAACCCCTCACATGGTGCGCTTGCTATGAATCTGCATATTATAGATGGTGTATCTGGATTCTACCAGCAGTCCTCCGCTTCCAAATCTGGAGATAAATTGCCTCTTCTCAAAACAGCATAAACACAGCACAGACAGATTTAGACAGATGGGTAGATTCAGGAATGCAGCCAGACAATCAGACAGACAATCAGGCAGACAATCAGACAGACAATCAGACAGACATTGAGGCAGGAGGCCGTATCAGGAAAGCATCAACAATCAACTAAGTCATCGGCCAAACTACCATCCTCTGCAGTCAGGGCCCCCTCTGCAGTTCCACTTGGTCTGCCAGCATCACACCCTCCCTTTAACCATTTGTTTGCACCAAAAGTCAACACAACAGCAGCCATGAGGTAATGTAATGTAACGTGATGTAATGTAATGTGATGTAATGTAATGCAATTTGATGTAATGTGCTGCAGTGTAGTGTAATGTAGTATGATGTAATGTGATGTAATGTGATGTAATGTAATGTGATGTAATGTGATGTAATGTGATGTGTTTGTATCCGTTATTTATGTCAAGACATCTCCGATAGACACTGGATACAGCGTTGTTTTGAGGCTGGTCCAATAGTAATGATGAGCTCACAGTCTCACAGTCATTATTATCCAGATCATAGAGCTAGAATATCATTGTACCAGAGTGCAACTGCTAGGAGTTAATAAATAATTAATTAATAAATTGGTCTTACGATTAAAAGCAAGCAATTGCTATTCTCTAATAGCAAACCAAATTCTAGCACTGAACTCAATACATTGAAGAATTCCTCAACAAAAATATTACAGCAATTCAATAATTTGTGCAAACTGTAAAATTGAATAAGAAGACGTAAATTTATATAGCGCCTGCAGCAGATAAGAACCTTTTACGGTTTTTAAGTGCCTTCTAAATGAAATTGGAATTGGATGTATACGCATCAATGTACAATTGTACATCGGAGGTTAAAAGCTGGTGCAGTGCGAACAGAAGAGTCAGACTTCAGGAGGGAGGACGAGGACAAGGACGACGACGACGAGAAGGACCAGGAGAAGGAGGATGAAGAGCAGGCGGACAAGGAGGAACAGGAAGAGGAGGAGGAGGAGGAAAAAGATTTTAAAGCCATGTACACACCTTTCTGTTTCATCATTCAGCACCATGGTAATTACAACACCAAAAGGGTACGCAATGTTACAGTACTTCGAAAATGTCATGCTACATTACAGCCATACGCCATAAGAGTAGTAGTTACCAGGTAATACCCTGTGCATGGGTCAGAAACAAATTCATCTGACATTTTGCAAAGGTTGAACAGCCTACATCGTCTTTTCTCACGTCAAATTGCCGCTCTCATCAAAAGATAAACAGTCTCTTACATTTTTTTAAGTTTACAGGAAGAAGCTAGGCACTGGCAACTCAAGAGTACCTTCGAACTAGCTGTAATATCCAGACCTCTAGGCTCTAGCAGTTAACATAGGTCATGAGAAACGACATATAAAAACACATTTATAAATAGGTACACACATAGAGTGCATGTTACCCTGATGCAAACCCAGCACTGCTCTACCCTGTTCTTGACATTTCTTACTAAACTGCAATTTGTCATTCGATAATATTGCCTTCTGAGAGATTTCAGAAGCAGACAGTGCAGACGCAGTACAACATAGAGACTTATTAATAAAGAGCCATTGCAGATGACTGGAAGACTGGAAGTGGTAAGCTTCAGTTTAGAGCAGCTTCAGTGGGAGAAAGAGAGTTGCAAAGACGAGGAGGCACAGAGGAACAATGGTGGTGGCAGAAACTGTGAATTGCCCCTTAACCATCACAGTGATTAAAAAAAGTGATTACGGGACAAGTGAACCCGGGCATGGATGTACATACATTCTGAGTACTTTTCTTGAAGGGGTGTATGTATGGATGTATCATGTATGTATATTTGTAGGATATTATAATGCATAATGTATACGTATAGCATGTGTATATACGTATTATCTTTAATTAAGATGTAAAACGGTGAGAAGGCAACCCAATCCATTCAGCTGTGAAATCAGACCTAGAAACGGATCATGGAGATACCAGCTAAGCGTAGGAGTAAAACGTGACTATGATTCAACAGCACAAGAATCTCAGCTATGAAGAAATGCTGCAATCGGAAGCAAACAGAACGCTACCGGCACAGAACTAAAAGACTTGATTGAAAAGGAGAATTACCAATGGAATTTTTTTTATAGGTGGGCAAAGTATACAAGGTAATCATAGACTGCTTGCAACAATTGCTTCCCAAACCAATTCCTGCTAAACCAAGTGCTAGGTTTATGAGGGTAGTGATATATCACAGTTATTGTATAACTTCCTCTGCAGCCCCAAAGAAAGCAGCATTTCATAAACTGTGTGTGTGTGTGTGTGTGTGTGTGTGTGTGTGTGTGTGTGTGTGTGTGTGTGTGTGTGTGTGTGTGTGACCTTTAACAGAGTTCAAAACCAATTTCAGTGGTTGTTTGCTTGACTTAGGAATAAGGTATGTACAATACATACATATAAAATGTACGAAATCAAATACATACAAACACAAATACACGTGCATTCATTCATTGATTTGAGTATTTAAAAAGAAAACTACCAAGAGATGATCTCGACTCCAGCGCAACCAAAAAGAACAGTTTTAAGTTTGGTGCACATGTAATGTATATGCGTATGTATGTATGTGTGTGTATGTATGTATGTATGTATGTGTGTATGTATGTGTATGTATGCATGTATGTATGTATGTATGACATTGTATGTATGTATGTATTTATGTATGCATGCATATGTATGTATGCATGTATGTATGTATGCATGTATGTACCGGTACTTGCAGGTGTGCACATGCATATAATCCCATTAATCAAAAAGATTCTGAAGTGACCCCACATTCTTCAGCCACTTGTCCCTCAATCAAACAGATGATCAGCTGAGTTTGTGTGCATGTATTGTATTGTATGTATGTATATACAATTATACATGTATGTAGACTACATAATGTATGTATATATTCATTTATTCATTCATTCCAGATATGTATAGGTACCAAAGCTCGAGGGTACGCGTACCCTAAAATAGAATACGTTAAAATACGTACGTACCTTTCAAAAAATAGAATACTCGTATGGTACGTATCATACACGAAAATTTTATTTATGGTTTACTCAGTGACCCATAGCCAATGTATAATCTGACGTCAACTGTAGGCCTATGCATCATTGAAACCGGTACTTCCGGTAGTGCAGCAGTAAATTTAATTCGATAAATTCTTTGGTTATAATTAATTTAATGCGAATTGTAGCCTACTGTCTTTCTGATGAGAGCTAGGTACACGTCGCTGGTTTGCAAATTGGTGTAGCCTAACTCGAAAGTTGCAGTAGGCTATATCTATACGCATCAGTGAGCGATGCCCAGAGAACGTGGGATGGAATGGACGCACGTGAAAATTGTGAAAAATGCGAAAAACTATTATTGTATTGAATGCAATTTTTCGACAAGCAGTTCTGGGTTGGATCAGGCAATCGCATAAGAACACCTCTTTGAAGTGCTGCAGCAGAACTGAGACGACTGACTGACATTAGTGCATTAAGTGCAATGTATGCTGGATAAACATAGACCTACGTCCTACAATATAGCAGTGCAGCAATTTACTACGTGGTGAGTGTTTGCCTAAATTAAATTGAACATTCTTATAATGATCAATGACGTGGTTAACGTATTTTATTTATTGTTTACGTACCCTAAAATAGGGTACGTTAAAATACGTACGTACCTTTCAAAAAATAGAATACGTATGGTACGTACCCTCGAGCTTTGATAGGTACCGTATAGTATGTGTGCATATAATATAACCTAATTAAAAAAGGAATTCTTTCTGAAGTTACCTCTACACTCCAACCACTTCCTCCCCTCACTCCCTCCAACCCGTCCCTCCCCCAATCCAGATGATCAGCTGATAATAGCTGTCCTGCCATGCAACCAGATGACTGCCTCAGCTGCCTCAGCTAAACTGTTGTCATCAAAGTGAAAGATTAAGGAACTGCCCATATGACTCAGCCTCTGCCTCTGCTTCCATCCTGACTCACAGAGTGGGAGGTGGTCGGGGTGGGGGTTAGGGGGGGGATGGGGGTAGGGTAGAATATGGGAATAGGAATAGGACGATGGGGAGAGCGTTTGTTTTCCTACAAGTGCGTCAGGATGCATCACAGGGCGTAAGGATTTCCTTCACTTCATATGAATGTATCATTCCGCATGTGATGGCTGTGCAGCCCACCCTCTACAGGGAGGGTCGGTGTGAAGAGCCTAGGAAACAGCTAAGAAAGGGATAACAATTATCGATAAGACTGATAAGGTCGCTACACCTTTAAGGTTCTGCCAGGCTGCCTGCATGGCCAAGTGTAGGAAACTCCTCAAGACATCCACATTACTTCCAAGAGGCGGTCCATTCCTTTTCTGCCCTAAGGACTAGCCTGGATTGGGATGGGTCATTTGAATCACTCACTTCACTGACTCCATACCTTCCCTTATCAATGCACTTCACAACATGAACAAGATCCACTCAGTATTCCAGAATAGAACTTGCATCTCTTAAAATCTCATATGAATGCATGGCATCCTAGATTAGAATTCCCCTTTTTTCCAAATCGCCAAAACAGTCTCGTCTTCCTAACATTTCGGACCTTGACTGAATCCTGTATAACCGATCTAAACCAACCCACTCTAACTCGTAACCCCCTCCCCCCATGGTAGACGCTCTGGCACAAAGAGAGCATGGATGCGGGATCACTTCCCACTACCCACCACCCAAAGGTCCACTTCACCTTTCATGGCTCAGTCAAGTGCCAACAGCCTCGGTCTTGATCTTTTTTGAACCGTCTTGGAGTCTGTGTCTTGGTCTTGATCTTGGTACCCATTGTCTCCATCTTTTGTCCTGGGCCCGTATGCACATAAGAGAATAACTCTTAGATTTGGCTTAAATCTGGCCTATTCGGGAAAACTGGATTATTTCCGTATGCACGGCTTTAGATTAGCGAGTTACGATAGGTATAACGTTATTCCAATTCCCAGGCAGGTTTAAGTCGGCTACTCCCATTGTGAACAATAGACGGCCGACGTTAGCTGGACAGCGCGAACAATAGGCAGCCGTCGACATTTCCCTATGGCCCGTCTTTAGGTCTGAATCTGTTTACCCCACGCTGGCAACGACGCATATAAATATCTTTCACGCATGCGCGCTCAGCTATAACCTATTGAATTGGGGGGAAGAGCAAGCGTCATGCATCGTCGGGTGCAAGGAATGTGTGGATTAGTTATTCTCGTTGCTATTTTTTCTCGTGCATACGGATACATTCCAATGGCTATATCGGGAATTACTAAGTCGCGTTTAGGCACTATACATTGATTACCTTATGCCTTGTCCTGTGCATACCAGCCCTGAAGCTCAAATGTCTTGGTATGAAGTTTTAAGACTTGCATGCAAGCCTTCTGTAGTGTCTAGCTGTCATTTCTGCTTCGGCCACGCTTGCAACTTGAATGCGAACAGCAAAACCTTTAAGCCAAAGCATTCCTTACGATTCCACCAGCTGTGCAGCTCCCACCAGCAGCAAGTCAACCAACTGTGCCTTCTAAAATATAAACCTATTCAGCTTTTTCTACCAACTGGTCTTATCTATGACAACTTTTTCACTTCTCCTGTGAACATAATTAATGAGGAAAAACAGTTCTAAGCAAGTTGCCAGCTCCAGGCTCCTCCGCTTCCTCCTCCGCCTCCAATGCCTCCATATATCATTTCCTCTGCAGCAAAGGTCAACAATTTCTGAGTTAGTAGTTACTCCAGACCTATATCTCTACTGTGAGCTCGCTGGTAAGAAAGATGTTGGAAGCATCAAAAAACAGCTTTACTATACATTGCCGTTATTGCTCAATCTTTTATATGGCATGGTCAACAGAACATCACAAGAGCAAACCCAGAGGTTATAGTACCATACTCTGGATGCAGGCGCTAAGTAATTCTGCTCCGGTGACAGAAACATCTTGATCTTAAATCAGAGGAGAATAACGAGAAGAGAAGGAGCTCACCAGTACATATATAAAATTATATATACACCAGTACATATATAAAATTATATATGTGATGTTTGGTTAAAAAGAAGGCGGAATAAAAAGAAATATACATATATAATATGTGATGTTTGATTAAGAAGGAGGAAGAAAAAGAAATATCAGAACTGAGAAGGGTAAAAGCATCATGACATGACAGTAGATGATAATGTTGATGACAATGATACCGATAACGATGATGATGTTGATAATGATCATGCTGTTGATAATGATGATTTTTGATCAAAATAACAATGCTGATGATAATGATTATCATAACAATGATACTGTTGACAATTGATTACAACAATGAGTAAGGTAAGGATGACGAGCTCTTTGGATATTTAAACTAGCAGGCAACATCGCAACGAGGTCTCTGATACAACTACTGTGACACCATACCCAGAAAATTTGACTTATTTGGGGCCTCCTTTATAGGTCCTGTATAGTGTATATATTGGAATATGGGTTCCATATCCACATGCTGGAAGTGTATATAAATTGTACTAGATTAGGCTGGCTATCATTGTAATCATAATCTCCAAACTTCTAAAGCGCTACTTGAAAGTCAAATGCAGGGCAAAAATAAAATTGTACTAGATTAGCTAGGTATCATTGTAGCTCTAGATCAGTGGTTCCCAACCTTTTTTGACTTGAGGGCCACTTTTTCTAAGTTGGAGGACACGAGGGCCACTTTTTCTTAGTTGAAGGACATTAGGGGGCCACAGGGTTAAAATCGTATTAACTAAAAGCATATAAAATTGTTATAATTGATTCAAAATATAATGTTTGATGTTATTTATCGACATTTACATAAAATAATTTGTAATAGAAAATAATAATGTGTTCTATCATGTCCAAATTGTTAATTTTTTCATATATTTTTGATAATTCTTTGAGAGATGAGGGCCATTTTCTGAGGCTGCGGGCCATTTTCTGAGGCCTGGCGGGCCACTTTTGGCCCGCGGGCCATGGGTTGGGAATCGCTGCTCTAGATTATGCTATGTATCATCATCAAGCGTGGGGCACAAGCTTAAGCTATCATTGGAATTGTGTGAAGAATCGTGCCATCCTAAGAGACATTTCAAATCACTGCTCAACACCTGTCTTTTACAGCAGAGGGATTAAATCTCCATAATGGCTGGCCGGAGGGGGGCAATATTTTCCAGCAAGTGACAGGCCTGGGTGCATAATGGGGCACCAGCTCAGTGAGCATATTGGCAGGAATGTTTGCAATACTAAATCGTAAATGGGTGTATTGCTAGCAGCAAGTGACTGTGACTGCCATTGACTGTTTTTAAGTCTCGTATTCCTTTCGACCTTGATTGTGATTTGGCACTACATAAATTTTATTATTATTATTATTATTATTATTATTAGCATTATTATTATTAGCATTATTATTATTATTATTAGCATTATTATTATATTAATGAAGTATAATTGTTTGGCTATATAAGACAAAACAACTCTGTATTGACCATAGAACTTTCAAGAGTATCATTTGAATAACGAAGGCCATTGTTAAAACATTGGTCCTTGTGTCCATCCAAATGACAAAGACCAGACGACATTGGTCTTCAACGCCTTTCCTCAATCACATACCTAACAAAGACCAAAAGGTCAAAAGATCTCAACAGAAATACAATACAATACAATACAACACACAACCCCCCCTGATCAAGATACTATACAGACCAAGAGACCATTCAGACTTTGAAACAAAGTCAGACAGAATCCAATCGATTCTAATAACTCAGTCATCAAATCCTCCTCCACCTACACCTACTCCTCCTCCACCTACTCCTCCTCCACCTTCTTCTGCTCAAGAAGGAGGCAGACCATCCAACCAACTGGGGCACAAGATGTCTCAGTAGAACGACAGGTGGCAGTAGAATCGGCGCCACTGTGTCTTTTTGACCAGACAAAGACCAGAGGAGGACGAAGAGGACGAGGAGGAGAAGAAGAGAAGGAGGAGAAGGAGAGGAGGAGGAGCAGGACGAGGAGGAGGACGAGAAGGAGCAGTAGAAGAAAGGGAGGAGAGGGAATATTTCGAGGGAACATAAAGTACATATCATCATGTCATTGACCTCCATCATCTCATCTGGCAGAGTGTATCCTTTGTGGAGTCTCTTCCATTGGGAAAGATCCACATGAATATATATATATAACTATATATCATAATCATACATATATAATTATATACATATAATTCTCCATATATATATATATTATATATATATATATTATATGCATATATCCTATCACTTTCTATCATCTTCAGACGACACTTGGGAATTGAAAAAACCTGATAAGACATCTAGAAATGAATACTTGGCTCATCTCAATACTGCGTGAAAGTCGATGAAAGACAAGACACATCTTTGAGGAGATATCCTTTTCAACCGATGGGTCATGACCTGAAACCGATTTTACCTCACCTACCTTTTACCTTTTACCCACACCCACCCCCAAGTTTTTGTGCTTAGGACACTTCTAAATAGTCAGTTCGCAAGAGGTGCTATATAAATATATGGATACAATATATCAAAATAATATTTTTTGTTGTCAACTTTTCACACAAGAAGTACATAATGTTTCCTACACGACAGCGATACCAACAGCACCTTTGTATTGTATCGTATTCAAACATAAAAAAGTGCTTCTACAACGGTGAACAATTCAGAGGTTCCTTTTGGCAGCAATGAGTACAAATAAATGATTTATATTTCCCTCTGTCATTTGTCAAATCCATTGCTCCATTTATCGTCAGTAATTACACAAACATACACACATACGTACTACATGCATATAATATTATATACACGCACGCACACACACACATAAACCCGCTCGCTCGAGAGTAGATAGTTTGCAAAAGTCAACAGCAATTTTTCATCAGCAAACAGTTGTTAAGTAATCAATGTACGGATCCAAACCTTATTTTAAAACCGATTTATCATTCTGTTCTATCTAAAAAAACACATATTGTTGCCATGGCAATTACTCCAAAATGGGTCCGAGAAGCAGGGCATTTTTTAACGTGCAGTTGCACACAAAATGTGCAGTTCTAAATGGATTTATGCAGTTGTAGAAGCACTTCCGTGCAGTAGAAACTATTAAAAACAGTTCATTGTCCTCCGATTGGAAGTAATTCACCATGGAGGATGGGAAAGAAAAGAAGCGGTTGTGCAGTTCTAAAAATTCCTTAAAAACAGCCCTGCCGAGAAGGACAGGCAATTCAAACTGAGGGCAGGTTGCAATGTGTAATCAGCCATAGAAGCAATTTCTCCATTGGCTGAGAATCCTCTGAATCAGACATAAACACGGACTATATAGGACTATCCCACCCCACCACATCAACCACCATCCAATCATCCCATTCCATCACCCCATCACATTACCCCAGAGTGCCGTCTGCTTTGCATATCTCATAAGTCCTGCCGAAGACAAATCTTCCCAGCAATATGAGAATTCTTCCACATGGCAAGAGTCCTAGTGCGCGGATGAGCCATTTCCACACCATTTCCGGGGTCATTCCATCATAGGGGTCAGCCGGTTCAACCAATGCACCAGCAGATCACTTGGTTCCAATTGTCTGTCATTATACCACATGGAAGTCCTATCCCTAGGAACAGCTGGCCGATCCAAGATGGCAGCACTAAGGAAATAAAATCGACCCAATTATGTATTTAGGGCAAGAACATCTGGCGAATCCAAGACAACCTTCCCTCCAGATAAGCACAGGCAGTGATAGCAACCTCATTTTCTTGGTCTTAGCATACGAAAGCGGGTTACAGTCTTCTCCCCACCATCTCATTTTCTTACCAACACCAGTATAGCATTGTTTCTGTTTAGTGTGCTTTTACTCATCTTGCGAGGAGCCTTAATTAAGCTCCCCCAAAAAATCAACTGTTGACATTTTACAATATGACTATTGAAGATATAATGGTGACCATCAATGTATAATAATTGATAAATTACTTTTGTAAATAGAAAACCCTGTCTCTCGGAACCATATGTTCCTTTGGGTTTACCTACTGACAACCTGCATACGAATTTGTAAACTGTACGGTGGCATTACTTTGTGGTCCCTGTGGTGGTGGTCAATAAAGAAGATTGATTGATTGATTGATTGATTGATTGATAGGGTCAGAGGTATTCATGGCAGCAGAGGTGATCTCTAGGGCAGTACAAAATAGATGATTTTCACCACTTGAATATGAATAAATGGACCGCCTATTCGGCCAAATACGAATTCAAACAGAGTACAAAATAGGTCAACCGACAACATTAAAAAATGTCAAATGTAGGCAATAGTTTCCACTCAGTGAAATTAATACATAAAACTAAAAGTAAACAGTTTTAACTGCATATGCAATTTTTGCATCCTTCTCCCAGTCTGTGTACACTCGCTATAGCAGCTGCGTAATTATGCAGAAACAGATGTCACGTGACCACTATTCACATTAGATCCGACCGCTACAATTCCGCCGAATACCGAACAGCCATTTGGCCCGCAACCTATTCGGCCCCGAAGCGAATATGAAACAAATGTTCTGTAGGCTACAATCCTAGTAAACTCAACATAAATTTCTGTCGGGGTTTGAACCTAGATCCTCTTGGTTGAAAGTTCAGGAATATTGACCACCAGTCACACAACTCCGCCACTGGCTGAGCCCTGTCAGTGCCAGTCTCAAGCCTGGATAAAGGAGAAGGCATCGCTAATGATCTTTGCTATCATACAGTGACATTTAACTGAAACTACTACTAGGAACCAGCCACATGAAGCAGGAGAGCTCTATCAAATGAAGACACAATAATTCTGAATGGAAAGCTACATCAATGTCTGATGAAAACGAGCAATGCTACTAGTGTCTGGCTGCTCTGGCAATGGACGCCTCTATAATCGTTGTGCTATTAGAGAGGCGTCCATAGTCTGGCATCACGGACGAAGGTTGTTGCATTTCAGCCAGAAAAAGTTAAACGGCAATAATTCAATGTAGCACACGACGACGACGACGACGATCTAAACAGCAGACGGCGAATGGATAGACTCGCTTCAGATAACGCCTCTCTCCTCCCTCTACTATTTATCGGTCTGTGCGTGATGCGAGTGAGCGAGCTCTGTCTGACCGGACGGTCGGTCTACTGTATATCAGTCTGGGATTGTACAAATCGACTTTTTAACTGATCAGCATAAAGCCGTAAAGCATTTGGAAAGAGGGGCAAAGTAAAAACATGCACAGCTAACAGTGAGAGCAGAATAAGATTTGTTTTAGGGATCACATGTTTGATATAAATTTCTTGAAGTGCTCTATCTGGTGATGGATGAGAGGGCTGTGTACATGTGCCTGTCTATCTGTCTGCTTGTCTGCCTGCATGTCTGTCTGTATGTCTGTCCTTGTCGCAGTACCTCTGTCCCTGTCTCCAGTATAAAACAAGTCAATACAATTGCCTAAAGCTATAATAATTATTAAAAGCAGTTTATAAAACTCGTTGCTTTAATACTCAAGCAATTAAGTCAATGAGTCGTGTAGCAGCTCAAAACTAATGTTGCTCAAGGAAAGAGCAGACTCAACTGCTGCTACCTGAAAACTGATACCAATGAGTTAGACGCTAATCAGATGAGTCAAAATACTTCAAATGAGTCATCAATGATTCATGTCCGATTCAACAATGACTCACTTACAAAGTTCTGTCTTAGATTATGTTCAAAGCAGCCATATGTAAATTAACCAGAACAGTGTTATTCATTTATTCATTCATTCATTCATTCATTTCGAGAATTTATATAGCGCCCCTTCAAGAAACCTACTCAAGAGGCGCTCCCAGCCCAGCCACAGCTAAAAAGGTAGGATTTGAGATAGGCCCTACTTAAAAAATGCAGGGGAATTTATGTTATGTATATAATATAATATATACATCACATATATATATATACACAATATACACAAACATATATATATGTATATAATTATTAATTATATATACAGGTTCAGCAGGTACTGTCCAATAAGATGAGAAAGGATTACTTACATCTCAGCAAAACCGGATATCAACCAGAATAATTGGGGGATTCCAAAGTAGCAAAGAAACAGTTCAGTGGCCATACACAGTTTCATTTGACACTAATAGCAAGCACTTGATGACTCATCATTTTGAGGCTCTCAATTATAGTGCATTGGTTAGTTTACTAGACCTTTGTCAGTCAAGAGGGTTGAGGGTTTACATCTCTGCCAGGACAGAAATTTGGTTTGAGATTTCTGCTCAATCTGCACTCCTTTATTATCATATCAGCTATAATCAGCATACTGTTGGTAAGATGTTATGGCAATGCAGAGGCTCCGTAAAAAAAACCGATAGGTGGCCTCACTAAAAGTGATATAACTTTTGTCCTGTTTGAAATATTTTGATGAAATCTGGCCATGATGTGTAAATATAAATTGCTAGAAGCCTCTAAAATTTCATTTCGAAATTCCTACTTTGGTCAAGATATTGTCAAAAAACTGTAGGGGAGTCTTTTTTACCAACCCTGTATAACAGGGTTATCCAGACGTCTGTGGTTGGCGTAGGCCTATCATATCAGATTTCCATCTCCCGTTTCAGCAATTATGTCAACTATCAAACAGTGTAATTCGAAATTATTCCAGTTAACCAAATTGAGCTGATTTTTATTGGCTGATTGCTTAAGCCTCGAATCGACTTTTGACTGATCGGCAAGCGACAGAAATTTTTATTTGCAAGGTCCACGAATGACTAACGACGATGGCAATCGAAGAAGAGACGCATCTCGGATTTCTTGTCTCAAATTTCTCCTCTCATATTTGCTCGCTTACAAATTGTCAATCAAATGCCAATCCGGAACTGTCCGGTTCAATCAATACATCACAGCCGTTTGATTGACAGCGCAGTGAAGTGGACACCAGCAAGAACTGGGCCCAGTTTAATTGACTGGCAAATGTTTGCCCCTTGGCCCTGCCGCCGCTGCACTTCCAACCCTGCAGGGCCAATGGATTTATTGAAGATGCTTCCAAAGTGAAGACCAAGAAGAGCCGCCGCCGCCGCCGCCGCTGCAGCAGCCGTGGGAGATAATGGCCTTCAGGGTGTAACCATAATATCATCATCCAGCATAAACTGATGCGCGACGACCCTCAAGTGCAATATTTGATTATCAGCTCGACCTGATTAGCAAAACCAATTCACTGCTCTGCATTCCAGCTTGTCATAACTGAGATGGACACACATACAACAGACAGAGAGAGAGACACACACAACAGACAGACATAGAGAGACATACCAGCATAGAGAGTGACAGACAGCTTCACACTCCATTAGGCTCTATTCTCATTGTCCTCGGTGCATGACCTAAGATTCACTCATGCTAACAATAACTATGGTCAACTAAAGTTTAAAGTTTCCTAGCAATTAAGCAAAACCTTATAATAATGATAATGAATTAATAACCTTTGGACTACTCTTATGGACAACCCTTTTGACTAACGCAGTGCTCGTGAATAAGCTGGTGCACTGCGCTTGACTTTCTAAGAGCACCTTAGAATTTAGGAGATTACGATTACGAATAACTAGAACTCAAAGTAAGCTCCACTTGGAACTAATATGAAAACTTGCAATGCCAATAATAACAAGACCATATAATAACTACAACAAAAAACAAAAAAAATCCAGTTGCTTGATAACTAATTTATTTCCTTACTCAACAACTTATTATATTATTTGTGGCTTGGTATTTCTATTTCACTGCACCTGCACTAACTTCAGTACATGGTTTAATCATGGCATTGGCTGAATAAATAGCAATCAAACCGGTGTCAATCACTCACTGACATAAACTTAACTTAGAGATCTTAGAGATGGAATTGGCATACGCAGTTGCATGGAAAAACTCGTATACAAATAATCAAGGAAATACGAGTACTTATATTTTTGAGAAATTCTAAAGTCTTCTTTCCAATTTAGATCCATTAAGCAGAGCAATGCAGAGTTGAAGACAGGTCAGCTTAAAATGCCATAGTAATAAGAGAATGCCTAAAAGTAGATGGTCCAAAAATGCACTTGTACTCATAACCATGTCATCTTGAACTAGGCCAGAAAGAAATTTATCCCTTTTGGCCTTATGCCCAAACTTTGACTCTGAATCACACATGGCACATGTCTGGGAGTCGCTTAATGAGGGGGAGGGGATTGTGGGGGATGGGGTGTGGAAACAGCCTTCTGAACTTCTTGACACCTACTGGTTTGCAGGCTTGGCATACCAGATCGTATTGCACCAATACAATTATTCCAAATAATCATGTAACCTGAGTTTTAGGACACCCTTTGGCAGACCCTTTGGATCTTCTTTTCAGTGACATAATTATCTGCACCCGTTTCAACAGTTATTGCGAATATTTCAATGCATGGAAACGACTTTCAATCTAAAATTCTGACTTGAAACAAGACCTGCATCTCAACTTTGATTTTCAATTAAGCACCTCTGAATTTGATGACTGCTATCATATAGAATCTGGGAGTATAAAAATATGAAAATGATTGTGATTAAACATTCTAAAATGAACTCAAAACTATTTCAGGAAGTGCAGAAGACGAAATTTCAACAAATGTAAGTAAAACTAAAACTCAGAATATATATACATTTATTATATAATTAAAAGCCAACTATGCTAGTTTTGCTAACTAATACTAAAGCTTGGGCTACAGTGATAACCAGATATAACTAAAACTCCTTAAATTACATATTATTGTTATAACAACTATAACTGAAACTGACATGGGTAACTAAACCTTCACCACTTTCAACTTAATAAATAAAAGAAAGTAAGAAAGTGGACAGGACAGTAAATATTACAGCCCACTTTGATAAGTACTTTCTTTCTCTGTCTGTCAGTCAGTCTGTCTGTATTCATGTCTGTCTGTTTGTCTGTATGTCTGTCTGTATGTCTGTCTGTATGTCTGTCTGTCTGTCTGTCTGCATTTTTTGAGTGCTCAGAAACGACAACAGCTTCTTGCCATGCACAAAAGGAAAGTGAATTTCATCTTACTTGAAATAGGCAAAATACCAAAACCATGGATGACCTGCAGGTTGACCCTGTGGCCAATTAAGAAAATCACACTGGGGTGAAATCATTCACCCCAATTGAGTTCACCCCAACTGGAGTTCACCCAATGAAGGGCTAAATATAGTAGCAACGCATAACCAGAGAAACATGGCTTGGTAGACAGTGAGTGAGAGAGATGAATACAAAGACAGAGACACAAAGAAAGAGAGCAAGTCCTTCTCTTCCTCTTGATATTCCTCCCTCTGACCACTTCCAATGTGTTTCCATTACCCACCCCACCCCATTTTCCTTCTCCATCCCTTATGGTCCAGCTGGACAGGGCAGGAAAGAAGGATGGACGGAAAGGTCATTCCTCTCAAGTGACCACGCCCAACTGGGCAATCATCCACACACTGCTCCACTGGAAAAGATCTTATCAGATGACCACCACTCCAACCACTCCAGTATACTCACTACATTTCAGAACAATGGGTCCATCACTCCATGAGCACTGTGTCCATCATCCATCCATCCATCCATCCGTCCGTCCGTCCGTCCATCCATCCATCCATCCATCCACCCACCCATCCATCCATCCATCCATCCACCCATCCATCCATCCATCCATCCGTTTGCAATGTCTCTGCCAGGCCACATGCCTTACTAATACTTGCAATTAACAATAACATGCTCGTACGTTGGCAGTGCCAGTCCCAAGCCTGGAGAAACGAGGAGGGTGACACTAATCATTTTCGATACAACATCATGTTTGTACAGCAATAAGCGCAATGAGAGTGCTCTGAAGCCATTAGGAAACCAATGCGGCTCGCAGTTGAAGTGCAAATTCCTCACCACTCACGTAGCCTTATAAAGGTTTTACATGGATTTATGTCATGTGTTATATGTTATAGAGTAGCCTACATGCTGACTAGCTTAATATAGTAACATACCAAAATATAGCTTTGCGTAACCTCGCAAGGTCTTGCATGCAAACACTCACAAGATATTGTAGCGCCTCATGATTTCATTTAGCCGCACTTTCTTTGCTTGCTTATGCCCTAGTGTACCACTACTGCAATCTACATAGCCACACTGAGATTTAAATAGTTATTTTCAGCGCAATCTGCATCCTCACAGGTAACAGTTCCTCTCTAGGTATTTGCAAAATACCTTTTTAAAATTGGTTCTCAATGTAGCTTTAACTCAGCTTAAGTCAAGTTAATAAAATCATGATAACAATGAGGAGCAAGCAATCTTGCCTATATAGTAATAGTTTTACTACCACAAGTCCAATAATTATTCATTCTGAGACCAGTTTCCGGATGATTCGGCAGAAGTTCCACAAGGGCATTCATCAGCTCCAGTGAGAGGCAATGCTCTTGTTGAGTGAGCTTCACGGACAGTCAACACCGTTCTAAGCCGTGTCAAAGCATTCATTGATAAATCCCACACACTTATCAGTAAACTCATATCCAGAGGGCATACCTGAGAATCTGTTCTCAGCCGTCGATTTGACCTGACCTCTGGCCTGACCTCTGACCTGACCTGGCCTAGACTGGTAGAACTTATAAACAGATAAAAACAGACCATAGTCTTGTCACCCACCAAGACTCTTAGAAGGCAGAAGCCCCTCTGGGAGAACAGGACTTGGAATTCCTGATAAGGTCTGATAAAATGTTTAACAATCTCTTACACGGAAGGTATTGATAAGCCTCATCTGCCATATTTTAATATAATCTGCTTTGCCTGGAACTTGGAAGTGAGAAAGAGAATTGGTTATATATCCTAGTAATCTTAAGTGAGAAGTTCATAAACGCATCATTACAGACAATCATAAATCTTAATGTAATGTAATGTAATGACGATAATTTCTATATCAGAGGTGCTCCAATTAGTTTCAACTTTATGGCCACAAAGTAAAAAATTATTTATATAACTGGAAAATAAACGTAGTTCTGTCAAAAGTTTAATATGAGGTTGGGCAATATGGCAATATGCTTCAGAGTGGTGACCTTGGGCAACAGTGGTGGTTTTGATGGATGACATTTTCAAAGGGACATTCTTCTCTGACTGATTTGTCTTATAATGATAGTTCTGGCAAATCTCATTTTCAGAAGGAATTGATTTTTTTGGGTGGAACTCAAAAGGAACCCCTTCCAGTCGCAATGGTCTTGGGTTGGGTTGTTTCAGTTTAATAACAATGTATAGTAACAGAGACCACTAGCGTCGCCCTCCCCCTTATCGAGGCCTGGCCGCTTGAGACTGGCACTGGCAACCAGTCAATAGTTAGTGATGGTTTTGGCAGGGTGTTCGTTTTAAGTGGTTTTATTACTTCTAGGTTTAATGGCCATGGTTCGAGTGGCCGTGGTTATACACTCTTCAAGCGGAAGGTTTTGATTGCAATGTAGTTAATAATGAACTGTTACACTGCTGAGAGGTTGATGAGGATGCTAAACAAATATGGTGGACGACTGGTAGGAGGGAGCACTCGCATTGTCCCCTGGAGAGAAAGTGCCTCTCATGACATGATTACTGTGTGACGACATTCATTCACAAATGCTCTGCAGGTTCATCATAAGATAATGGTGCTTAATAAATTATAACAATAAATACTTCGCAATTAATTAAAAAATAAATAAATAAATAAATAATATAAAATAATAATTAATTGTTAGAATTTGAAACAACCCGACTACCGGAACATGTATATGACTTGCATACAGCAATTTGGAATTTAAATTTTCTCTCGGACTGAGGCAATGCAATTAATCAAGTTAACAACTTCTCTTCTTTGATGATACACTTTGGGACTTGCAGCTTGCAAGTAAACCACACACAAACACTAAATCCAGTTAAATATATTTTTAATAATAATAATAATAGCCGTGATAAGGCTGACGCATGAGCACCTGCACAATGGGGCAAGAGGGGCGCTTCCCTTCCCCCTTAAAAAATTGGCACTCATTTTTAAACTGCTACTTTTAGGATTTAACAAATTTTTTCAGACTTACGAAACTGAAAAATTTAACTTAAGAATCTTCTATGAAGAATATAACCCATGTTCGTAACTTTCTGCATTATACTTTTCGAGTTCTTGCCATACCTGTAAGAGCCGACCATTGTGTTTTGGTCACTCCTGCAAAAAGGTCAACGGCACTCAGGACAACCAGGAGCTGTCAGGAACTGAATAGGCCTCCACATCCATCCATGGAAGAGAGCAATTCTGAGTGAAGGACTTGAGCACTGTAACTGCCTCATGTGAGGCTCGAACCTGCATTCGTTGCATTTCAGTCATTTAATTGTCACCCACCAGACTCTTAGAAGGCAGAAGCCCCTCTGGGAGATTGTTATTCAATTGCCGCCATTAACCAATCGGCCATCAATCCATCATGTCCCCAAATTGAAATTTGTATTTTTGATTTTTCCCTCATAGACTTCTTCATAGGAAATGGAGAGATGGCAGCCAGTGCAAAATGGATCCATGTTTGTTTGTTTGTTTGTATGTGCACTTGTCATAGCGCCCCTTAAAGCACTCTGCTCAAGAGGCGCTCCCGACTGCAGAGCGGACACTGCATAGGAGTTTCACGCCGAAGCGCTGAGCAATTGTGAGTGAAAAACTTGTCCAAGGTCCCTAAACTACACCACCGCACCCCATGTGTATAAATAGCGTTGATACACGTTGATCTATCTGGCATTAAATACACATACCATTGAAAAACAAAGACGGAGTGGAAAATGCATTTCGATCGAAACCAACGGAAAGAAATACCAACCATTGCAACACAGCACATAAACACAGACGTATATGCAAACACATAAATCCATACAAAGGCACATACATACACACAAGAACACATAGACACAGACAGACACACAAATACAGACAAAGACACAAAACAAGAAACAATACTTACAATAAGAACCACAACCACTAACACACACAGGCACATACACACACACACACACATACATGCAGTAACACAGGCATAAATGCACAGGTACATATGGATTGCACAGACAAACAGACAGACAGACAGACAGACAGACTGAGACATACAGACAGACAGATAACGGACGTAACAAACAGAAAACAGACATAGCAGGCACATACACAGAGATGAATGAGGCAGAGAAAGACACCAGAAGCACAAACACACAGATACGAGGCTGAGATAGACAGACAGAATCCAGAAATAGATCGTAAATCATCTGACAGTGGGGGAGGGGGCGTTTCGTGGATCACAGACAAAACATAAACATAAACAAATCCTAAACACTGCACAGAGCAAGAAGTGCACAGAACAAGAACACAATTGGGCAGGGAGGGGGAATCGAAACTAATTCAATTAATTAACTCAATTAGTTAATTAAAAAACACTTCGATTGCCAAATATGTCCAAACATTTCTTTAAAATCACACAAACCTGTCTACCTATAATTTAAAAAAAACAGTTCCCACCCCCCACAACCACCCAGTTCATTGGCTGCTGAGCGCTAAAGCCTTGCTGGGGCAGAGACTTAGTCTAGAAAAAGCGGCGCCGACAATATTTTCTTGGCCCAAAACAGTAACTGTTGATGACCTTTTTTAGCCATTCGATTGAAGTTATTGAAGTTTCGTGAAAAGAGCCATTTTCCAGAATTTTTTTATGAGCTTGGACCTTCTTGGAGGGGAGAGGGAGAGCTAAGACCGTGAGAAGATACCATTTTCAAAGAAACAAAAGCTGAATTTCGGCCTTTTTGGGGGCTTAGTCCCCTAGCCCCTGATAAACTCCGCCCAAGAGAGAAGGCCTACTAAAAGAGAAGTCCTGGGAGGCAAAGCAGCTCATCACTAAAGTGTTGGTAGCATTCATCATGTAGCGTGATGTATATAATGCAAGCAAACATCAAAGCAGATCAAATAATTTATTATTATGTGGTGCAATTGTTTGAGTTACGTAAACTTATATTTCAAACTAAAACAGAAATCTTCTTTTGCTGTCACCTTCAATTAGACAGGGCTAGCTATAATTAGTAATCGTTTATTTATCAAGCTGACACAATGCAGTATATGATTACATGAAACAATCTAAATTAACATCAATCTCAACCACTAACAGAACAGAAGAACGAGGAAGGAAGACGAAGACTGCACTAAGGAGAGACAAGAAAACAATGGAACAAACATAAAAGGGACAATGGACTTGACAAATGACCAACAATAAGAAGATCATTCATTTGCACTAATTGCTGCCAAATGTTTAAATTGCCAGGAACTTTCTGATGATAATGAGGATGACAACGATGATGACGATTATGATGATGATGGTTGTGGTGGGGCTGTTGGTTCGGTGGTGGTGTTGGTGAGGGTGGTGATGCTGACAATGACGACAATGGTGTTGTTGCTGCTACTGCTGCTGATGATGATGTAAATCTAAGCTAGGAAGGGCAACAACCACCACAGCCGACCTGCATAGACGTTTAGATAATATAACCAGAGACAGCCTTAACCCAGCGTTTCCCAAACTTTTTGGGCCACGGAACCCTTCGCGTCCTAATATTTTCGGGCGGAACCCCAATCCCAACTAAACGCATTGAATCATGCTGAACGCACGGGAAGCAAAGGCTACTAATAATATAAGCCTACATACCTAAATACACTAAATTTTAGAAGGTTTATTTTTCTTACAAATAGCATGAAAGATTAAATTGCACTGTTTTAAAAACCACGATTTGTGGATCCTACTAAGAGTATGCCCTACATGAGGTTAGAATGTGAAGGTTCAATGGAATTCTGCTTTATTCGTGAATCGTCAATTAAAAGTTCGTAGCCTCCGTTAGAAGAGTTGGCTGCATTGAGAGTTTTCGTATCCTGTTATCGTTAATTCATGAAAAGGAAGCATTCAACCAAGTTCGCTTTCAGGTCGTGAAAATTATTTGCAATTTCTGAACGATGGTTTCCTCAAGAACCATTAAAAATTGTGTTAGTCTGGAAAGGGTTCCACGTTTCTAAATTAAATTTTAAAAGGTTAGAACCATAGCTAGCGTACGTAAATGTCACTCAATTTTGTCATACATGTATGTTCACACAAACAAATTAAAATTACTATTAATTTTGCTGCTACTGCTACAAGATCAGACTTGGCGATTCTTTTTAAACTTGCGTTTTACGGTGACAAAGATCGATGACTGCGTCTCTGTTCAGACTAAGGCCTAAAGCTCTGACCTACATGTACGTTACGTTCAGCAGTGATGTCTAAGCTTATAAAAACTACATAGGCTACTGTGATACTAGGCTAAATATTGGATTGCTAATAATTACTGAAAGATCGGGTGAGGACAAAGCACAAAAAGACGACTGACGGTAGTTTCAGACTTTCAGTGCATTTTCAAAAGCGGTTTGAAAAGTTGTATTGCAGTAAAATTTCTCAGAAAAATTAATTTTTTCTCAACTTCTCGCGGAACCCTTGCGCTCGTCCCGCGGAACCCTTGGGTTCCGCGGAACCCAGTTTGGGAAACGCTGCCTTAACCGATTACCCACTTCACCACGCAGCATTGGCGAATGCATGGAAACCCATTTACCCATTCATGATAGCGACTCTGCAAAGCTCAAACGACAAGCTGAAGGTTCAGAAAATGTGAGCCCTGACTGGATTATCAGTCCAGAACAGTGTAGTTTACATTCTTTTTATCACCATCATTATGTGCAAGCACAAATGGCAGTGTGATAAAACAGCGGAATGCCACGACTGCCAGTGATAATTCTGAATCGAAAACCAACTAACCAGATCAACAAAACTATGCACAAATCTACAGTTATCTCTTACTGGGAATAAGATTGGAGCAATACAGTTTTTATATTGTGCTAAGACACCGAAGTTAGTTTTACCACACTAACAAACCACCGTTGGGTAAAAAATGTCACACTTCAACTACTATTTAAGTATTACCTATAGAATGACCTTGAATTACCAATTACCAATTATTTTGAAGGTCTAATCTAATAATTAAATAAACAATGCCACTGGATTTACTTTATCATTTTAATTTTTCTGTAAATTCATTATTATTTCATAATACACAATACACCAACACCCATCATGGCATCCATCATCCTATTCGCTGCAAACTGAAGGCATTTATACTGACAACTCAACATGTGTAAAAGATTTTTTGTACTAATCGTATTTGTAACTCGAAACTTCTAAAGCACTGCTTGAAAGTTCAACAGCATATTAATGAATGCTGTGTCAAATCAGATGGGTTGGGTCAACAGTTTTCAAATGGAAATCAAGTCAGGCTGTCAGAGCGACCGGAGAAAGGAGGAAGTGGATAATGGAAGGCGGAAGATCAGATGAACAGAGTGGGAATTCTTGAAGAGAGGTGGAAAGAAGATGGCCGTGGTCACTCCAGATTCAAAGCAGAAGAGAACATTTAGCAGTTGATCTATATAAATGTCCACTTAATCAACTAAGTGGACTCATGCAATTGATCATTAAACTCCATTTGTTTATTTGTACATTTATCGTATATTTACAGTTATTTTCAAAGTTCTTTATCAGTGTGCAAACAGATACATTAATCTAATTCATGGTTATTCTATTTGTGCCCCAAATCATCAAACTTATTCTGACATGCAGCAAGTCACTTCATTGAATAAAAAACTTTGATTTAGTTATTACAATAAAGATATCTTGTTCAGACACCCACACACCCACCCAAACGGTGACAAAGACGGTCCACATCCACACATGAAGCCCCTTTAACAAAAACACAATTAACCCAAGTGAAACTCAACCTAACTAGTCTGGCTTCACTAATTTTGAATGAAGCCAATGACTTGACAGACAAACCGATAGCCAAGTTCAAAACAATTTGCCCAGTTGCAACCAACACCGGTAAAGAATACGTAGACCTGCTTTCCAATCAAAACTGTAACTCATTCCAACAGATCCAACAAATGCATTCTCTCTCCTCCCCAACCCCTCTCTCCTTCTGCCTCCTCAATGGCCAGAGGTTTCACAATACACTACTTTCTACATCTCACTTTTACCAATAACCTTCCTATAATAACTTTCTTGGCAGCTTACGATCATCACCACCGCCACCACAACCACAAAATAATCATCCTACAATTGCAGATACTCCACAACCACTTTTGTGACTCTGACAACAACAACCATCGCACACACATGAGTGCACACGCCCACACACACAATGCAAATGGCACAGACAAAAGACATTTCAGACAGTTTTAATCTGAATTGTTTAAACAACAAGGACAACTCGTACAGACCCCCGCACTGGCTTGTGTAGCCCAATGTTGATCAAGCTCTACATCCAAATCGTCAACATCCGAATCCAGTTCAGCATCACTTGGCGCCATCAGACCATCATCCATGGCGGCCATTGCAATTGTAGAAGCACCTGCAAGGCAGCATGACACGATGTAATGTACAGTAATGTAATAAGCACTTTACCCAGTATGTGTATAGTGTAGTGTATCTAAGAGACTCTCATCAAGAGACCTATGCTGTGTTACAATGTCATAATGATCAAGTAAGACATCTATTTTTCATCGAGTCAATCATCTATTTTGAACACTTGAGTAAAACATCCACTTTTGATCAAGCTAAACATTTATTTATGATGAAGAAAAAATCTATTTTGATCATGTAAAACATATCTAAATTTGATCAAGTAAAATAATCTACTTTTGATCAAATAAAACATCCGTTTTTTAATCAAAACAATTATATTGATCATGTAAAACATCTTATTTTGATAAAGTCAAACTTCCATGTTTGATATTAAAGGTAAACATCTATTTTTTCTATTTAAAGCAAGACATCCATTTTTGATAAAATAAAACATCAATATAATTATTTGATCAATTAACACATCAGCTTATTTTTCTAAAGCTCTCATCGTTTCACCGATTGTTTTCTGTTCAAGCTGCCATCATGACCTTCATTCATCTAATCGCATTATGCTCAAGAGTTGGTCATGATGGCATAAACCAAGGTCTCCAAACAACTGCAGTTTATCGCTGATGCAATGGCCCCGTATAATATCTAGGAGCTAGCTGGCATGCATCCAGCTTATGTATGAGTTGGAGGAAATAGCGCTAGCTGCCGTTACACAAGGGAGGTACTATGGAGTCTAAAGGTCTTAATTGATATGAGTAAATGTCTCGTGGGCTGTACTCCCATCTTGTCTTAGGAGACTGTGTGCGTGGATCTAATACATTCCTGGCCATACATTTCGTCATTCTGCTTCACACATTGACGCTGTACTTCCCCTCACACCTAGAACACCCACTGAGCAGCAAAGAAGCTCTGCTGTGGATGGCCAACTTTCAGCAAAAGGCTGCCTTAATGATGTGAGCTCCTTAAATTTTTCTTCGCCTCCACTCTGTAAGCATATGAAAACTGCTCCACACTTGCAAGCCAACAGTAGACTCTAATGCTTAATAACCTATCTTATCTATCTAAGCTTCTTCTAAAAAGCTGCGACTATTTACACTAAGTCTAAGTCTTAATCTATATTACTCTCTTATTCATCCATACCTTACATACTCTAATATGGTCTGGGCTTCGACATACGCCACAAGGCTAACAAGATTAAATAAGTTACAAAGAAGAGCCATGCGAATGATTGCAGGTAATCAGCACTCGATGTCTACCGACGCAATATTTAAATCGTGCCATGTTCTTAATATCGAACAGATTAGAAAATTACAAACTAGTGAATTCATGTTTAAATATTTTCGTAACCAGTTGCCTAGAATCTTTGATGACTATTTCACTGCCACGTCCACCCTAAACCCTTATCCTGTACGCTCTGCTGCGAATGTAAGAGTACCTTTTGCTAGGACTAATTCTAGAATGTTCTCTTTGAAATGCGCTGGTCCCCGCACTTGGAATGATATACCTCTCGCCATACGTAATTTGACTCATATCTAGCTCTTTAAGATTAGACTTCGATCGCATCTCATCGCTCAGGTTGTCTAGTGCTTGTTAATTATATTATGTTTAGTTAACTAGTTAAGAGTTAATATACACTTATGTTTCATTAATATGTCTGCCATTATTTACTTCGTGTTACAGGTGCCCCACTAGCGGAACCTAGGTTCCTTAGGGTCATGTTCCCTTTTGATCCCTTGATGATAATTGTGTTCTACTGTACTTGTGTTTTTTTATCGATGTCTTGGGTTTCAATAAAATTTATGGTTATGGTTATGGTTATGGTTAAGTCAGTAGGCTACCACGTACCGTCGTACCACCATCAAACCATTACACAAATTCACAACTCTTGCATGGCAGAATTTCTTCCATAAATCTATTACACTAATTCATAATTTACTATGCCCCTGAATAATCAAATTCATTTTAAAATATCATGCACTAGTTACATACGAGTGAGCTAAGGAGGACAAGTGGTTAGACTTTAGAGCAGGGTCCATGTATTTAAGAAAGCTTGCAAAGCTGAGTTCTGTAATACTACTGAGAGTTATTGGTTACTGGCAGAGTTCTGAATCAAACAGAGTTCGGAAAGAGTCCGTTCAGCAAATTAGTACTGCACCAACATAGCTAGGCCTGTTTGTAGCAGCATGGCTGTGTTATGGCGCCATAGAAATTGCCTTCATTACATTACATTACGTTTGAGCGCTCAGGCGACAGTCCGTGAACGCGCACCTGCCTTTAGTTGAAGGCCACGGATTTGAGAGGAATCGAAGATGAGGCAAAACAGACTTAAATAATAGAGATATCAGTTACAATACGAAAAGCACAAAAATGTAACATCTTAAGTTTATCCTACCTTACAGTTTTGTAGAGTTCGACGACAACCTGAAAACCTTAAATCCTTTGATAAAATCCGATCGCAACCATCCCTCCTTCTATATCTTCCTGTTCCTCTGACTCGCGCTCAATTTCCGTCAACCGGAAATGCCGCGGGGGGGGGATAAATGGAGACTGACCCCAGGCGACGAGGTCAGTACTTCTTCACAATAAGGTCGACGAACCTATGACACAACGACCCCGACCAGGGAAACTACGCCGTGTCCCTTCGAGTGACTTGCAGCGGCTTGCGGCCGTCGAGTGCGGAGTGAGGGAGGGTGCGGCCCAGCGAACTTTATTCCTACTCAGTCACCCCTCCCCTCTATCGTTAGACGGCGATTGACGATCTGCAGCCGAATCTAGCACATGCGCCCGCCTCTTCTGCTGCTGCTGCCGATTTGAAGTCGCAGCTCCATCCTCCGCACTAGTTGGCTTTTAATATCTCCATCTACCAGCCTCACGCAGCAACTGCAGCAACTGCAGCAGCAGCAGCAGCAGCGTCAGGACTCAACCACCGCGCGGCCCCTTAATCCGACATCTATCTATCTCGCGCGCGCGCTAGATTCGCCACAGACAGCGCGTGAAGTAGAAAGAAATCGAACGATAGATCATGATGATCAGGTCAATGCAGCTATGAACTATTGAACTGTATGCTCGGTGCCCCCTCCAAGGCCGTAGCTAGTGGTGTGTTTTAGGTGTTTGAACACCCCCACCACTTCCCCCCCAAATGAAATGATGCTACCATGAAAATGCATTTACCAACACGATCATGATGTAAGGGCTAAGGGGATTTCATTTTTCTAACCTTTTATTTCTTTGTGACATTTTGCAACAGATTAAATCGTCCTCCAAGCCCCCGGCCTTAGTCCGTTGATTTGGTAGCTTGGCTTGCTCAAGGCCGAGTAGGCCTAAACGCCCCTCGAAATAAAATCATGGCTCCGGCCTTGCCCCTCCTTAAAGGGAACCTATAGGCCTATGCAGGCTTATAGAAGCAAATAGGTGTGTTAGGCCTATGTGCTAACGCCTAGCGCCTACTTCGATCGTTACAATGTAATGGAACGAATATGAAGGCACGCCAGCAACTTTCTACGCTTGAACCGATTATCAGTGGCGGCGCCAGGATTTCAGTTTCGGGGGGAGCTGACCTCTTTTTTTTTAGTCATCGACCGAAATCTCATGAAAATTTCCCATTTTCGCCACCAAAAATTTCTGACGACCTTCCGAAAATCGTGGATATTTCAATGTAAAAAATTCGGATGGCCTTTTTTAGGGGGGGGGCTGAGCCTCTTGTAGGGGGGGGGGGTGTTTAGCTCCCCCCCTAGCGCCGCCACTGCCGATTATTCAAAATAATTAATCACGAAGGATTTAACGCCTCCACAGTAGGCCTATTTGCTCCAACTTTCGCCCCAAATGATGCGTATGTTCGACGTTACTGAACAGCTAGCTATAGCCTAGGTCTGTCAGCAGCCTATGTAATATCATAAACATAGCGTGTGTCCAAATGCCTCCATTGAAAGAAAGGTGTCAGCTGGAAGAAATCTATCTGAAACCTCTAAGCGGCCTGTAGATTACGCAACGCATGGCGGCATGAGCAGACTCAGAAATGTGATTAGGCTAACTGGCAAATACTTCCATGGTGGTGGTGGTGGTCGTGGTGATGATGATTATAATGATGATGATGACGACGACGATTAACTCCGCTACTGGTTGCACTCTGCCAGTGCCAGTCCCAAGCCTCGATAAAGGAGGAGGGCGTCGCTAATGGTCTTTGTTACCACTGCAGTGACGTTAAACTGCAAATACCACCATGACGATGATTATGATGATGTTGGCGAAGGTGATGATGAAGAAGAGGAGAAAGATATGAGGATAAGGAGGATAAGGAAATAGAAAAGGGCTAGAAGTAGAGTAGCAGTCCCTCAACCTTGTGTTCAGGAATCTACGGGTATGCAATGTAATCGCGCCTTCGCTTTTCTTAGCCTCAGCATATGATGGCAGATGTCCATTCCTCTCCCTCGTCGTCTAATAGCCACACCAACAGTGTACGGCTGGTGTACTATAGTTCAAAAGTTCCACAAGGAGAGTTCGCAGTCTTCGGCAACAGTGGGGCAAATCAATTCTTAACCGGACCGGATTTTCTGGAACCACCTGTAGAAGGCAGAGGCAGATTCGAAACCTTCATGTCCAGCAATATATATATATGCTTATTGTAGCGATTTAATGCTTCTTAAACAAACGAACCTATTAAACAATGCACTGTTAAATTACTAATATTAAGTAAGAGTCAAGCTAGACAATTCAGTGGTGTATTTATAAGTAATTGAATTGTGGCTAATATAACAATTATTGATAACGCGCATGCAAGCGCTATAACAATCTTCAATATACGACGGAGGTCAGGAAAGCAGCGTTGATGTGTTTGAGCAGACGATAGAGAAGGGTAAAAAGAAACAGTCATCGATTGATCTACGGAGCGTAATGGCAGCCATGGACATGTTGGGCTCATTGCGTTGGTAATTCCGGACGATCTGGAGAGTTTTTTCT
The DNA here is from genome assembly GCA_949752735.1 of Lumbricus terrestris. Lineage (NCBI taxonomy): Eukaryota > Metazoa > Annelida > Clitellata > Crassiclitellata > Lumbricidae > Lumbricus > Lumbricus terrestris. The sequence continues at coordinate 22,329,010 of OX457036.1, forward strand.
GGGTGTGGAAAGCGATAAAATATCGGCTTATCCCGCCATCGAACTATAAGTCCCTGGGAACAAGATACCAGGGCGAGTTAATCGAACTTTGCGAAGTATCGTGCGACACTTGAATGCACGGTGAACGATTTTGCGAAATCGGATGAACTGAAAGTTGCTATTGCGATAGAACTTTGGCGACTGCGAGAAAGAGGAGAAACTGTGACAAGACGAGGTGGAAGACGAGTGTAAGTTACTGTTCCTAGCTACAGTACTTGCTGAAGACGCAGCTACAGTGAAGACAGGACCGACGGCAAGCCAGAAGAAGACGACCTTTCTTCTTCCTTCCTTCAGCCCATTCCCTGTGAGCTGGAAAAGACATCTACATCCATACTGGAGAAGAAAACCGATGTGGAAAGATAAGCATCACAGCAATATAATACTTAATCAAATAATACGCCACAATAGGTAGTTAGGAATTACTTGAATTGTATTTACTGATTTATACTGTTATTTTAATATTATATGTTCAAATGAACTACAGTGATTTTTCTTGTTCAAGGTCGTAGCCTATCTAATTATACTTCACCCATCAGCCTCTGAGCCTAAAGTTAATCCATATATTCTAGACTAACAATCCAGGATACACGGGTAGTGACATGAGTGGAGGCCCACGCCGGGATTTTAGTCAGTTGAAACTGTCTATTTGAACATTATTAGAGAAAGCTTTGAACAATTATTGCTAGTAGATTATTGGACATATAATTGGAACTAGTAGATGCTTGCGTTGAAATCGCAGAATATATATTGAAGAGTCACATTAGATTGTTTGAACTATTAGCTATTAGCTTTTGTGGAACTGAATTTGTATTTGTAGAGTTGAACAATTTCTGTCTGCCAGAAATTTATATAGTGCAAATTGTTGCCTATATTTTGCCACTTACCAGTTAGTAAGTAAGACAGTAAACATGTCTGTCAGTGATTTTGAAGCCTGGGTTGAGGTGGCGAAACAATTGAACATGGAAGGTGTTGAACTTAATACATTCGTCAGAAAGAGACTGGCTGAATGGAGACAAGAAAGAGCAGTTGACAAAAAGATTGCAAAAGAAGCAAAGCTGGCTGAAATAGAAGCAGCAGCAGAAGCAAAAAGACTTGAATGGGCAGTTGTACAAAAACGAGCTGAGATAGTTGAGTCTGAGACAAGGAAAGCAGAGGTAGAGGCTGAAACAGCTGCAGCATTAAGACGAGTTGAAGAAGTAGAAGCAAGAGAAATTCGCTTAGCTACATAGGAAAAGGAGATTCGTGAAGCTGCGGACTTAAAGAAACAGATCCGTGAGTTGCAGTTAGAACTGAAGAAAATGGAGACACAAGTGAGAATGCGTGAGGACGAATTCAGTGGAGAACCGATTCGAGACAGTGGAAGCACATTTACAATGGTCGGTGACAACCCACTGCAAGTGGATCGAAATGGGAATAATAAAGGGACGAAGGACATCAAATTTCCCATCTTCAATGAGAACAAGGATTGTTTGGATGATTATCTACTGACATTTGAGCGAACCTGTGTGGCATATGAAGTCAAGAGAGAAGTTTGGTCGTTGACGCTAGCGAGACATTTGGAAGGTAAAGCACTTGAAGTTTACCAAAGATTATCTGCAGAAGAAGTACAGGATTATGAGTGTTTGAAAACTCAGCTGTTGAAAAGATTTCAACTGACTGAAGGTGGTTACCGAAACCGGTTCAAAACTAGTAAAATGGAGTCAGGTGAAACGCCTTCTAATTTTGTACATCGATTGAGGAGGTACATGCAGCAGTGGTTAGCACAAGCGGGATTCGAAAGAACATACGAAGGAGTGGAAGATCTTTTGTTGAAAGATCAGTTTTATCTGACATGCAGTACTGAACTGCGCATGTTTATCAAAGAGAAAGGGAAGATGAGTTTGAAGGACATGTTGGTGTGTGCGGAATCGTACATTGAAGCGCACGGATATAAATACAGCGAGCCATCTGCAAAACCAGATGTGAAATTCCATAGCGACAGATCGAACAGGCCGTTTGAACATAAGTCCAAAGAACAGTTTGGCAATAATTTAAGCAGAGGAAGAAATGATGTGAGAGTGAATCAGGGTGCACACATGAACAGAGGGTTCAGCAGAGAACGTGAACATGCTGCTGAACATAAGATAACCTGTTTTTCCTGTGGGGAATACAATCACAAAGCAGTTTCCTGTCCACATAAAAACAGAGGAGTTGTTAAACACACTGCAGCAGCAGTGCAAATATTTGAGAACCGAACACACCGGATTATGCAAGAAAGTGAAATGCAGAGAATAGGTGATGTTGTTGGAAACGAACAAGGTGAACACACCAAGAAAACACCTATGCACATGGCAGCCAGTGTCATGATGACAAGAGTCGGTGATGATTGTATCAGTCTAGAGGATGAAAATGAGCATCAAGTAACAGTTAATGGGATCAATAATGTAAAATGCATGTACGACTCAGGCGCAACCTGTTGTATTGTGAAGCGATCATTGATAAATGACGAAGCATTAACTGGAGAAGAAACTCATTGTATGTTAGGAGATGGAAGCGTAAAATGCTTTCCACTGGCTAAGATACACATAGAGAGCGAACATTTTAATGGCGAAGTGCAAGCCATGGTAATGGAGCAACCGGTGAAACCAGTGATAATCGGGAAGATCAAAGGTTTGAAATACATGGTTAAAAATGAAAGAACCGAAAATGTAATCAATGATGAACCGAAAGAAACCTGTGAGAATAATATTGAAATGAAGAACAAAGGAATATTAACTAGAAGAACAGAACATGAGGAGAAAACTTTACGTGTGAAGAAACCAGTAAGGTTCACTGATGATGTAACAAAAGATAAAGATGATACAGATAACAGGAAGCCAAGTTTTAACAAAACGATGAAGAAGAACTTCAGAGATAAACCATTGAGATTGGTAGAGACGCATAATAAATATTTAATCACAGGTGGAAGATGTGAATTGAATAATAGTCGTGTAAATCAGAATAAATGTTGGAAGCAAAAAGTAGACTGGAGAAATGGTGAGAATAGGGATAAGTTTAATGAGACCCAGTCTAGAAGATCCAATGAGTGGATGTATGGAAGATACAAAGAGAATCCAAATGTGGATAGGAGAAATACAAAGTGGAACCTGAGTGACACAAACAGGTGTAACTGGAAAAACTATAGGCATGTGATGAGAGAATCTAGTAGTGATTATGGAGTTAGGTATGAGAAATCTAGTGATTTAAATTGGAGATTTAGAAGTGGAAGAGATGAGAATAGAAGTCGTGAAAACCATTGGAATAGTAGACCATGGTACAGAAGAGAACAAGGCGATAATTCTGGAAGAAGACAGAATGAGAATTGTAGAGGATACAATTATACCAGTAAATGGAAAAGTAGGTTATGGAATGACAGAGAATGGTCATGTCCTAACAGTAATGTTGAAAAGTGGAAAAGTAGTGAAGACTACAAGAGCGAATATGGAGAAATGCAAGATGTCAAGACAGTGACATGCATTTCGGCAGTTGTACATGATGGAAAAGTAGGAGAAAATGAGGAAGAAGAGATACTGGACTCGTATGTCAGTAAACAAAATGAAACAGAAGATGTTAAGTGGAAATCTGATGTTGATGCAGATGCATTGAGTGTTGAAGAGGAACATACAGATGAACTAGAAACAAAAAATGGCATTACGTTGAATTTGTACAAGAAGGTGAAAAGAGATACCGGTAGGATATTAGATGTAGAAAGGAGGAACTATCAAAGCAGGAGAAAAGATGCTGCAGATAGAAGCTGACAGTAGCTTGTGGAGAATATTTAATCAAGAGTGAGTGTAAATAGAATACAGTATGAGATAAGTGAAGTTGAGTTGCTTATTTTAAGTAGTTCAGTGAGTTATGTTAAGTGATAAGGTGAATTTTAGGATCAAGTGAGGTAGTAGTAAAATTATGGTAGTTGTGTAGTAGTTAAGCACTAAGATGAAATTAAGTTGAATATAGTATCTGAGTGTGATGTTGAGTCACTTAGATAATTAGAAAACAGTTGAGTGACGAGAAAGTAGTTAAGAAGAAGTACTAGGTCCAGTGAGCAAAGTACTATTGTTGCCTAGTTAAGATAATGAGATGTTGGTGAAATGACAAGATCATTCATTGTGAGAACTAGGATGGATGAATGCCATGTGTTGAGAAGGTAACACATATATAATAAGTAGAACTTTAAGTTAAAAATAATAGTGAGTTAAGTGAGTCGAGGCAAGATGAAGCACATTCGGATTAGTCAACAGTGCTTCGAGTTACAATAGGTTGATCAGGAAGATACTCTATGGTACAGAAAATCTCGAGAGCTACGTAGATGATATTCTGGCGCACAACAAAGGATGGATGGAACATTTAGACACATTGGAGATATTTTTTGAACGAGTGAGGCAAGCAAACTTGACGTTGAAACCGAAGAAGTGTTCCTTGGGATATGAACGAATCGACTTCTTGGGACACACATTAAATAATGATGATATCAGTCCAAAAGTAAAGTCAGTGGACAAGATAGTTGACATGCCACAACCAAAGACTAAAAAGCAAGTCAGGAGTTTCCTTGGAGCCATAAATTATTATCGAAAGTTCATACCACATTGTGCGGAGATAATGGCACCGCTCAGTGATTTGACTAAGAAAACAGCACCAGGAATAGTTGAGTGGAATGAAGGGTTGGAAAGTAGTTTCACGCAGTTGAAGAATGAATTGGCGAAGGCACCGATTCTGAAACTACCCAATTTAGATAAAGAATTTATCATACAAACAGATGCTAGTGGAAACGGGATAGGATGTGTGATTATGCAGCAGTACGAGGGGGTAAACCATCCCATAGCGTATGCCAGCAGGAAATTATTAGAACGAGAAAGAAGATACTCTGTTGAGGAAAGAGAGTGTTTGGCAATCATGTGGGGTATTAGCAGATTCGACCGATACCTATGTGGAAAACAATTTGTGATCGAGACAGATCATTGTGGATTGCAATATATGAGAGAGAGTCGGATGAAAAATGCAAGGGTCATGAGATGGAGTTTGGCACTCCAAGATTATTCCTTTAGCATTAGGTATATTAAAGGGTCCGACAATGTAATGTCCGATTACCTGAGCAGGGGATTAGCATAGAGTAAGTTGAATTAAGGTAAATGATTAGTTATAAATAAGTGAGTATATAGCAGTAATTTTGTCATGCTATGTAATGTAGATAAAGGTAGTTTACTAGGTTAGTTTGTTAAGTATGTGAGTTTGTTAAAGCCTGTAAACAGTCTTTTGAAGGAGGGGCATTTGTAGCGATTTAATGCTTCTTAAACAAACGAACCTATTAAACAATGCACTGTTAAATTACTAATATTAAGTAAGAGTCAAGCTAGACAATTCAGTGGTGTATTTATAAGTAATTGAATTGTGGCTAATATAACAATTATTGATAACGCGCATGCAAGCGCTATAACAATCTTCAATATACGACGGAGGTCAGGAAAGCAGCGTTGATGTGTTTGAGCAGACGATAGAGAAGGGTAAAAAGAAACAGTCATCGATTGATCTACGGAGCGTAATGGCAGCCATGGACATGTTGGGCTCATTGCGTTGGTAATTCCGGACGATCTGGAGAGTTTTTTCTGGGTGTGGAAAGCGATAAAATATCGGCTTATCCCGCCATCGAACTATAAGTCCCTGGGAACAAGATACCAGGGCGAGTTAATCGAACTTTGCGAAGTATCGTGCGACACTTGAATGCACGGTGAACGATTTTGCGAAATCGGATGAACTGAAAGTTGCTATTGCGATAGAACTTTGGCGACTGCGAGAAAGAGGAGAAACTGTGACAAGACGAGGTGGAAGACGAGTGTAAGTTACTGTTCCTAGCTACAGTACTTGCTGAAGACGCAGCTACAGTGAAGACAGGACCGACGGCAAGCCAGAAGAAGACGACCTTTCTTCTTCCTTCCTTCAGCCCATTCCCTGTGAGCTGGAAAAGACATCTACATCCATACTGGAGAAGAAAACCGATGTGGAAAGATAAGCATCACAGCAATATAATACTTAATCAAATAATACGCCACAATAGGTAGTTAGGAATTACTTGAATTGTATTTACTGATTTATACTGTTATTTTAATATTATATGTTCAAATGAACTACAGTGATTTTTCTTGTTCAAGGTCGTAGCCTATCTAATTATACTTCACCCATCAGCCTCTGAGCCTAAAGTTAATCCATATATTCTAGACTAACAATCCAGGATACACGGGTAGTGACACTTATATTATATATATAGCCTATATATATATATGCTTATATTATATATATAGCCTATATATATATATGCCTATATTATATATATAGCCTAGGTCTATATATTTTTATTTGACAGAATTGGCCGCATTTTTTCTCGATTTTCGAAATTCTGCTGCGAAGTTCTATGGTCTCTCGATGGGCGTATACTTATCTTCATTTCAAGACAGGTCTTGACGTCTTATACGTTTTCTCCATCTGCCGAACCATATAGAATATAATCTAACGTTCCGAGGAAGCCCGTATCGTTTTAAGATGAAGACAAAGCATTGCATCAAATCAAGCCAGTAGGCCTATATTCTGCCTTCATTGAGGTAGAGACGGTTGAAGCATTAATTTAATTCTGATAAGCAAAGGCAGAGAATGGATTTTTGCCCGGAGACGTTACAAAAACTGCAACGCCGTTGATTGATTGGCTAGCGCGTAGGGTAGGCCTATAGGCTACAGACCACCCAAGAATGTTCATACGTCAGACGGTTAGCTGTAGGCCTAAGCATAGTTTTGCTGCAGCCTTTGATCTTGGTTCAAGAACCTAGATTGAGTCATTTGTACACTGTCGCAGCCGTCGATCTGCAGAACATATAGATCTTTGCTAAAACTGTGTTTACACAGGCCATAATAATTATAACATAAGCCCACATCTCAAATAGGCCATTATTTTGATAAGCTGATTCGAATAGGCCTAAGTGGAGACTGTGGAGTAGGTCTACAGTTAATGTTAAATTACATAATTTGGAAACCTAGGCAAGGTCTATGCATTGATCTCGGTGGAAATCTTCAGCAAATCCGTCAACACATTTGGCCACCGTCCGGTACAGGAGTTACACAAGCCCATAGGCGACATGCAATATTTTGTATTTATCTAGTGCGCACTAGATTAGGCCGGGAATAGGCCCATCATTAGGGTGATCTAAATAAAGTCGGACACCTTTTCTTCCGAAAGATGGTACTCGGTGATGGAACGTCATATATAGAAACTGTAGTTTGTTGTATAGCTTATAATCTCATTCAACTAATCCATTCAGTTAAATCAGGCCCCTTGTGTATAGGCCTAAACTCAACCAGGAGTATGTCAAGTACAGCGAGCTGACAAAATTTGTTTGTTCGGTTTTCAGGTAAAGCTGGACACCTTGTTTGGTAAACTTGGACAATAATTTGCTTATTTGACCTTATTTTGTTAAAGTCGGACAATCGATAAATTAAACCCCCTAAGCAACTGGGCTAAATCTTTCAACTGGGTTCAATCCCTGTCCTTTCCCCTCCCAGGTCTGGCCTTCCCTCCCTGCAATACGTAATCTAGTCTCCTCCTCTGGGGAGGGGGAATGAAGGTTTTTTGGGGAACAAATGAGTGTCCGGCAGATGATTTCCGAGGCCTAAGTGTACAATTGCTGAGGTGCATAGGGCAGAGCAGTATAGTGGATACCCCGGGATTACCACCCCCCATAATTTTTCCACTTTGCAATGGCAGCATTTTAAGCTGTCATCTTAACAAATTTTCCGATTCCCCTCTGTTTTCCTGCATAGGGATAGAACCCTTTCAGTTCTGCACAGCATAAAACACAACTCTTTGTCATATTTCAAATGAACAAACAGATGCAAGTGTTGCAAGTTTATACAGGTGTAACTGACTGAATCATTCATGCACCAAAACATTGGTAGCACAACATAGGTCATGTCCATAAGCTATACCTGCGCACATTAAACTTTTTAAGCCGATTGTTGCATTGAAGTCATAACAACAGTGTCCAGAAACTATATGGCAAAGGATAATTACAGGTACAATACTGAACTTGAACCAGATTGCAACGAATATTGTATTGATATATACATTAGAATGCAGTAGGATAATCTTACGTGTATGCTTCTTTTGCATAATAAAACCAAAGACCTTGATAAAACAATTTACCAGTGTTATTACTGTTAACTATGACTGAAATGTGTGGGAATATTTTCTTTATGAAGCGGCAGCAGACAAGATGTGGTGTTCACATTGTGGCACACGACGAATGCGGAAAAACATGATGTTGAAACACGCATAGTTGTGTACTCCATTATTGTTCACGTGCAAGAATGAAATCTAGTCTAGTGACTATTAAAATTGTGCTGCAGCTCTATGGTCAGTTGGTCTAATGAATAAAAATCAAGGCTAAAGCCTCACTCGGATGACTTGTCACTTTGGGGAACAGATTCTTGCAGACGATAGCTAGCCAGCAAAGCAGATTGAAGACTTTCGTCTGTATCGCTGTCACTATCGAGTAGGTTGATGTGGGTATCGTATGCATTCGTTCTGTCCGAAGTGACGCTGCCGCTTGTGCCTTCCATTCACGACTGCCAGAAACAAATCAACGACCGCTTGGATATTGAATATGACACCTTTTAAGGCATTGAACACATATACAATTATACATGGAAACATACATCTGTGACAGTGTCTGTTAGTAGTGTGTCAGAGTAAGCCGTGTGTGTAGTCTACTGAAAGTTCTCCAAAGTCTTGTTGTTAAATACAGAACTGTCACTTCATTCTTGTTGCTAAATTACACTGACTTTCGAAGCATTTCAATACTCCTAGCTCACTCCAAACATTCCTCCACAATACTATGAGTAAGTCACATTCCTTCCTATCCTTCATGTCAATAAACAATAAGAGAACGTCTGTACAAATTTCAAAACACGCAAAAAGTAATTACTGCTTTTCATCTATGGTATTTTCCATTGTACTTAATAACTTAATAACATTGCAGAATCAGGTCTAATATGAAATTGCATACAATGTTCATGTAAGCAATGAAGCAGAACTTTTAACATGCCAATAAAAACATCTACGGTATATACAAATTATACATGCAAATTAGTCAGTAAGTCAAGGGCACAGGTTAATATATCATGCACACACTTGAAATAGTTTCCTTCTCGTCCACTTAGGGACTCTGTAGTTAAAGAGATTGCTGTTTAATGGCAAACAAGCAAAAAAGAACAATTATTATTGTAAGTATCAGTACATTTTTTTTATTGCAATGCAGTGGAACAGAGAGAAGCATATGGTAATATCATGCAACAACTGAAAGTTGCGACACCATTGGGTGTGTATTTCACATTATAAGTGTAAAATAATGTCTGCCTTTAATGTTCTTCCACTTCTAACCTTAAACCCTGTGTGCACATTATTTATAATATAGTTTTATATCTTTAAGAATTCACAGTACTTAGTTAATGAGCTTATTCGTGTACTTTACCTGTTTCCATGACTCTGAATGAGATGGTTGGTGTGCCAGTGTCAATGGTCCATGCCTGCAGTAATAGCAGAAATACTGTCGAATATACAGTTGAATAAGTGTTTAATGTTCCCAAAGAAAATTATAAGGTTTCATCATTTTATCATCAATTGCAAACAACTTTATAAACCTTTCACTCAGTCATAAGTAACGGCTAAGACCTATGCATGTGCATAATCAGGGCTATCAGCAATTGAACTAAGCAATGGCCTTTGTAGTAATCCATCTTACTGAAAATGCAACGTAATTATTGGAACCCTTTCACATTCCTGCATTCAGTGTCATTGCTATTGCAGAGATGCAAAATTGAAACTCGAAGGAAAAGACTGCCACTGTGATGAAAGTAAAACTGAAGACAATAATTATGTACAGCGATGCACAAAGACTGCAAAGTTGCTGTTAGGGCAGAGGCGGAGACCTGGGCGGAGACTTGGGGGGGACGGAAAGATTTTTGATGGATGAATGGCTGAGTATCGCAGAAAAATTTCCATCTTTTGCCGGAAAAAATTTCTGACGACCGGCGAAATCTCGGAAAAAATTTCTATTTATTTTCGCCGCCCAAAAAGTTGATGACCTTTTTTTTAGTCATCCGACGACGAAATCTCCCAGAAATGACCTATTTTCGCAGCCAAAAAAGTTGATGACTTTTTATATATATATATATATTTTTTTTAGTCTTGGCGCTCAACGATTGGGGGGGGGGACAAATGCATGGACCGTCCCCCCAACACCTCCGTTGGGGGACCGTCCCCTCTGTCCCCCTAGGTCTCCGCCCAAGTGTTAGGGTACCGGTATGTCTTACCTCATGTGGGGGAGTCAAATCTGGAAGATCATCGTCCTGTTCTTGTTCCTGGTTTCAGTGGAATTGTATTGACAGCTGTTGCTACTGGTCTGCACAACCTTCTCAGTCCTGAGTAGAGGCGAAGAAGCCTTACTTTGCTTTTGGAATATGCCTCTTCCACTGTCACGTTGCAATCCAAAGGATTAGTCAAAATTGCCATTTTTAACCGCAAAGTCCTCTGTCTTTCCTTTATTCGAATTACCACCAGGGAAGAAGAGATCTTTTGCAAAGGTCAGGACAGTAGTCATGTCACTGCTTCCAGGTACAACCAGTTTTCTAGTACTTCCCACACTTTTTTCACGAATTTGTCGGAACTGGTGTAAACTGGAATCATAGTCGAGCCATCCGACTTCTATTCTCCTTGATGATTTTGAAGCGAACTTGTTTCCAGTCAAGTGACTGTGAGGCTTTGCATCACCAGTTTTTGTCCGATGCAACTTGTCCTTCAATCGAACAATCAGGTTGTCAGTGCGACAGAGCAGTGAAGCAGTGACGGCTGACGGTGTCAAAGCTGCTTTCGTGTCATGTTTGCACTGACAGAACACACGAAGCGCAACTCGACCACCGCACCGCGCAATTCCAAGTCTGTGCAGGTCATTTTCAGACATGACCAACAGCACCTCAATGCCTACCTGTGTGAACATGACAAGAAGATTGCAAAGATATTAGGTCTTCTTCCACTATTTGTCCATTGCTTATAATAATTCCATCACACGTACCTCCCACAGGGAGAGTCGGGCACGTTTCTGTGTAGCCTCTTGAAGAAGCGCCATATAAATTCTAGATTGAATCAATGAAGGAATTTTGGGATAAATGCTAAATCAATACCGGTAGGATTACAGTGTTCTTCCTATAAATTGGGAGAGGGCGCTGGTTATTTGCCAATCAGTCTGCCTGCAGAGCTGGTCATAGGTTGTCACAAGCAGGCTACTCTAACTGGGTCAACCTAATAATGATGAACTGCTTTATCCTGGCAGGATTTTATGATAGTATATCTAAAAAGTTTCGTCTGCGTATTTAAGTGGTATCTTTTCATGGTGCACCGTTTCCAATTGTGAGACTATTGCAATATAAATGGGCGCTGTAGCCTACACCAAAAACAGAACAATGAAAACATCTATAGCTTTACCGCCAACTGGTCAGACAGGTTTCTGGTAGACGCACTATTATAAAGAAACTAAGACAGTGACATAATAAAACAATTACATTTTTCAACTGTTAAAATAAAGCACTTACTTTTCATCTCTGAACTTTCGTGTTACTTCTTGCGACACGCCTCTGGAGGATAAAAACAGATCTAATATTTCGAACTCGTCTACCATTGTAACGTACTAGCGGGGCGCAAAGAGTGCCAAAGACTGAAGATGCGTACCGATGGGAAAACCCATCATAAGCCAATAGAACAATAATGGTGGGAGGGAGGGTGGGAGGGTAAGAGGGAAGGAGCCTCAAGGAGGGAGGGATGGGGGGAAAGAGGATGGGAGGGAGGAAGAGTGGGAGGGATGGAAGGAGGGTGGGAGGGATGGTGGGATGGAGGGAGGGACGGAGGAAGGGATTGGCCGGGGAACGGCCCGAATCCTAAAATTCCCAGGCAACGTCGGGTACCCCAGCAAGTGAAAAATATCGCATGTCCCCCTATCAGTAGTTACACACCTATCTGTGTGTGTGTGTGTGTGTGTGTGTGTGTGTGTGTGTGTGTTCGTTTATATTATTCGGTAGGCGTCCCACTCACTTTGAGTGGGATCGGATTCGCCAGATGGCAGCAAAAGGAAAATGTAAAACATGCAGGGAAGGAATGAGAACACCCCAAATTTGACAAAATAAAATGATTATAGTTTTTAGTTGCTGTCTGCATCATTGTATTACAAATTGCATCTTTGTATTACATGCACTGTTATATTATTCATTCATTCATTCATTCATTCATTAAATGAATGAAATTTTCAAGAATTTACATAGCGCCTCTCCAAGAAATCCACTCAGAAGCGCTCCAATCCACTCAGAAGCGCTCCAACAAGATAGTATTTACTATTACATGATTATAATGTTAATAGTCATTATTATAATAAAATTATATGATACTATCATATTACAATGAATATAACTTACTGTTAATGTACAAATACTATTTTTTTACGACTAAATGGCTTCTTTCCAGTGCTATCTTTCAAATTTCAAACTGCCAAATTTCAAAATGCTTTGTTGATTGAACACCTAGTAAAAAAACATCATTACTACATAGCATCCCAATTTTGGTACCGGTAGCTCATTAGTTCTTGGTTGGTTTATGTGCAATTTGTTAGGATTTCTGCTAATTGTGTCCTGGTCAACAATTCAGGCCCGTCTTGGGCAGCTGGGCCACAGGCAAAAGCTAATTCCAGTGCTGAAAAGTGCTTATAATACTGTTATACATACATATATAACTTACATAGTATGTGCATACATACATACATACATACATACATACATACATACATACATACATACATACATACATACATACATACATACATTTACATACATACATACATACATACATACATACATACATACATACATACATACATACATACATACATACATACATACATACATACATACATACATACATACATACATACATACATACATACATACATACATACATAATTTATACACATGCACTGTATGCACACATACATAGGCCTACATACATACTTACACAAAGCACTCCTGCTTAGAGCTGTCTTAAAGGATATAGTAGGCCTACGCAGGCCTATAGATAGCCTACATGTATAGACCCTGCACACCAGAATGAGAAATGTATAACAAAATATTGAGGGGTCAGGCAATGATTCACGTGGGTTGGGGTGTGAATAGAAGACTTTTTATGACACCCTAAAAAAGACAATTCGCGGCAATTCTCGCCCTGTCTTACACTCAACAATGCAAGCCGAACCTTCGACCACTGTCCTGTCCTGTGAAGTTACTCTTCGGCGCCATCCCAAGACTATCACGGCGTCATCGATATTTTCACGGTAGGACCACGCTAGCACGCTGCTTTGCGGCTCGCCCCGCCCCTTTTGGGATTCTGTTTGTACGGAACTGATTGACAGCTGGCATGGCTCTCGCAGACTTGGTAATCGTAATCGTAATCTCGAAACTTCTACAGCGCCCACAAAAGCCAAGTCAATCGTAATCGTAATCTCGAAACTTCTACAGCGCATAGGTCATGGATGGCACAGAAGAAAACGTATCTCTAGGCCTAACCTTATGTGGGTTTTACCTGAGAAATTTAAAAGATTCGCACTATATTATTTTACCCGCAAAAGACAATATTCTTCTCACTTGGAAATTTATTGCAGAAACTGAGCAGCAGGTCTAGACCTACTATAATTTTATCCTATAGGTCTACATAGTAATTTAATTCGCATTTTGATAAAAATTTGATTTCGTGTGACTATAATGACTTAGACCACTTCCAATGACAATTTATACCTTAAATATAGAATCATTGTACTACTGCCTACTGGATTAATGCAGAAATTTGAAGGCATCGTTTCTAATAATTTTCATTTAATCACTCAATCTGACACACCGCAGAATGATTACAAGTACATGTTATACGAAATACTACGTATCTATGAAAAATGAGTTCGCGTCTTAAAAACACAGCCGAGTTTTTGCGCTGTGAAGTGACGAACTAAATGACGTAAGGCAGTTTTCGCACGCAGAATAAGTAAAGCGCTATAAAAGTATTCCATATTCATCGAGTCATTGATGCCAAAGGTGCTGCTGAAGAGTAACGCAGCGGTGTTGGAAATTTTGCGAACACGTCTGGAATGGCCGTGGCCAACCAATCAGCGGTGAGCGGCTGCTGCCTATAGTTACGTTGTGACCGTGGTATAGACATGTATGAGAAGGGTCGTAGTAGTAGTTGAGTGAGAATGACTACAAGATCAACTACAACTACTACAGTCACCGGTCGACGACAGTCGTTGTTGCACTAAGTCGCAGTCGGGTCAGTGTCGGCAGAATTTAAAGTCGAACTAGAAGCTGTAAAAGATCTATCGTACTATGGCGAAGGCCGGTCATGGCCAGAGTGCGCAGCCGCCGAGAATGAGGGCTGGTCGTGGGGGTTACAAGGCGACTTACGACCCCTCTGGAAATCCCTCGCAGAGCCATTCCGATGATCACGGTGCCAAGTCGAAGCGAAAACACAAACAATGGCCCTACTGGGCCTTTGTGGTGAGCCTGGGTGAGTGTTTTAGAACTTTTCCGTTGCTGTTGGAACTAGGAGCGCTTCCAGGGGTTGGATTAACGCCGATTAGACCCTCGTGTGCACGAGCTTATTTAAGCGTCCTTTATAACTGTACCTCATGTAATGTAATGCAATGCAGGGCTCTTTTTAGCGTGCAGTTGTACACAAAATGTGCAGTTCTAAATGGATTTGTGCAGCTGTAGAAGCACTTCTGTCACACGCTTTGTGCAATTAAAACTAGCGAAAAGGTCATTTTCATCCGATTGGAAGCAATTTACCATGGAGGATGGGAAAGGAAAGAAGGAGTTGTGCAGTTCTAAAAATTCCTTAAAAACAGCCCTGATGCAATGTAATGTAATATAAGCATGCCTTTGGCTTTAGCCACAAAAGCTATTCAGTCGCAATTAAGGCAATGTATGTGAAATTCGGTGCATAGCCTACACAAGAAAGGGAGTTGAGCAGAAACTTAATGGTTGCTGTTGTCATGCTAATATTTACTAGTGTTTGTTGCATAGGTGAGATTGTTCCTTTCATCCTGTTTAACTGCTTGTAAGAAATTTTAGACTGTGCATTTTCACGTTTGCTAAACATATTTGGTTATTCCAGAGTTTGAAATTTCAAGAGTTTGACGATGTTCTGGTTTTTAAAGAGAAAATAATTCAGTCAGTTGGGGGGCTCATTGGTTTAATTTGGTCGATTTTATCCCTGTCCGTAGAATTATTTGTTTCTCTGTGCGTCTTTCATTTCTTTCTGTTATCTACAATTTTGTGCTGAACATTGAACACATGAAGGTAAAACTTCATTTTAGGTGCGTAAATTATTTCTCCATGTATACGCTTTCTTGATGAAATCGGAACTAGATCGTTGAAAATAATTACCGCGGGAGTAACGGAAACCGTAATAAATATTGTTACACATGAAATAGAAGCTGGATCGACGAAAACGTCTTGCTTAAATTGGAGCTGGATGGAGTAAAATGTATTGCCTTAAATTGGAGCTGGATTGAATAAAATATTAAATTGAATATTAAATGGGAGCTGGATTCAAAAAAGCTTCAGAAATGGGGGCGGGAGGGATCAATGTATTTTATATCTTAAATAGAAGCTGGATTAATGTTTGATAGATCTTAAATAGAAGTTGGATGAATGATAAAACGCTTAAGAAATCGAAGCTGGATGAAGGTTTTATATTCATGAATTTGTCTTCCGCAACCGATTCCGTCATGAGGACATGTTTCTTACAGTGTTAACGATAATTTCAGACAACTATCCGGTTTGAAATCGTGAGAAATAATTTACGCACCTAAAATGAAGTTTTACCCACATGAAGACTTAAAAGTGTATCTTGCACTTTTTTAGTGCTTATTATCGTATAATTCAGAATCAGATCTGAAAGTGAGCCGGGTCTGCGACCCAGCATTGATTTTCACGGCCTGCCTATGCCGGGTCTTAGCCGGGCTGTGTGTTTAAGCTTTAGGCTTATGCATGCATAATTCGATATCAATTACCAACATTTAGTCAAATGCACAACAATTTCTTTCACAGGGCTGGTTAAAATGCTACGCTAATAATGTGAAAAATAAAAAAATACTAAAAAGTCATCGGAAAAATGACAAGTCGGCTGAGCGGAAAAAATTTCAGCATCCGCTGGAACTCAGACCCGACTCCTTTTTAAAACCACTTCAAGCTCTGATAGAGATTCATACAAAGTCACAAAGAAAACAACTTCACATCCATAGATTAGTTTGTTTTGCTATGCATTTTTACTTTTCATTTCTTTCTGTTATCTACAAGATTGTATATATATATATATATATATATATATATATATATATATATATATATATATATATATATATAGCCTATCTTTGGTTAGTTAACAACATTCTCTTTTATGCTTATAGCTTTTCTTCTGCAATTGTGATTTAGCTAGCTGGCTAATCATCGTAATTCGAGCCAAGGATAACACCTTTTTGTTGCTTTTAGAATAATTTACCGAGTAGCCTTTTTGTTTGTTCCAACTTTTTAGAAACTGGATTTGTGTGGCATATCTTTAGATTAATGTCTGATTAATGTCTGATTAATGTCTGATGGTATCCTACATGTTTTGTCTACAGAGGAACTTAAGTATTTCGTTTATAACTCTGATATTTGGCAAACTAAGTAGAAGAAGGGTCCGAAAAATTCTCTATGGTATTTTAGAAAAGACTCTAGGAACGGATATTTTCATGCTTGCAGCTCGGTGTAATTGGGTAAGTTTTCGGTCGTGGAGGCTTTTGGTCCTAAATCTCGTTCCTGAGTCCAAAGTACTGGATAGAGCTTAAAAACATTCCACTTAATTATGCAAGCCTACTACTGCCATTTATCTTATCACTTCACATTAAAAGTTATTACAACGTGAACTCGGTAACAAGAAGAAGTTAGGGGACATGCCTTATGACACATTGTGTAAATCATGTCATGTGTAAACTTTATGGGATAACTCTGAAACTGAAAGTCAATATTTTGTGCCACATTGTAGTTCTTTTGTGGTGTGTCATCTAATATGGTGGTTTAATCTAATAGCTTTGGGGAAAATAATCCTACTTTTCATAAAGCAGAGGGGTGCATAAAGCAGAAATGCTTAAATGAGTCCAAACTATACCAGAAGTTAAATTGGTTTATTCATGACATGACTGAGTTGCTAAGGTTTAATTTTAAGACTGGCCAGCAATATATGACTTGCATTGTATGATTTGTATCTAGGAGGAGACTTGTTCAGGGTAGAACCATATTATTAATTCTGTAATTCAATCTTTAAACTAGAATCATAGCAGAGGCATATTATAGTATCTGTGGATATTGCTGTTTCTTGGAAGTGTTAATTTCTCCATCAGTTAACTTCTTATGTCATTGTCAAAAGGTGAATTGACTGAATTGTTTGATATGAAGAACGAGCAATAAATGATGAGTAAATTAATACGAGATTAACATGCCAGACATCGATCTTGAGTCAGGGACGTGGTCGGTCGCTAGGGTGCGGGTTGATAGACAGTGGGAAGTGGAAGCTAATTGGAAGCTAATTGACCAATGGATTCATGAAAAAGAGAATGTTATTTATCGCTTTGCTTTTCTGTGACCTAAATTCATTAGTTGCCCGCTTTGCAAAAGGATTTACTTCTGACAAGCAAATGACTAACTTTTCTGTTTGGGATGTGATGGGTGTGTGATTGTCTCATTATTGGCTTGGTGGACTGTCATTCCACGGGTCAAGCTTCAGATCCAATGCAGTCAACACCACATTTATAATGAATGCAATGACGATGCCCACCCTACATCAGATCTTCAGCTCTGACAATAATGGGAAGATCTGATGTATGGTGTGTATAATCAGTCACTGACATTGGACAGATCTGATTTTGAGATTGATTCAGGCAACTGCTAAGAAATGCGAAGTTGCTAGTATCTGAAACCCATGCCTGCCCTTCAGGTCTAGCTTTAATAACACTTTTGGTGTCCAGGTCGCTTTTAGTACACTCTCGTCATAGTTAAGGTGTTAAGGTTTATTAACACTTTAATGATAATAGTGTACTGAAAAATCTTCCAGACTTTTAAGCCTAATTTATTCTGACAGTTTGTTTAGTTTCTCCTATTTTGTACTAATCACGTTTGATGCTTAATGCATTGTTGCTGACCACATTGTTGCTGACTACTGACTGTCTTTAGTAGTTAGTAGTTCTTCTACATGAGTGCTTAATTTCTTATAGCATCCTGGGAGATGCATTATGGGTTCTGCTGACAGTACTTTATCCAGCGTGTTATATCATTTTGTAACACAATTCCTTCGTTTGATCTGGGATTATTGCAACACTGCTTTCTAGCGATCTGACAGTTGGATAGTATTACAAAGTTCCTACACTGTGCCATCTTGGGTAAGCGCATGAACCTGCAATTTTCATTGTCATCATTGAGTGACAATGGTTGTTCAGCAGTAGCTGATTCTAAAGCAGTAGTTACAGCTTTCCTTAGGTCTTAGAACTGTGTTACTTTCCTACACTGACTTTTATTTCTGTTACTCAGTGTTGGGAATGAGTAACCTCCATTGAAAGTCTTCAATATGCTTTGTCTCATATGCCTGGACAGTGGATGCTTAAGTAACGAAAAAGTCGCATCTTGCGCTCAGCCATACAGTCGTCCACCATGTTTGTCCAAAGCAATTTCATTACGACCGAAGCGTGCCGAGCAAACTGTGGTTGGCGTTCGGTGGTGGAATTTTTGCTTTTCTAATCGCGACACTGTTAAGCACTGAAGCCTGTTTGCACACACCGGCGACGACGACGACGCTGTTGATTCTCCATGCATGACGCCGAGTGCTGCGAATAGCACCAGTCGCGCGGTTGGAGGGATTGTTCCCGTCGTGGTTGATTTATTCTCCGGGGTTGTTAAGTGCGAATGGAATTCTAACGCAACTCTTATTTACACCGGTGCGAATGGAATTCTGACGCAACTCTTATTTACACTGAAGTCCCAACACTGTTGGTATGCATCGAGAGGATACGTGCGGTCTTTCCGTAAGTGCGGGAAACACGAGTAAGTTCTGTGTAATCGAAATGGAGTCTTGATGCAACAGAATTATAGATTGCGTGGCCGAAGAAGCGACGCAACGTGGAATCGAGTTTCTCGTTTGATTGTACCATAGTTTTTTTTCCTCGTGACATATCAGCAGGTTGAGTGATTGAACGAAATAGTCGATTGTAGTAATGCTTGTTTCAGCTGGTGATGGTTTTTAAAATTAAATCAATGCAGGTTGAGGAAATTGACGATAATGCTGTTAGTTTTTGATGGTAGTAGTTGAAGTGGTCGCTGTTTGGTTACATGGTAATGTAGAGTTTCTTTTTTATTGAAATTGCTTTGAGCCGCTCCTCAAATGATTGAGCTGTGTAGGGGTCTTTGCTCGTAATTGCTCAGCACCTGCGATTGTTGTGTATGGTCATGAGAAGTCATGGCACTTAATAGGTGTATGATAATTGTAGTAATAGCAATTATTTTAAACCTTTACCACTCGTATGTCCGCTCTCAGCGGCCAAAGTTGGGCCAATAAATTATTAATCTGAGCGGTAAGGGTTAATTATTTTGGTAATATTAATGGTGATGACGATGACAATGGTGATTATGATGATGATAGTAATGATGATGATAATGATGATGATGATGGATTGACGACATCGACGATAAAAAATTGATAATAATAATAATAATGATAGTAGTAGTAGTAATAATAATAATAATATTAATAATAATATTAATTAATGATGATGACAATAATAAAACGAAGTGACTAGGGGACCGCCAGGCGGCTGTCGTATTTCAATTACTAGCGGACCGCCAGTCACATGTAACCTGTCACATGACCCGAGTCACGAGTCTTCATTCTTGAATAATGGCGGCAGTTATCGATTGCTTGTTTTATGTCGGACAAAAGTTTTCTTGTTTTTTCTTGTTTTAAGGACAGAGTAAGTAACCAATCTTCATATACATGATAGGGTTAGGGTTAGGGATAGGGTAGGGTTAGTTACAAGAACTTTTTCTTCAAAAATCGAACTTCAAATTAGATAATAATATTCGTTATGGCATGGCCGCCATTCGCAGATTCAGCATGAGACGGCCGCCTGGACTCGTGACTCGGGTCATGTGACAGGTTACACGTGACTGGCGGTCCGCTAGTAATTGAAATACGACAGCCGCCTGGCGGTCCCCTAGTCACAGCCATAATAAAAATGACTGTTATACAAGACCTGACATTCCAACAGCTTCTAGCATAATTTTTCAGCTCCTGAATGCATAACATTGCATACTCTTACCTAAGGTAAAAAGTTATATCGGTCTTTGCATGTACTGTTTTGCAGAGTTGTTTTTTGCAGAGTTTTTGCCAAAATAATCAGAAAAGTCTAAAACTGGATATGATTTGCAATTTCTTTATTAGCAGAGCCAGATGTGATGTTTTGCATACAAGTGTGTTCAGTGAAATAGATCAGTAAGAGTGTGGTGAGTGTTGTATTGAAGAAGGAGCTAAGTGGCCCTGAGGGAGACTGATAAAAACACCAAGGGAGATGGTGGCAAATGCTTTGAAGAAATCCTGAGCAGTATGGAGGAATTGGGGGAATACTACAACATGAAAAACAAAGATCTTAGCTTAGCAGAGATAAGACACTGCTTGTCTCCGCTTGTAGCATGGTGGTCAACAAAGCAGTCCAGCTGCCTATCTAGCCTATGGGAGGGAAGGAAAGGTTAGTGTTAGGAAATATACTGTAATTATGCTCATTTAGACCCTCTGAATGATTTTGGATATGCAGCTTCGTGGGTTGCTGCATAGAAGAAGAGGTTGGCATTTTATTGGACAAAATTTTGATCCTTGGATATTGTATGCTTCGAGTGGTCATGTCATATAGTGTACTCTTAAGATATTTTATGTGAATGAGATTTTGAGAAAGTTGGAAGGAGTAACTTGGTTTGGTAATAGACTTTAACCTTCATTAGGTTCTACTTAGGCAGCTCCGGGTTTTATAGGGTAGAGTAAAATATGAATTTTAAAGTGCAATTTCACGCAGTTTGAGACATTGCGTGTATTACTGGCTGCCCCCAGAATTTAGGTTCTGGCTATGATTCTCCATCTGAGACTAAACAGACGTTTAGAAATACTGTTTGGATTGACTTTACAAGACGAAACATGTTCGGTGTAGTATAGACTTATGGGAGCCCATCATCTACTCTACAGTCAAAATAAATACATGAACTGCCGAGAGGGGAAATAAATTCCTGGAGATATATAAATTGCTGAGGAAATTCAGTTTCTTGGATATATCAGAGTGCTGCATTCACTCTATACTGGCCTATAGAGTCATTTTATGGCTAAAGACAGACAAAGTGGCTATAGATGGTCTCACAACTTTAGTGTAATATGCCCCGGCTACCTAAGCCTATGTTGAGCAGGTACCCAATTACCCATTACTTTGAACATCATGTAGAGCAAATATTTTAAAATTGAAATGTGACACAGATACATGTTATGATGCATTTGCATGCATTACAATTGGCTGGTCACTCGCTATCCATGGTCACTACTACCTGGTGATCCAGATGCCCGTTAACAGTCTTTAGGGTGGTTGACCATGAAGTATTAAGGGCTGGGCCACAGAAGAGGTAACATAGAGGATATTTTAACTTTTAAAATGCTGTTTAAACTTCTTGTTCAGTTTAGCCATTTATGTATTCTTGAATGCAGTACTAAGATTTCCTAATCTTTCTGGTTTATATTTTGAATTTTGTTTTAAATTTTGTGCGATTATAGTTGCAAATTTTATATCTGCCAATTCCGAATTAATCAACTGCAGACTGTCTGCTTCAGTTGATATCTCTTTCCAACTCCTCTCACTTGATGCAACACTCACAGATAAACTGGTGTCCTGTACAATGCTTTTAAATAACACTTTGGAAATTTTTAGTTTGCGCTTATGATTGCAGCTTGAGATGCTCCTGAAGTTACATCACGAAACTCATAATCTAGTAGAATGGTTTTCAAACACTTGCAGAAAAGAGGTAGAACTTATTGAATGATGGGCGAACCACAGCAAACTTCTATGTTGGATTAGCAGTATGAACGGCTGGCAGATCTTCTTGGACAACACAGATTGAGGAATTTGCTGCCAGATATGGAATTAAGAGATGTGCATAGCACCTTCAGCCAGATTATTGGACACAACTTGCAAGATGATAACACTTGAGTATTTAGTTCTCAAACTCAGCAATATTCAGCATAGGTGACCAGTTTAGTTCATGTACTGGGTCAGCGTGTACAGTAAGTTACAATTGATTTGTGCTGAAAGAAGTTTGCATGCATGCATAAGGACATTGCCTTAGTGAACGCTGCCAGTACACCTGAATGTGTGATTGTGAATTGAACATTTGCAAGGGGCATATGGTGGGAATCTGGTGCATAGTTGGTGATAGCATGCTCTAAGCAGGTCAATCCTATGTCAAAGATCACTCCCATGTCATGCATTGTAATAGAAAAGACATTATGGAAACAATGCTGCATATCTTGCAAGTCTGTTTCAGAAATCTAGCCATGGCTACCAAGCCAGATGATCTGGCTTTTCCTGTGGTGCCTGCATGCTGATACAGTTGGCTGTTATCCAGACACAAAGCGTCTTGCCAATGGCTGAATCAGTCTCTCTATTAAGGAAATAACATCTACAGCTGCTTGGCTGGCATTGGTCATATGCCCGAGTGTCATTGGCATACCAATGAGCTGCAATCTGCAATGAAAACAGGACTAGGTTTATTAGCTCATGGGTAGATACACGATATATTGATTAGTGGATTTAAGATGAAACCTTCGAAGGACCAACGGAGACCCACAGACCAGTCACTGCAGTCAATCTGACCAATTACGTGTATTAAGAACAGACTTTATGAAGTGAAATTTTCTAAACCGTGGGTGTTTGGTTGGGTAGATATTTATCGGACTCGAGATATTTGTAGGAACTACATCGACAAATGATTTATTGTCTGTAAATTCATTAAAGTAGAATGAGGAAGAAGTGGTGGAGGAGGAGAAAATATGATGATGATCCTGATGATGATGAGGACGGCGATGATGATGATGAGTGCCCCCTTAAGCTAACCCTGAGACAGCCATGGGTATGAGGACCTATTAGCGACTTCATTTTCTTAGCCTCAGCATATGAAGGCAGGTCTCCCTCACGATCTCATCTTCCCATCATAACAGCTGTGCATGTGGTCAGTGTGCTCATCATAACTGAGTTTGATGTGCAGTGTAGGAAATTTCAACCAACCTTCTCCCATTAAACAAAGATTACTTCTTGGAAATAAAATCGATTGATCAGTATGCTGTTAAGTTTTTTGCGTCAAGAACATGACCATTCTTAACATATATGGCAATTCAATGTTCATGTTTATGGGAAGAAGCAGAAAGCAACCCCATCACCCAAGCAGCTTTTATTGTGTGCAAATATTCATTATGTGTATTCTCTGGCTTGTGTTTTTGGTTAATTTTTTGTTTTCTTTGCCTTGTTTGGATAGTCTTGGATTTTTGAATTTTTAGCTATTTTGAACAATGTGCAGATTCGTCAACAGATATCCTGCTATCCATTTGCCAATATTTGTTTGTTAGTCCATTGAATTATCCTTAAATTTAGCACTTTTACTTCTATTTATAAAGCTTATATTTTTTATGAATTTATATATTGTATGTCTATATACACAATATACTGCACTCATACATGTCATGCATATGTATGTGTGTATGTCTATATATTATACACATGCATGCATATATACATGCATAATGTGTGTATGTATAATTTGTATATATTATATTTTGTATATATTATATTTGCCCTTGCAAATGCACGATACATAAAGAGATGTTTGCATATGTATATCTGTACATTTTCATAGAGCCTTTCGATGGCCTTTCAACGACTCTGTAGACATCCTTCGTGCACAATTTGATTTTCAGCGGAAACTGAATGAAATTTTCTGCGAGCTCAATTGAGTCATGAATGCAGCAGATTCAATGACTAGTGTCGGACCCTTGAGAAATTGATTGAGAAATTGATTGCAAAATGAACTGAACGTTTCTTAAGAGACACACACACACACACACCGTCTGAAATGCACGAAACGCAGAGCGAACGTATAGCGAATAATGTGCCGAGAATACGACTTTAGTACAGAACATCGTATACAGAGCGTTTGGGTGAATGCGTTCTCGCGGCCGTTATAGCAGCAATGAACTATGGGTATATCGACTTACTATAAATTGATCGCAGCTATACCGGAATTGATGTCGTCTGACTGGCTTGACATTTGCCCCTCCCACCCCTCCCCCCCTGCCGGTTGAGGCAGTCACCTTTCAATGACCCTTCGGTCTTCTTTATGCTCGTGCAGCTGGAAGTTGACTTAAACACGATCCATTGTAATCCATTGTAACAGCACGATCCATTGTGATCCATTGTAACAGCACTCGTCGTATGGATATCAGTGCTCAGTCCTGAGGCGTTTGAAGGATTGTTCAGTGAACCGGGGTCCACTGGAGTGGCTGTGGGAGCAACGTATTCCAATTTGCATAACATCCATTTTAGCATCGTCGTGACTCAAGTATAGGCCTACATGTATGCAGGGCACATTCTCCGGGGTTCTGTGAGTGCAACTTGGCGGTGTTATTGTTTTTTCATAGAGGAGAGAAATTAGAAGCAGAGGCATCAGAATTTTGACGAAATACAGCTTCAATACAGCTTCAATACGGGGAGTCTTCACTATTTCACTTGTCAAAGATTCAGGATGCCATATTTGGGAAATACTTTAAATTTACTATGCAGTTGCGTTACCATGAAATTAGGATATTTGTCAATCCTGCTTGATGTGATTACACATTAATTTCTGCTGACGGCTAAGAACTAAAGACATTTGTTATGCTGTGGTTCTCTAATTATTGAAGACTTACTAAATATTGCAACCGTGCTATGGCCGCACAGGCTGCAGATAATGGTGGGTTGTTCAGCCCTGTGCTTATGACTAACACAGCAGTCTGCATTAGGTAATCGTCATGCTGCCTTTAATACCGAGTCTTGAGTGCACATAGCTTGCTACTCGGATGCCAGCCTCTGGGCTGCTGCTTGGGCTTCTGAGGAGTGCCTACTGGCAGGCCTAACAGTGGTCGTTTTACTCTTTCAACAGCACTAGTTCTTAGTCACATAAAATCTACTAACTGGGCCGCAATTAGGCAGTCAGACAACCTTGCAGAGTATTTGGTGCCACGGGAAATTATTTTGTTGATGAACCTGTCTCAGAACCTGGTAGACGGAGAACTGCGGTACAGCAAGGTACTGCTCTTAGTGTCGTGAACTCAAACTAAATACCTTTATGACTTGATGCACAAACCCTCTCTGCAGTCTCTTCACGCCCTCTCAGGTCTGCTGATCAACTTGATCTCTTGGTTCCAAGGGCAAGTACTGCCATGGCCTAACACCGTGCCTTAGGTCAAAAAAATAATGTTGTGTTTCCGGTAACCCGACCGACCCTCTTTTATTGCCGCGACTCAAAAAAATTTGTAAAAAATTTTTATTAAAAAAAAGAATTATTATTTTTTAAAAAAGCAAAAAAAAAATTTCAGAATTTTTTTAACTTTAAAAAAACCTTTTATTGACATAGTATGGTGACATTGCTTTCCGTATAAAGTTGGATCTTAGGCCAAAAAAGTTGTGTTTCTGGTAACCTGACCGACTCACTTTTATTTGCCGAGACTCGGGGAAAATTTTGTGCAATTTTTTTATTTACAGCTCTAGGCATTGCCTTAGAGTTTCACGCCTGCCTAACTACTTCCTGGTTGCCAGTCTTGAAAAACCTCTAGCCTTATCATTCTCACTTGAGCCACCTCTAACGGTGACTAGGAAAAATAAATCTAGCAACCTCTAGGTGTAACTAGTCACTGGCTCGGCCAGTCTGGAATGACCTCTAGCAGTGATGTTCTGTTCGCACTCATCTTCCCCTTCCCTTCCCACTTTATCTTACCAGAAAAGATGTCAACAAAATGAAATTAATAGAATTGCTTTCTAGAGCCATTTTAGGTACAGACAGTCGAGGAAATAGGCAATTTATACTTGCTTAGAACACGTACTTTGTTGCAGCGTGTAACTTTATGCAAAAAAGAGTAGTTGGGTATAATTTTTCGGATAGTCACTGTATAAATATATTTTACCAAAATAAAAATATTTTTCGACCTACCTACCCAATTTTTTAGAGCTCTGTTACCGGAAACACAGCATTATTTTTTTGGCCTTAGCCATCGTGGGCCCTTTGATGTGGAATAACCTCCCTCCCACTATCGGTAGTATGATCTTATCATTCTTATGGTGGTGGTGGTGTCATCTTCGGCCAATTCGCTGCTTGAAGTGTTTCTTATTTCCTCCCGGCTGTCACCCTCAGAGCGCCTCGGAATAGCCAGTACTGCTTTTATATAAATGCTAACATACAATACAATACATTTGCATTCAATCTGCATTCATACATTTGTCTATTTTGGTTTTGCAATGTTGACAGTCGATGTAATCGGAGGGTAAAATTATAAATAAATCAGACCGAGGTCTCACAAGTTTTTTTTAGGTGTCCATTGGGCTTTTCACCTAATCCTTTAACCATGAGCTGCGTTTGTTTCCATGTCACTATTCACTAATATGCTCGTCATTAAAGGGTTAAGGCAGCCTTCGTGTTTATGGTAATCTATTAATGGATACTTCTTCGTCTGGTGGCTAGGGATAATGGATCAGTTGTAATCCTTTGTCCCATTGGTATGTCGACATTGTTTGCCACTGCAAATTGTTTTGGTGTAAGTCTGTTGCAATAATTTTGATACCAATTTTACTATTATACAGGGTGGCGCAAAATAAACCGGACTATTAGTTTTTGCAATTGCATCGCTTGAATAATCAAAGTAATTATCGCCTTAAAACTATCATTAGACAGTCCAAACACCAACCAATTCACAGAATGATCGAGTGTACGCCAACGTAGCTGTGAAACGAGACATTCCTTCAGAACGCTTGCTGAAAGGTCGGAAGCATTTCTCACAGAGCATCATGGTTTTGGCTGCCGTGTCGCAGCTGGGGAAATCGTCATTAGTTTTCGTTGAACGAGGAGCAAAAGTTAACAGTTCCTATTACTGTGGCGTCGTCCTACATCAAGGATTACTACCAGACATTATAGCTCACTCTGATCACAATTTCACTTTCCAGCAGGATGGAGCACCTGCTCATCGTTCACGAAAAACAGTTGCTTTTCTCACTGCTCACGTTCCAGACTTTATTGAACCAGAAAATTGGCCACCGAACAGTCCGGACTTGAATCCCGTAGACTATTCCATCTGGGGAATGCTTCAGCAGCTTGTCTACAGGCAGAGAGTTCGAGATATTGAACATTTGAAAGAAGTTCTGACCGCATGCTGGGACGAAATCAGCGAGGACACTATCAGCCGGGCTATTGGACAGTTTCGCAAGCGATTATCATTGGTTATCGCAGCAACCGGAGGACATATTGAACATCACTTTGACTGAAATTTCTTACGCATTCAGAAAATTCTGAAATTTTACAGTTCATTCAATGTTATATTAAATGCCAAACCAATGCCAGTTTTAAGGCGATAATTACTTTGATTATTCAAGCGATGCAATTGCAAAAACTAATAGTCCGGTTTATTTTGCGCCACCCTGTATATTGCTTCGCTGCCACCATGCTCGCACGGAATCCACAGAGGACCGATGTGAGTTTCATTCAGTGTCTATGTGGGTCCCACTGGAATGCCAGTGTCACAAAATAGAGTATCCCCATAATAATCGTATCCCCCCCAATGAGGAGTAGTTGGAAAAGTCATTTCGCATGTGTTTATTTTTGCAAATTAATGTCCATTTGCTCTGTTTTTAACACTGCCACTAACAGAACTTTGTGTTTAGTCCTACTGGCTTGCTTTTGTTTTAGAGCACTTGGAACATTTAGAGCAATTAAGAACACTTCAGAACACTTATAGTCAATAACTAAATTCGAGTTGTCTTGCTCTGAACATTGCTTAGGGCAAAAAATTATGTTGTGTTTCCGGTAACCCGACCGAGTCACTTTTATAGCCGTGGCAGCGTGGCTCGGATAATTTTGTGAAAAGTTTAATCTGTATTGGCATTTAGATTGACGGCAATTACAGTGACATTGTCTTCCGTATATGAGGTGTATAATTATAGCATTCACTAAAGCATTTGACGTTCGCAAAACAGCCGTCTTTCAAGGTATATAAAGGCCCGTTTAATTTGAGCAATCAACAGTTCCCACGTCAGTTTGACAAGGCAGGCGGTTGTGGAGGAGAAGAGTAATAGATCTGAAAAGAGTGGCTTTCTCAAGGTGACTCCTTGTAGGTATTCCCTATAGGGCCAACTAGCCATCGCTTGTAGTCTCTCCTGACGCTTGTTTTGGGGACGCAGTTTTATGCATGGTTAGAAATGCTTATTAAAAAGTGTTTGAATATTATGTTGATAAAAATTCTCAGAATGATTTGTTTTCTATTGTAGCTGTGCTCATTGCTATTTTACATCGGTAAGTGACACGAATCATTTGTTTTTCTATTGTTCTATGAAAAAATCTGTTTTTTTCGTTGTTGTTTTTTCGTCTTGTTTTTTAGTTTATTTATTCTTTGTATGTGACCATATTTATTAATTTACTGTTTATAATTATTTCCCAGCCGTATTTAGTACATTCTCGTCATTAAAGCGTTAGGGACTGGTCATAGGTGTAGTATTGAATGTAAATGCTAAATCAAAATGCTGTGCACAGATACATGTCCCGGTTGACCTGCAGTGTAGAAGATGTCAGTCAGTGGATTGCTCTGGCTGGGTTTAAACTCCGGCCAAGAACTCCTTCAAATGACTACACTTTGGAGAAGCTTCTTGAGGCTTGTTAAGCTAACAGGCGTATCACCTATTTGAAACAATTTCTTCTTAAAACAAGTTTCGTTACTTAACTTGATGTTATTGCCAATATACTGGAAAGTGATGTTAAAGTTTTGCCAGAGTAGAAAGTACCAAGTACTGTACTTTCAAGATGGATTAGTGCGATTCTACTGCTGGCAAATGCTGTGGCAGTTTTGTTTTATTCTAGTGAAAAGCACTTAACGGAATTGATGTCATAATTATGATGCAGCTCGTTGTGGTGAGAGCAGTTAATGTTGACCTGCACTTTCGCTTGAAGCCGGTCATTTTTATGTGGAAGAAGAAGAAGAAGAAGAAGAAAAAGAAGAAGTCGGTGTTTCAGTTCATCTAATGTACCGATGGATGGATGGGTGGGTTGGTGGGTGGATGGATCGGTGGGTTAGTGGATGGGTGGCTGGCTGGATGGGTGGGTGGGTTGGTGGAGTGGATGGGTGGCTGGCTGGATGGGTGGGTGGGTTGGTGGATGGGTGGGTGGATGGATGGATGGGTGGGTGGATGGATGGATGGATGGGTGGGTTGGTGGGTGAGTGGATGGGTGGGTGGATGGATGGGTGGGTGGGTTGGTGGATGGGTGGGTGGATGGATGGGTGGGTGGATGGATGGATGGATGGGTGGGTTGGTGGGTGAGTGGATGGGTGGGTGGATGGATGGATGGGTGGGTGGATGGATGGGTGGATGGAGGAGGAGGAGGCATTTGACAGCATCAACAAACTGCAGAGGGCGCTATCGACGACGACTGAGAGCATTCTACTGGTCAGGTCTCTTGCCCAATTACGCTGACCACCGCTGCCCCCCTTCCAGCATAGACGCCTTCTGGAAGATACTGGTCTGGAAGTCGTTTGCCACAGATGGAAAGAGGAGATGGAGGAGGAGGATAAGGATGAGAATGGGGAGAAGGAGCAGGAAATAAGGAGCAGGAAATAAGGAGAAGGAAATAAGGAGAGGAAAGCAAGGATGGAGGTGTAAAAGATGAGGGACAGAATGGGGAGGAGATAATACAAGGAGGAGGATGGAAGAACAATGAAGAGGAGGAGGATGGAAGAACAATGAGATGGAGGATGGTAAGGAGGAGGAGGAGGAGGAGGAGGAAGAGGAGGAGAGAATGGAGATAAAAGGAGGAAAAGGAAAACGTGGTTATGGGAAAAGTAGGAGTCGTCGTTGGAGGATAAACGAAGCTGAGCAAAGAAAGAAATGTGGATTAGAATGCAGGGGGAAGGAGAAGAAGCAGGGAGGAGGAGGAGGAGGAGGAGGAGGAGAATGTTGATGGCAGTTTATCTTAGTGTTGACCCTGTTTGAGCGGCTTTGCATCTAATGGGTCGGCCTCATCGTCGTCCTTCCTTGTCGAGGGTAGGGTGGGGTTGGAAGGTGGGGTGGGGTGGGTTGGAAGGGTGGGGTTTCGCTGGCGAGTGCTGCATATGAAGTTTCCGAGAGACTGCGCGATTATTGATCAGTTCATTTGCAAATTTGTTCGATGTGCCGTTAAAACGTTCATGCCTAATGCACTGCATCGTCGCATCATCCACGAAGGAGAGGGATGACAAGGAGGAGGAAAAGGGGAAGAGGAAGAAGAGGAGGACGGTGGAAGCGGAAGAGGAGGAGTGGAGGAGGAAGCAGGGGTGGAAGCTGAGGAGGAGGAGAAGGCTGACAAAGAGTAAAAGGAGGAGGAGGAAGCGGGTGGAAGCGGAGGAGGAGGAGAAGGTTGACAGGGAGGAGATGGAGAAGGAAAAGGAGGAGACGGAGGAAGAGGAAAAGATGACAAGGTGGAAGAGGAGGGAAGAGGCGGAGGAGGAGAAGGGGGAGAAGGAGGAAGAGGCGGAGATACTCCTCCTCCTTCCTTCAAATTGTTACCGATGACGGTGGTGGGTGTTTCCATCTGACCCGGCCACACGATCGCCATATGCACTGCTCCTCCCTACAACGACCATGTTGTTATTTCGAGGAGTCGTCTTCGCCACACGATCATCGCCCGTTTGATGCGTCTGCCACACAATTATTATATTGGAGAATGACACTGACTGACCACTGACTGACCACTGACCGACCACTGACTGACCACTACTGACCAGTGGGTGATGACGGTGGAGAGAGGGAGAGGGACTGGGCGGTTAGACGGCACTTCTTCCATCGACGAAGAGGACGGTGGTGGTATCTCTCTGGTGGACGTTGACGGGCTTTTACTCGGCGATCCAGTGTTAAGAGGCATTGTGGCTACACGGACACCATTATAGAGGTCGTGTGGATATGTGCTGTCGGCGGTTCTATATGCTTTTTATCGGCAGACCCGACATCGCGAAATCGGCAGCTCTCCTTTTGTCGTTCGTGACTTAAATCGTGATGCTGTAGCGACATTCCATTGACATGATTTACGTCGTACGAGACCAATCAGCAGTTCAATGTCGTGACTTGTGTCGTGAAGCTGGCATTCCGTTGTCGTGACTTAAGTCAAATGGGACCAGTGGATGTTCCGGTGTCAGGAGTGGGATTGTGGAACGTAGTACATGTATGTTCCATTGACGTGACTGTATGATGTGAAACCTGGAGATTTTTGGTTGTTATGACTTATGTCATGCAGCATGTCATGACGTACTGCTATGCAAATGAATGTCTTGACTTATGGCATAAAACTGACCTTCCACTGTCACAGCTAAACTTGTGGAATGAATGCAGTGCTTCCTTGTCTTTTATATTCAACATATGTTCTGCCAATTATTCAGCCCCCTCCCCCTCGTCACTTCAAATTAACAACAAAGTCCATTGCTCAGTGTTCCTATATAATAAGTCATGTGAGAGAAATCAATATTTCATTTCTATTGTTAAGTTATGTGGAACCATTTTCATAATGTATTATTATTGTTGTCATTATTTTTTTTGCCCCAAGGTATTTAGGATCCCTCAGGGTCTTTATTACTAACTACTTGTTTAAAAACCAATCCAAAATGGCCCAAATCATCGATTTCTTGGCTTATTATTATTGTTATCATTATTATTATTATTTTATGGCAATTTAATTTCCAGCATTTGTGTAGTGCCTCTGTGTAGTGATATGGTAGCTGTGAGTTCCTGCAATTTGACCAACTCAGTATTTGCTTCGACTAAAGAAAAAGTCAAAATCTGTCTATATATCCCACCAATTCCCCATGTTACTCTATAATAGCTCCAACCCTGTGCATGTGCCTATTCCAGCTGCGTTTGTAACATGCCAGTTTGTTGGCAAGTAATTTCGTCGCTATATTTTTTGGTCATAGGTCCAAGATATTAATTCATAATACAGTTCGATGTAGGTGGCCAATAAAATGGAAGCTGTAATCATTGCTCTGAAGTGTTTGCTACAGAAGCATGTAGAGTAAGTGAAGGATGCGAATGCAGTCAATGAGGGTTCAGCATGGGCGGGGGGTAATTGTGGGGGTGGGTAATTGTGGGGGTAATTGTCCGGGGATAATTGTCCAGGGGGGGTAATTGTCCAGAGGGTAATTGTCCTGTTAGGATCAATGAGGATTCAATTCATTTATTGTAACCAACCATCAACATACACAATAGACATAGTATAACATGCTTCACATAATCGGATGGCAACAAGGAAGGCCCTAAGGGATGAATATCCCGCTAACAGGGACACCTAATTACATATGCAATTTTAACAGATGGCTAGACGGTTGACATAATGAATTGAACAATAGGCTAAAAGAACAGCATGAGATGACAATTAATGTAGTAAACTTAACTAAAGAACGCAAAACAAACACAACAAATAATAATAAAATAAAATAAAATCAGTGCCTACAAGGTTAAATATCTTTGCAGTCATTAACCAAGTAGCTGCACAGTAGTGTTTTTGCTCTTTGTAAACTGGAAACTTGTTGAACATGATTAGGAAACGAGTTCCATATACCTGGTCCAGTATATTTAATATGGAATCTTCTTGAGTTTAAACGAGCGGATATGGCTCGATAATGAGAGGAGTTCCTGGTGGAATAGCAGTGTATTTCAGATCCTTTTTGGAAATACCCTGCAAAGTTAAGGGGAAGAAGATCATGGGTGAACCGATACATAAAGACTCCTATCTGGAAAGTCATTATTTGGTGAAACTTTAATAAATTAAATGATTGAAATAAAGGACTAGAGTGAATAAAAGGCTTAACTCCAGCTATGATAAGTATTGCACGTTTTTGGAGAAGTACTAATTTATTGAGCCTGGATTTATATGTAGATGCCCAAACTAAATTACTGTATGAGAGATAACTCAGATAAGGATATATTAATGAGTAGTACAATTTAACACGGATAGTGGGGGGGAGTATATGGGAAGTTCGACATAAAAGTTCGATATAAAAGAAAATACTGGCAAGAGACGTAGAATAAAAACTGCAAAGGTGACAAAATCGATGAATACATTGCTAACGCTAGCAAATTATTTACAATGAAAAGAACTTGCAAAAGACCGACAAGAGAGACAAAATGCAACGTTGTGCAAAGGTGAAAGAAAAACTGCACAAAAACTTCGATATTCCACGATAATGACGTGGAAAAGATGCCCGTTGGAGTAGGGATAATTGTCAGTTTTCCAGTAGTCAATACCATTGTGTTTTGCATGCCCTTGAAGACACTTAACGAGTTAGATTACTACATGAAATTGTCTTCTTCTATTCTCCCCCCATCAAGCCTTTTGCTTTAGGATGAGGCCTTTACATGACATCTCCACATTTCTTTGTCCCTGATAGTGTCCATGGTCTCTGTAGTGAGGGAGCAGTCGGCGATGATGCTTATAACTATGTATTGTTTTTATGTTTTATGACTCTTATTTGATTAATTGTTGGCCTAATGATCATAATTATAGGCCTAGATCATTTTCTGTGAACACTTAGCCTATTAGTCATTACCAATATATAGAGAGGAGAGAGTGGGAGAAAGAGATAGAGAGAGACAGAGAGATGCAATGGGCGGGCAACTGGTGCCACGCAGGGTCTGAAGGGAATGATTGACAGCTGGAAGAAATGGGTTTAAGAAGGGACGCGACAAGAGAGGAGGGATCATTCGCCGGGGATAATTGACGAGAGAGCATTGGCCGCGGTGAGGCGAAGGGATCAGTGGCGAACGAGAGGCCTTGGAAGAAAGGGCCTGGAGTGAGCGAAGGATCGAAGAATAGATTAGGCTATGACAAGTGAATCGTTATAAATACAATGTAAATATTATAAACCGATGATCAATTAACCAGCAAGAAAGGATTGAAAACTGTTTCGGGTTAATTCTCTGTGCGATTGAAGTTGAACGATAACCCACGTGCTACGCTGTAACTAAAGCTAAAGTCCCCCGAAGATTTAGCCTGCCGCTCACGTAGCACCGCTCGCCACCAAACTGGAAGACTACGGTCAACAATCGTCTCTTCCAGTACATTGTGCCAGCTGGGATTTTGTTCGAGAAAGCAGAACTTCAACGCTGCTGATCTCAGACAATTTTTAACGGAGCAGAGACTTTGTGCGACGACAGCAACGATCGACAAAGAGACGAAGCGGAACAACGATTCCAGACAAACGGAGAAGCAGACGAGAAAGCGACATTTGACGGCGGACGATTCAGTCGGACTCCACGAGGACTGATCTCATTGGACGCGGCGGATTCTTTGGAACTACACGTCCGGAGAGATTGGTGACAGGAGGACGACAACAGACAGGACGTCTGATCACCGGAGCAAAGGACTCGGACGATCGCTGATTCGCTGGAACAAGGATTCGATCGCTGGAACAAAGGAGGCGGACGATCAACGGACAAAGGATTCGGACGATCACCGGACAAAGGATTCGGACGATCACCGGAACGAAGGATTCGGACTGGACATCAATTGACGCGGGACAACTTGGAGCTCTGGGAGATCTTTCCATGCTGTAGTCGTGCGGAGAAGTCGGAGAGAGCGACACATCCAAGACACCTGGAGAGACACCTGGTGAGCACGAGCCATTTTGTTTGACTGCTCATAGTCGCTTGGTGCTGTTAATGTTTGTAGTCTGAATGGTGTTTGCGGGAGAATTGTTTGTACTGCAGAGTCAGTAATTGATTTATTGGAGAACGTGGTTGTAAAGCACGAAAGGTGCTAATTACTGATTGCTGTGAAGCGCTCCGGAGCTCATTTTATTGCGAGCGGAGTCTGCATGTTAACTGATGAACTTGTTGTGTTGTTATTGATGAATGAAAAGGGTGATTGAAATAACCCGTTCTGCGAGAAAGACTGCTTTTGAGTTTATTGTTTTGTGTAGTAGCGTTTTGAAGGTTAATCGAACCTCGTGTGTTTTTGAACTAGTTTTATTGTTGTGCTTTGGTTCTTCTGCTTAAAATGTTTGAGAGAATGAAGAAAGCAGAGTTGCAAGAGGAATGTAGACAGAGAGGCATAGATTGTGAAGGCCTAGATAAAAAGGCCATGATCGAAAGGTTGAAGGCAAATGACGATGCGTCAGGCGGTGACGATGGATTGGAAGAATATGAGGATGCAGACCAGGCTAGCGTTAGCGAAAGCCAGACGAGGCTTGAACTACTTCAGGCAGAAGAAAAACGCTCGCTCGCAGAAGAGAGGCGGTTGATGGCGGAAAGGGAAAAGATGGCGGCGGAATTGGCCCTCTTGCGAGAGAAAGCGAATTTGGGTTTACTACAGCCAAACCCTTCATTTTCTGTTGGTGACCCCGTTGGTCCGTCGGTGTATTCCAAGCTGCCAACCATGCACGAAAGCGAAGATATAGTGTCTTATTTCCATGTTTTCGAGAAAATTGCCATTCTGCAAGGAATTGAAGAGAGCAAGTGGGCTAAGCTACTTCCAGCTTTGCTTAACTCGACAATGAGAGTGCATTATAATAGACTTTCCTTCGACACCTGTTCCAACTACAGGGAAACAAAACGTGCACTTCTCCAAGCATGTAGGCACAATGCCAAATTTTATTTGGATAAATTTAAATGCATGCACAGAGCAGGGAAACAGTCTTATATGCAATTTTTAGGCGAGTTGAATGATGTGTTCGATAATTATCTTGAATGCAAAGAGATAAATGATTTTGAATCCTTAAGGGACGACATTATCATGGAGAGATTAAGAGACTCTCTTGCGAGTGATTGTCGCTATTTTATTGAAGCACGGAAGCCTAAAAGGGCTGTTCAGGTCGCTGAATTTGCAGATTTACATTTTGAATGCACCATTGAAGGTCGCAAATCAGGCCATGGTGATCAGAGACAGAACAACAAGTTCAGAACGCTCAATTCTGATCACAACGTAAACCATTGGGATAGGAGGCCCACTGGCATTGACACAGAGTCATATGCACATAGCACCAACGAAAGGCGGTGGGATGCAAGCCAAATGCATTCGGCGCAAGGGGGCAGGACAAGCTACCAACACCAGACGTTCAATCGTCATAATAGATCCCAAGCCCAAGGTCAAGCGCATGCGCAAGTGCAGTTTGTGAAACCTAAGTCAACTCTCGATAAGGTCGTTGAGTATCAAAAACGTTTCCTTATACCAATGTGTGTAAATGGTTGTGACGTGCAAGGGTTTAGAGACACATGTGCCCAGGTCACTCTTGTGAATTCTGAAATAGCGTCACATAAGACATCTGCCATGGACGATTCAGCAATGATAAGCTTACAATGTGCATTTGGCACGATAAAGTGCTTTTCGGCATGTGATATTGAGATTTCGTCCCATGAATTTGGAACGGACAGGAAGATAAAGGTGAGGGCATGTGTTGTCCCGCACCTCCCTGTGTCTGTGATAATTGGCAACGATGTATTCGCAGATAACGCAGACCTGACGGACACGGTTAATATGCCCAGCGTTGGGCGGCCAAAAGACGTTGGCCAGGCATCTCCGACCACTAGATGGCGTGACTATGACGGTAGGATAGACAGCGACAGTCAGAAGGACAAGCAGACAGCTGACACGACCAAAGCGCTCAGTAAACTGCAAGCAGCTGGGAGAGGTACACAGACGCCCGACGGACGACAGGTGGAGAGCGGGATTTTAGCGACGCCTTGCGAGCGAACGACTTTGAAAGGAGGAATGGAATCGGACTTAAAAGACACTAATGATATCAACAAAGTTGACGACCGAGATGGACAGAGTCATTTAATCGCACCTGACGAAAGGCGACTACCAGAAAATGACCCACCGCCTAATCGACAAAGCACCGGGGTCATAAAACCCTCTCAAACGCTCCAGCCGATCAACGGGAGGTCTTCGGTGACCGATGGAACGGGAGACGGTGGCCCGCCCACCGACTTCAGACCAATTAACGACTCCTCGGGAGAATTGATAAGCACGCCTGGTCAGTCACTTCAAACGCCTTCAACAAGCAACAGATGCCCCGTAGCCGGATATACCGTCAAAGATTATCCAGATGATCGACCAGAGGATTTCAGTAACCGATGCTACGATGAAAAGGCAGGTGATGAGTTGGGAGGCGCCATCTCTAATGAAGGGGCTAGGCCGGCAAACCATAAAGACACGGCCCACGAAGAGGAGGAAGAGGAGAAAGAGGAGGAGGTAATCACCGCAGCAAATGGGGCGCACACGACGCCTGGTCATAAATCTCCGACGGAGACGGCAGCCGATGAATGGGTCTCTGATCGGGAGCAGACCGAAGACAGAAGCACTGTGACGACAGACGAATCAGATAACTTCAAGAAAGCACAGCATGATGACCCTACCTTATACGAATCGTGGAAACTAGCGAGGGAGGGAGACAGCAGATATTTAATCGAGAACGACTTCTTGTTTCGGAGAGGAAAACCGAGCCAAGCAGATGATGAAGGAGGAGGTGGACGAAAGCAATTAATTCTACCGACAGGGTACCGATCAAAGATGTTAGAGATGGCCCACGATGACACTTGGGCGGGGAATCGAGGCATTGGTGAAGGGAAATGGCGAAGACCACCTGAAAAGGTCTATTATGGCAATGAATCAACCAACAGATCACTACAGCCAGGTCAACAGGTACTTCTGCGACAAAGCACAGACAAACGACCAAGATCCTACCATATAAATCCATTGAGACAATGGCACGCCAAAGAATCAAATACACAGACTTTCAAAGCGCATGTGATCCAGACAGCCCAACCGCACAAAGTTCATTATAAGGCGCCAGACATTAGAGACGACGAAGGACAAGAAAACGACGAGTTACAATTGTACGACATAGGCTACGTGTAAGCGAACCCTGCCAAGCAATTAACGAAACGCTAAGCTACATAGACAAAAGGGGAGGGGATGCACGACTCTATGGCAGATGGACTATTGCGCTAATTCACTAACAACCAGTGTTGTAAAACGCTCATATTGTTTGTGTTACGTCGTACTTACTTTACTTACGGTGTCTGCATAAAGCCTTTGGGTTTTTGGGAAAACGAGCGAATGATTGATATATAGGGATGTTTATCTCACAGATATTACTCGTTTTTTGTGTTTCTGCTTTATGTTATAGATTAAATCACTTAGGGATTCATGTGATAGCCAGCCTGGCGACGTCACGGAAAAGACATTAAGATAATTGCCGTGCGACGATTGCCTGTGCTCTTGTAAAAACCTCGTCGACCCGTGACGAACTCTCCTTCAAGAGTCACCTACACGACGTGCTGTTGACACAATTCTTGTGCCATCAGCTAAAGAAAGTGTGATGATGTAGTGAGGGAGCAGTCGGCGATGATGCTTATAACTATGTATTGTTTTTATGTTTTATGACTCTTATTTGATTAATTGTTGGCCTAATGATCATAATTATAGGCCTAGATCATTTTCTGTGAACACTTAGCCTATTAGTCATTACCAATATATAGAGAGGAGAGAGTGGGAGAAAGAGATAGAGAGAGACAGAGAGATGCAATGGGCGGGCAACTGGTGCCACGCAGGGTCTGAAGGGAATGATTGACAGCTGGAAGAAATGGGTTTAAGAAGGGACGCGACAAGAGAGGAGGGATCATTCGCCGGGGATAATTGACGAGAGAGCATTGGCCGCGGTGAGGCGAAGGGATCAGTGGCGAACGAGAGGCCTTGGAAGAAAGGGCCTGGAGTGAGCGAAGGATCGAAGAATAGATTAGGCTATGACAAGTGAATCGTTATAAATACAATGTAAATATTATAAACCGATGATCAATTAACCAGCAAGAAAGGATTGAAAACTGTTTCGGGTTAATTCTCTGTGCGATTGAAGTTGAACGATAACCCACGTGCTACGCTGTAACTAAAGCTAAAGTCCCCCGAAGATTTAGCCTGCCGCTCACGTAGCACCGCTCGCCACCAAACTGGAAGACTACGGTCAACAATCGTCTCTTCCAGTACAGTCTCCATCATATCCATGTTCTTTTCCCTCAGGGCTTCCATTATGTTGTCCATCCAGGTCTTTGGCTGTCTTCCTCTGCTTCTTGTTCCCTCCACGTGGCGTCCAGGGCCGCAGTTGGCAGCCTATTGTTGTCCATTCTTTTCACGTGACCGAACAGCGCGAAGCTTGGGAGTCCATAATATTATATGGAGTTGTAATGCATATTAATGCAGATGAAGGAACTGGAGGTGAATCATAGATTCATACTCTTGAATACTTTGTACAGTTACATTGCACGCTTCTGTATTGCAGCCAGAAATTACAGTTTAATAATAGAGATGAGCCATGCATGACATAACACAAGATGTCATGTGTTGGCATAACACAAGATGTCATGTGTTGGCATAACACAAGATGTCATGTGTTGGGCCTGTTGGCATAGCACAAGATGTCATATGTTGGCATAGCGCAAGATGTCATGTGTTGGCATAGCACAAGATGTCATATGTTGGCATAACACAAGATGTCATGTGTTGGCATAGCACAAGATGTCATATGTTGGCATAACACAAGATGCCATGTGTTGGCATAGCACAAGATGTCATATGTTGGCATAACACAAGATGTCATGTGTTGGCATAGCAAAAGATGCCATGTGTTGGCATGACACAAGATGTTGCATGTTGGCATAACACAAGATGTCATGTGTTGGCATAACACAAGATGTCATATGTTGGCATTACACAAGATGTCATATGTTGGCATAACACAAGATGTCATGTGTCTTGGAACAACGCGGTGGAGTGAGTATCGACGCAGTGCGTGACAATCACACTATAGATGTCACTGGATGTCGTCAAGCGGAAGAAGGGAATGACTGACATCATTCACTCTGTGGCATACGTGACATTCCGAGGATGTTCGTTTGGCGCATCATTAATTTCGCCTTCTTTTGTCCTCAGAGTGTCTGGGACATGTCCTGGAGGAAGGAAGGAAGGAAGGAAGGCAACCAATGTAGGGGGATAGGAGGGGGGTGTAGAGATCGGCCATCTCCCACCCAATGTGCCTGTTGTTGGCATTAGGTATCGTCCCCACCCCGGAAATGATTTACCTAATTGGTTCCTGCTGATCAATGTTTCAACAGCAGCAGAGCCCCAATCAATAACGTTTAATTATCTGCAGAGCCCGTTGGCAGGTGAAAATCCTTCTCCCCTACTTGCACCTATTAAGGACTCCTGCCGCAAGCGACTCGAAGGCGGGTTTAGCGGATTAATTAATCACTTCGACTTCCTTCTCCATGCCACTCTAAACGTGTTAGCGAGAAAAAGGTGTTTAATTACACAATTATTGCGTCTTATTTCGACGGTAGTGAGCATTTTAAAACTCCTACGTTATCATTAAATGTGTTGGTAATTTTTGGACACCGTTTTTTTAAGTCTTAAAGGGTTTGGCGGACAGGTGGGCTTGTGTATGTATGTATAATGTATATGACCATTTATATAGCACCCTTACAAGAATCTCACGAAGGTGCTTAACACAGCTACCTAACAGGTCTAAACAGGTGTGATTTAAGAGATTACAGAAAGGATTACGAGGGCTTTCTGCATGCCACCAGGATTCAGTTGAATGTAAGTAACTATTCTGCCACAGTATACTTTGCAATTTCCATTACAAATACAAGCCAGCTGTTTGAAATAGACCAATCTTGGCGCAGAAACTAACTCTTGTGGTAGCCGGTTCCATTTGATCATAATTAACTAATAACTATCTTGTAGTCTAAACAGAATTTCCAAATGTCTTTTTTCTATAGCTTCAGACAGTGTCTTCTTAGCTCTTAACATCATGTGGCAATTTCCTCCTCTCTAAGATCGAGACTCCCACCCCAACACACTGAAACTGCGACTGAGCAGAATGGTCTTGAAAATTACACGAATTAGAAGTCCATATTGCTTACGTAGCATATATGGACTATCTAGAGCTCTGTGACTTAAAGTTAAACTATACACTAAATTGGAAAGGCTTCATTACACGTATGATTATATAAATGACTATCTCTGTTTTTCTGCTATTTACTTTATGTAATTCTGAAAAGGACTGCCTTTTCACAAACACTTTATTAGGCCTATTGCATAGGCGCAACCACCCTATGGGACCCACGGGACGCGTCCCCCCAACTTTTGAGTGGCCTCCCTAACTTTATTATTATGGTCCCTCCAACTTTTAGGACGTGATTCATTTGGTCCCCCCAACTTTTAGGACGTGATTGCACCTATGGCCTATTGATCATTATTTAGTTATGTAAATATAATTATATATTCATTGTTTTCTCATAACTGATCGATGTTCCCGCAATGCCTTTGCAGGCCACTCATTAAAGTACATATACTTACTTGCTTACTTACTTAAATTGACGGATCTTTGGTGGCTATGAAAGAAGTCGGTGCATTAGCTGAGGTTATTAATAATCCAGATCACTTTCAAAGTCTTCTGCCTCAGCCAGTGATGCTTATTGCCAATGGCGTCTTACACTGAAAGCATTGAGATTGGATGTCAATGTGCTGCTGCAGCAGCGGTTCCTACAGTTAAAAATTTCATGCATTGTTTTACGATTTTTACGCATTGTACAGTATCCTGTTAAAATAAGTGGAATGATTTATTTTTAGAAATCACATTGCTCACATGTTTGAGAGTGATCGTCACTTTTCTCATCTGTCCACCTTGGAACGCGAGCTCACCTTTCGAACTGAAATGGTAAGATGGTTTGTAATGTGCTTACTAATCTTGCTAGATTTCTTTAGAGTTTTCAAGACTGTTTATGTGTTTGTATGTGCA
Source organism: Lumbricus terrestris (assembly GCA_949752735.1). NCBI lineage: Eukaryota > Metazoa > Annelida > Clitellata > Crassiclitellata > Lumbricidae > Lumbricus > Lumbricus terrestris. The sequence goes on from OX457036.1 coordinate 22,371,350, forward strand.
CTTGTTATAGTGCCCCTTCAAGCTCAGTAATCAGTAGCTCAGCTGAGATTAATTAATCGTTTTCAATCCCTGAGAGATTTGGTTTCCCCAGGCAGCAGCTACCAGAATCCTTTTTTCACAGCCGTCTGCTTGCTTTAGCAGGTAGTAACTACTGATATGGATGTAAAAAGTGTTTTATTAGTGAAGAAATGAAAGTGTTAAAATGTGACTTTTGTAAAGAAAAAAATCAATCTTATATGGCACCATGTCATTTGAATAAAATATGCAACTCCAGTGAAAAATGATTCAATATATGTAAAACAATATGGCGTGCAGTATAAAACGTTTTATATCTGAATTTGTGGGATATCAAATCCAGAGAAAGCTCTTCTTAACTTCTAATTATAAAGTTCACCTTAGTCAAGAAGATCTTGAAATTTATTGAATGCATAATATATTATTCAGTACACAAATCATGTTACAGTACACAAATCATGTTCACTATATTGTAAATTCTATTAAAGAACAGAGTGAAGCAACAAAAACTTCAACACCAAAATCCCAAAAGCAAAGTTATCTTCTTTTGCTTTTCCTTCATGCTTGAATTAATCCCTCTCTACGGATGGGTCAGCCACTCGGATCCTCCTCTTCCACTTTCCTCTGTCTTTAGTGTCTTCATTTTTCAGTTTGAGGTGTTTCATGTCCTCCTGTATCGCATCCTCCCATCTCTTCTTATGTCGTCCCCGACTGCATCGTCCATAGACATCTGCCAAAAGTAAAATTATGAAAGGCATTTTTCATTTGTGAGAATGTTAAAAAGCATGAATTGTAATAAGAGACAATGTAGTGTTTTTACTCAAATGAACGAATAACAAAATTTTAATAAGCTAAATGATTGATGGATTGAAATCATATGCAGTATTTTTTCCATTTTGTACGCTGATGTAGTTAGGTCAGAGTGCTGCAGAAGTTCCATCAACAGAAATGCCCAACCAGGGTTTAAAGTGGGTGGGAACGCTTGGAAACGGCATTCCCACTGCTCTCGAAATTCTTGGCTTGCGTTCCAACTGCTCATGATGATGGAACTCCAAAACACATGCATTTCAATAAAATTCTTCATCAGCGTTCCCACTGCTTACACATTCAGTATTTCCACTGCTCACCCAGACCACTTTAGCCACTGTGCCTAACTACATAGAACTTTCCTTTAATTTAAACGATGGTTGGCCAATCAATAACTCCGAGATCTTTATATACCTGAGCCTATATATAAAATTCAGATTTCCCTGTTTTGACCAACCATCAGCTATGTATGTGGGTCATGTGCAGCCGTTAGACTTCCTGATTTCCGAGTCATTTCACTTGCTAGATTTTTCGGGTGGATAAGTGGAATTCCCAGCGGGAGGCGGTGAGTAATGGCGGATGATGTTCCTATAACGAGTCCCAGCGTCCGCTGAAAAGTGTTGGCAGTAACTAAGCGCAAGTGAGGATTTGTTTGTCGGCTGTAGTGCCCGCGATTTCCGGCATCGCTTGTGTCGTTGCCCTATTATTCACGAGTCACATTGTGTGCTTAGCATTACTAGTAGGGTAACAAAGGTCTGCAGACGGATGAAGGGGGTGGGGGTGGTGTGCCTCCTCGTCTTGGATTTATGGCCGCCATCGCTGGATATCTGCTTTGTGGACTGTATTTCATGGCATTAGGTGTAAGCTGTTATTGAATTTCTTGGCTGAATGGAGACGTTCTCTACGTGGTGATGGTGGTGATGGTGGTGGTGGTGTTGGTGGTGGTGGGCGCATGCTGCAATGGCATGCGACCAGTAGCCGTCTGTCTGCCCGTCCGTGCCAGCTGATGTGCTCAACTGCTGAGAGGATATTTCATTCTTATCAGCTTATCCCTGAAATTCGGAAAGCGGATTAAACTGACCGTGGTGGAGGGGATGTCGATGCAGGCAGGGTGTGAAGTTTAGCTCGTGTGGATTTGCTTGGTTCGATGAACAGTAAAGAACAGTGAAGTGTGAGCTACTTACAGAGCGGTGTTAGAATTGTCGTTTTGTTCTAAAATGTGCTCAGTTGTATTGTAATGAATATTGGGCAATTGAAATGGATTGATTGTTTGAAATTGAAATCTAGTTTCACTCTTTCATCGTTTGAAGTGTTCCAATTTCTCCCCCACCCCTTTGAAATCATTTTAATTTTCCTCCCATTTAAGAAATGTTGCCTCTGATTTTTTCTTTCTCTAAAGTTGATTTCTTCCAATATTCTTTTTCTCCTAGGAATATTTTAATACGTCATTCACCTTTTCTCTTTTGGCTTAAACTTTTTTGTGGCCAGATATGAAACAATGCAGTCTCTCTAAATAATTGTTTTATATTTGTATTTTTAATCCCGAGCTTCAGCCACTGTTTATTTCTACATGGGGTTGAAGAAATTAACAATTAATAAATCAATTCATTGTTGAATAATTTAAACAATGGGATTTTTTATGATTTCTTGAAGACCGCTTGTTACATTCACTAATCACCACTTCAGTTTTTGTAAGAGACTTTTTGCCTAGTTGGTTACATTGTCAATAAAACACATTAGCCTACTTGCTGGATTTACATAATTGGTTAAAGAGAGACATTCGAATTAAAAAATGTAAATGACCCTACTAATACTACTGAAGCGGAATTAGGCCTAGTGCATGGTGGACCCATTGGCATGGCACATTAGAAATCTGTGGTCATGTGTCTCAGCATCTCTCTAGACTCTCTGTATGTATCTCTACCTATCTGTATCCCATAGCTATAGGCAATCAGCTGCAAGATTTAATTGGTTTATGCATCTATGCTCTGGCAACTAAGTATATGCGTTTTCAAAAACAAACTTCTTAACCTGACTGCATTAACCATCAGTAGTTTGTCTATTTATTGGTTTTAACTGACCACCGGCACTCCGAGTAAATCACTGCGCGGTGAGGTTCTGAAAGGGTTAAGTATCGCGTTGATGCCTGAAGATGTGGCTAATGTGCTGCAAATAGGAACCGTTAGGAACGGGAGTCGGCAGTGGCTAACTTATCCGGCTTAGCGCACGAACGAGTATCCACCGGCAGCGTTAATATTAAAGGCCTCGACGAGCAAAGGCCGGCGTCGAGAGGATTAGGATACCCCAAGATTTCTCTGGGTTTATTTATCATCGTTGTTAACGTGATCGATAGCGCAATATTCTATTCCGGCGCGGCGGACTTCGTTTGAGTTATGCGCCGATATTGTCCTTGCGATTCCGATCAGGCCGGCCTCTCCGCATAATAATGATCAACGGGACTATGACAGCGGAATCCGTAAGCAGGCGAATGTATGGCCGGCGTAGCGCGAACGGCGAATAGACAAATAGGACGGACAGACGCAAATGCCACTGACCCCGTCACTCCTCTCTCGACTAATGTACGGTTATTTCGAAAGGCCGCCGCACCGGGTTGAGATCGATATCGCTCTTCGGAGTTATCATTCCTAATAGATCTATTGTCGGTTATTTTCACAGCAATTACAGAATCGATAATGTAACCTTTTCCTAGTGTACCTGCACAACGTGTTCGGGCATTGCAGATGGTGCTTTTAGCATTTTATGCTAGACAAATTATCAGGAATCTATGCTATTGCATTTTGCTTATATTGCACATTCAGCTTAACGTCCTGCACGTTTGTTCTAGTAACCAGTGTCTGTTGTAATTTGATCGGCTATGTTTGAGATAGGTTGTGAATTGAATATGAACTCAGTTTATTATTGAAGTAGGTTTCGATACACTCAAGAATGGCATAATACGAATATGCCAGATTGCAAAACTAGAGCTTTGTGCAGTCACAAAAGTAATCTGAAAAGTCAGTGAAAACATATATTTTATTATTATCTATGTAATAAAAATGTATGCATTTTAATATGTACAAATATATGAAAGTTGGGAGTCAAATGCACAAACTCTTAACCAGCATCTGATTTTTTAATGAATTTCACTTTTAACACTATTTGATGTCTGAAGTCAGTCCACACAACTTGAGCATCCATGTAATAACTGTAATGTCTCGTATAATTCAGAATATAAATATCATTTTGGTGAGTGGCACATAATATCTTGCAGAGACGTTTTACTAACTCCCACAAGTACCCATTACTATTGCATAAACAAGGTATGTGATGTTGATCAACACTAATATAATTATATATTATATATATATATATATATATATATATATATATATATGGACGACATGTATGGAGCAGAATCTTGGTGCGTGAAAAAGGAGGATGAGAGAAGACTGCTGGTGGCGGAGATGGGATGGCTACGAGGTCTACTGAATAGATCACGGAGAGAAAAGATACGGAATGAGGTGACAAGAGAAGAACTAGGACAGAAGGAAACAGTAGTGGAAAGAATAAAGAAAAGAAGACTAACATAGTATGGACATGTGATCAGGATGGAGAGCGGAAGAATGCCGGCAAAGGCGCTGCACGGAGAAGTGGAAGGAACGAGGAGCAGAGGACAACCAAAGTAGAAATGGATAGATAACGTACTGGAGGACATAGACGACAGAGGCAATTGAACTCGCAAGAGACCGGCCGAAATGGAGAAGTTTTGTTAGAGCCTCATCGTCGGTGAATACCTGATGGAGGAGAAAGAAAGAAAGATTATATATTATACGATATTCATACATATTATACATTCATAACATGTACTTAAATTGTTAATTTACATGTATGGTAGCTGGTAAAATAAGGAATATACTTACTTTACTTATTTATGATACATTGTATATTGTACATATACATTACGTATACACATGCACACACATATATGTATTTAAAATGTATATATAATTATATATATATTTATTATATAATATATTAAATATATTGTAATGTTTGTGCGGGTGAGTCCTTTGACTTCTTGCATTATGGTTACTCTCTGTTTGGGAGAGGAGAAGGCTGATTGATGTTCCTCCACGCTCTCCAGTCTATTCCATTTTTCCACTAATTTCTGTTTACACTTCCAGGCATGAACGAACTCATTTGCCGCCGCCGTCGTCTAATGCGGCTGTCGTCCATCTCTTCATATAATATGCGAACAATGGTATCGAATAACTATGCACTGCTGCTGATGCTGTTGCTGCTGCTGCTGATGATGATGATGATGCTGTGTTTGGCACTCTGTCACCGGTTCATTTGCCAGGCAAGATTTAATGGCCGCCGTTGTCGTTACTTGCTTGCAAAGATGGATAATAAAGGCAGAGATCTCTGTGCATTTCTGTGATGTGACGTCTTTCCTGTGAACAGTGCTACGGTAGTATCTCCTGGAAGCGTATTTGATATGTGGATGATACGTTGACCTTTGACTGAGCTGCAGCATCCAGTATGTGGCCAAGTCATGTGATCTCTGAGGAGAGGGAGGAGGTTGGTAGCTTCTGTGTTTAACTGTGCCATTATGAGGCTGATTAGCAGGGTTTAAAGTGGGTGGGAACGGCGTTCCCACTGTTCTCGAAATTCTTGGCTTGCGTTCCCATTGCTCAACTGCACGGAACGCTGGGAACACGTGCATTCCAATTAAACTCTTCCTCAGCGTTCCCACTGCTCACACATTCAGCCTTCCCACTGCTCACCCAAACCACTTTAAGCACTGCTGATTGGACTGATTAGTATGACTTCCACTCTTTTACCAGGTTGGAAAAGCACCTCTGCAGTCTGCATCCCCCGTAAACAGCAGTGGATGAATTTGCTGAGGTGAATTTGTTCAGTTGTTTTATTTGTCTTGTCATGCTAGCAGCGTGACGGACGGAGAATGACACAACCTCGTGGGTCATGCCATTCAGAAGTAGCAACGGCAAAGACTTCATCCAATTATAAACAGTTATCATCATCGTGTATCTGAAGAAAAGCATTGCTGAGCAGCAGTCCCGGAGATCTCTATTTTGATTTGTAAAATTCAATTTCAAGAGGTGGACTTTGATTGAAAAATCAGCTCTTCAAGAGGTTGACTTGGATTGAAAAATCAGCTCTTCAAGAGGTTGACTTGGATTGAAAAATCAGCTCTTCAAGAGGTGGACCTGGATTGAAACCCAGCTCTTCGAAAGGTGGACTTGGATTGAAACCCATCTCTTCAACCTCAAAGTATGGACGTCATGATTGAAGGCCTTCGTGTTTACCACTGCCGGTGTCCAGCATGATGTTACCACATAGTGCAAGAGGTCGTACTTGACAGCGCTTTCGATCATCTCGTTCTAGTGTTTCTTTCGTGTGTTATGAAAGCAGATCTGTGATTACGAAAGCACGCTTCGACATATCGGTTATCATTGAAAGATGGCATCGTCGTCGTCATCGTCGTCACGGGAATGCGTCGTGAATGAATGAGAAATTACCCAGGATTCAATTTTCCTATGCAGGCTCCCCCTCTCAACCCCAACCCCAAGCCCCTCCTCGGCTGTCGGAAACTCGTCAGCCATAATAGGTCAGAGATAAATCTGATAGAGTCGGCGCGCTGACAAGACTTTGCACAGCGTGCTTTTCACAGCACTGTAATGGCGGTTTTGTTTCGTTGATCATGACGGATGACGTCTGTTGTTGTTGCCAGCGTTCCGCCACGCCGTTGTCCGTTGTTCCTCATTGGGGGGGGGGGGGGGGGGTGTGGGGGAGGGGGAAGGCCGGGGGGGACGGTGCGGCTTTGTACGTTGGTGCGACGGCGGCGCGCCGTCCTCCGATCGGGTGGCTTAGACACAATTACAGAAGAAGCCGTGTCACGTCGTAAGGTTGGATGGCATCAACGCTTGTAAAGCACTTCTCTTCGATGTACATACGATGGCTGTCGTGTTTTTTTAGGTTGATAAATTGTGCTGTGTATGATATAGAGAGAGCGTCCGTGGATGATTTGGTTCGTGCGGATAAACTGGTTTAGGCAACGCTTTATTGATTTAATACACGCGCTGTCCCTGCATGTTTGGGTTTTAATTTAATATCCGATGTGGAAAGAGTTGGATTGCTAATCTAGACATTTTGACAACGAAATACAGGAGCAAGGAGTTTAGGAAGAAGTTTGAGAAGTGATTTTTGAAAATAAATTCTTATAATTATGCATTCTGAGCGGCTGGAGCAGCTATTGAGCGGAGTCACCGCTCGCACATACACACACATGCGCACACGCATGCAATCATGCAGCTGTGTTAAGGAAAGCTGCATGAAGAAGTTGGACATTTCTTGCAGGTGTTGCAAATCAGCATTTGTTCTCTGAGCTAGTTGGTATCCATTTCATCCGATTAACCAAACTCGGAGCATGAAAGATCAATGCTTTTTTAGACTGTGATAACAGCATGTGTAGAATCCATAATGCTGAATCATATTATAGTGAGATTAAATCGCTGTTTGTCAGCTATAGCTATCAGTTGTAAAGCCTCAGTCAGAAATTAAATTGGTCGTCTGTTTAAAATGTCTGAAAATTGATGATCCACTTAGATAGTTTGGTTAGGAATTTCACTCCATTGATGTGAGCTGAGTTGGGTTAAGAGATCTGTATCAGGACACATTGAATAGTTGACACTGGTGAGAGTAAATGACAGTGTTTATAAATCGCTCTGGTTTAGAGGCTTTGCTTGAATTGTCATTATTCTTTCTGTTTTAACGGAGATATGACCTGAGCATTGAGCAGTCTTGTGAATGGGGTGACTTTAGTTTTGAGATTTCTTGTGAATTGTCCATCTGGTGAACTCGTTCCATTGTCTCTCTGTCTTGGAATTTGTGGCTTTTGAAGTTCTAAGCATGGAGTGGAAATTTGGCATTTTTACATGTTTGACTCATTTGTTCCATCTTTGAAATTCTATCTCAGCCCCCCCCTGCCTGTCCAGAAGAACGCCAGATCACAAGCGACTTACAGTGGAGTAAAAGTTTAGGAATGATGTTGAAATCAGAGTCCGATCAACATCTGATGTTGATCTTCATCTATAAATCCGAACCAATTGAACTGAGCCATCTATAGAGGGCGCCAGATGACTCCCTCCCTCCCTCCCTCCCTCCCTCCCTCCCTCCCTCCCTCCCTCCCTCCCTCCCTCCCTCCCTCCCTCTAGCTGGATTAACACTTTAATAACGACCTGCGTTAGTTTCCCAATTGCTTGAAGTGCACAGTCGCCGCCGTTGAAGCGTTAAAGGACTCCGGCTCTTCTTGTAATCCAGACTCTTACTGTTAGACAACATAATCACATGCTCACTGGCGATGCACACAGTGGCTAAATGTTGACCGCCTCGAGGGAAGCATGAACCCGCGCAACGTGTGATGGAGTGGCGAGTACTCTCGACGACTACATGCGCGTGTAATAAGGACTCGTATTATTAATCTAGACAATGCAGTCGCAGTGTGGTCATTCGTTCCATTGCTTGAATCTACATCTCAGCGTTTGATTGCGATTGTTAGCATAAAACCATGACAGCTATGATGTCTTATGTATGTGCTTCTGTTGGTATGTGTACGTGTGTGTATGTATATGAATATATACAATTTATGCATACATGTATGATGTATATGTAAATATTTTATATTTATGTGAAATTATGTGTAATAGTATATCTGTATGTGCTTGTGTGTTCCTTGTATGTGTCTATGTGACAGTCTGCAATACAAGGGCGCTAATAGCAGCCTACAAAGCACGTCTATCCTACGGGGGTTTCGGGAATCGAATTTGAGTCCGCTGATCTCCATGCCATGTTATGTATCGTTACCTTACAAGAACCTCTTGTACCATTCAGATCATTGTCTTTAGCAGATCTAAATACGTAGTTCATTTTAGATCAAGTGTCTATAATTATAAATGATGTTTCCTTGTGTGTGTTTGCAGGGCCTCTACTACTCGTACTTTAAGACGATAATTGAGGCGAAGTCTTTTGTGCAAGGTCTTCAGCTGATCATGTACGACAACGTCACTGAGTTTCCACTCGTCATCAACACTCTTAAGAGATTCAACCTCTATCCAGAGGTAAGCAGGCCCCTCTTCGTCCTTCTCTTACTCGTCCTTCTCTTCCTCCTCTTCCTCCTGCTCTTCCTCCTCCTCCTCCTTCTCCTCTTCTTCCCCTGCTCCTCCTCCTCCTTCTCCTCCTCCTCCTTCTTCTCCTCCTCTTTCCCTCCTCCTTCTTCTCCTCCTCCTCCTTCTTCTCCTCATCTTTCCCTCCTCCTTCTCCTCCTCCTCCTCCTTCTTCTCCTCCTCTTTCCCTCCTCCTTCTTCTCCTCCTCCTCCTTCTCCTCCTCCTCGTCCTCCTCATCCTCCTTCTCCTCTTCCTGCTTCTCCTGCTTCTCCTCCTCCTCCTTCTCTTCACTTGTTTCCTCCCAATATATTCCATATATGGATTTTGTGTTGTACATGTTTAAATGTACATTTCATTATAGAATGTTTCTGGTATTAAAAAAGTTGGAAATATCACTCGAAAATTAAATTTGGCTTTCCAACTTGACCTGAAATTGTAACTGCATTTTCATTTCAGCATGGTGCTTGATAGGAATGACTTCACTGCTTATTTATGTATATGGTCTCTTCAAGAAGACTCATCAGCATTTTACACATATAATTCTATATTTATATATATAGTATACACTGTGTCTCCGATAAAGTAGAACACACAATGAAGTGTCATAACTCGGTCAAAACTTTCAGGATTTGTCTGAAATTGTAAACGCAGCAACAGTTGCCATATTACCACCAACTCCTAAAGCTGATTAGAAAAATTCGTGAGAGTGTCAAGTTTATGAGTGTTTAAAATGCGGCACCGATAAATGGAACTTTCCAACATGCAAAAGCTGAAAGGAAGTGAAATTCAGTTACATATGGTGTTCAAACTGTCCTTTTTGAGTTGTTTATAAAAAGAGCTAGACAGGTACTGTGGATGAGAATGCAGGTCAGTGGGGAGGGGCTAATATCCCAAACGGAGAAAGCCTTGTTCTGTCTGATGGCTGTGCAATGTGCGTCCCAGTGTTTACTTCAATACGGAGTACCAGGTCGATGTTTGCTCATCCTAAGATGGTCGATGTTGGTCTATTCGAGTTTTGAGAATGACGCCACTATGTACAACGTTGCTGATGGTGATATTTCAGTTTAAGTTAGCTGAGACTGTTTCGAAAATGGCGATTCATTTCCATGGCTTGTCTATAAAGTTTTTGGTTTCAGTTAAATGAAACTCTTTGTATGCATATCTGAGCACTCAGAGGCGCTCCCGTCTACAGCACGGACACGGAAGCGGAGTTTCATGCCAAAGTGCAAAAGCAATTGCGAGTGAAGGACTTGCTCAGGTTCCCTGAGCAAGTTCGCGTTGACTTGAGGTGGTTTTCGAACCCGCAAACTTCCGGCTCTAAGGCACTGAACTTACCCCTACACCACCACGCCCCACAAAATGTCAGTAAATCAACTGAAAGTATATATATGAGTTAGTATTCATAGGAATGCTGGCCCTCTCATTAATTCATTCGGACATTTATATAGCGCTCCTTCAAGAAAAAATTTACTCAGAGGCGCTCTCGTTCAGTTATTTCAGGTTTTGCGGCAATTGTCTGCAATAAGAGAAATTCTGGAGAACTGTATTTCATCTCAATGGTGCAGTAGCCTACTGATATATTATTTTTAGTCCTCGTCACATCTTTTAATCTACTGACGATATAATTATGTACTCGAACGTAATGCAAGAAATTGCTCAATTTTGTTGTGGTCAATTTTAACTCCTCCTCCCCTTCCCTCCACCCATCCTTCCCATCACCACCATCAGTTCATTCGATGATCGGCAGACGACGACTGCGGCAGATAATTCATTTTATTCCTGTCATCACCGCGTCATCACCGCGTCATCGAGACGACCGATACATCAATAAACATACGCCAGTTTATTCCTAACCAGATTATCGACCGACGACGACAGCGACGCTGGCTTTTGCGCAGTTGCGCTCTCCTCCTCATCGTGTCTAAAATTAGGCGGCTCAACAAATGCTACTACAGCCGCCGTGCGTTCGTTCATTCGGCGTTTTGTTGCTAAGCCGACGACGGACGGACCCGAACGAAGCCGGACGGAGCCGAAAGGAGCCGGACGGAGCCGAATGCATCCGAACGGTTGGTTTGCGTTCGGCGATAACCGGCGGCGACGGTGGTGGATGCCGAACGTCATGCGAACTATTTGCAGTGCGTCGTCGGCGTCGTCCGTTGGGTCTCGTTGGGGGTCGGTGACACAGCCCGATAACCGTCCTATTCTGAACTTATCACATCGCTGCACATATTGTGTGTCCACTGTTTGCACGATGACCGATAGCATCGGGATGGGGGGAGGGGGAGGAGAGGGGAGGGGGTGGACCGACCACCGACGGGATATCAAAGGAAAACAGTTTTCCGCTTTTGTAATGACGGATTATTTAAGGCTCGCTTGGCCGGTCGATCGGTCGGTCGGTCGGTCGCATGCTTGCTGCTCGTTGTTGAGGCTTCTTCGGTTCTGTCTGTCGATTTGGGAGAATTGTGCGGCTTCTCTCGGATCTGCGTTGTGTGCAGTTCTCTTGAGCTGCTGAGTCTGGCGTATTTGTAGAAGTTTTGTGCAATTGTTCTCTGCGCCTTCTTTGCTGCCGCCGCCGTCAAGATGCAGAGTCGTCGGCCTATTAAGCTGGTCTTTGCGAATGGCTTTGCAATTGTTGGTATTGTGCAGTCCTACAGTTTGGTTGCCAGCTGGGACTGCCATGACTAAAACACGAGCCCTTGCTTTCATTGGCCCTGCACTGTGGAACCAGCTTCCTCTCTTTGACTCGTTCCTTGTTGTTAACTGGTGAACCCAGTGCCTCCATTCGCTGTCTCAAGACCACTTTTTTTTCTTGGTTTCAATAATAATTTTTAATAATGATAATAATAATCCTTTTTTCTTTATTGAACATTCCGGTTGACAGTCCGCAACCGGTTGCAGTGTACAGTTATGCAATTGAAACAATTCAGAAGAACTCAAAACACAAATTTTAACTACTAACAGAATATACAGCCTGCAATACAAGAGTGTAGTACAAGAATACAAGAATACAATAGCAGCTTACAAAGCATGTCTAATATTATCTATCCTACGGGGGTTTCGGGAATCGAATTTGAGCCCGCTGATCTCCATGCCACTCTGTTATTCAATGCGCCACCTGGACTGCCACTGCTAGGTACTAGGAGCGCCTCTGATTAGTTTGCACTGTGAAAGACGTCTTATAAGTTTTTTATATACAATCCAACAATTGTATCTGTCATTTTGTAATCGTCTTCTCTGCTAAAAGATCTGACATTGTGTATTGTGTTTTATTCTGCTGTGGCTGAAGACTCACTTCTTCCATTACGCTTTTCTTATCTTTTAATTGACATTGTCAAATTAATGACAATGGATAATAATGAGGACAATGCAGTTAATTATCAGCATGGTTTTGGTGGTCGAATTATATTGAATAGGCCTACAACGCGCAGTTAAAGCCTCACATAACACACAGTAGGATTAACTTCTGTTCTATTACAAAAGAAAAATTCTACGAGGCAACTGAGTTGAGTCAGGAGTGGTTGTACTTGCAGTTATTATTGACGGATGTGAGGAATGGAGGAGCGACGGAAGAGAATTTAGCCTGCATTTGCCAAGTTGTCGGACATCATGCAGAGAGAACATACCATATAATATTGGCTGATATAGATAGACTCAGACAAATTAGATCTCTCAGTGCTGAGTACTGCACATGCATGGCTCAGACCTACCTATTACCTATTTCCTACCTTATTACCTATTTCATACCTATTACCTATTTCCTACCTATTGCCTATTTCCTACCTACTACCTGTTTCCCACCTATTACATATTTCCTACCCTCCACATATTTCCTACCTATCACCTGTCCAGAAAGGTCTGCTTGTAGATCTATTCTGAAAATCCAGACGACAATACAAGGACAGATTTGGCCGTGGTTATCCAAACTCTTGCTGGCCAGGGCGGCTATTCGGCCAGGCAGTGAAATGGAGTTGGAGTGATAGGAAAATCAAAGGGTGGGCGTCAATGGGTAGACTCTGCAGACTAGGATCAGGTTGAGACTGTAGCCTGGAAGAAGCACAGCTGGATGAGAATTCTTAAGGTTCAAGAATCCATGAGTTTATTATTAAAGTCATGGAGCAGAGGAAAGAGGGATTGAGAGAGAGCCGAGATCGAGAAACAGAAGTCGTTCGAACAAGATGGGAAGAATTCGGAAAGGTCAGTTGAGGAGAAGAAAAGATGGAAGAAGCTACGTGACAACCTCTAGTGATGCCTGGTTGATGCCTGACCCCTAAGAGGGATTCGACCATGTGTGGTCCATCACCCAAATTAAATGCACTTTTCTTTTCTCATTTCGCTTCTGTTATTCTTGTTATGTACAATTACCTGTTTGGCAAATTAACGTCTTGTAATGAAATTTTAATAACCTAATCATAACTTAGTAATAGTGTGATCAGTCAATCGGTCATTATGTATTTATATTCAGATGTTCTAATAATTAACGAGTGTTACTGTAATCTGAGTGCACTTGCTTAGCCATGATGTAACTTTACATCTGACACTTGTCACTGACTGTGCAGACATAAGCAGGCGTTTGAGGACTTAAGCAAACTTGAAAATGTCTGGTGGTGTTCTAGGTTTTGTTGGGTGCTGCTTACCGTGTTTATGGGTCGGTGATGAATTCATTTGACATTCCTACTATGCAGTGCTGGCAGGTCAACCGCGGTCAGGGCCTGTCTCCAGTTCAGAGCTGTGAAGGTATCTCCTCGTCTTTTCGCTTTCTATATCAAAATGCAATGCATGTTTGCATTCATGACTTATGCAACTACGTGTGTGTAGCTGCACATGTATGTTTATACATGATAGTGTGTCTTCTAAAGACCTCTTGAAGGAGTTGCAGATAAAGTGAAGTGTCTAGAACAGCTAGTTCATCTGCTGGTGATTGTGCTCGAGTTACGAGAAGAGCCTCTGTCAGTAGCCTCTTGCACACAATCACCAGGTGCTTGTCCATATGTCTGCATATTGTATTGTATTGTGTGTATTGTATCTAAACATTTATATAGCGCCTCTCACAGTGCACACCAATCAGAGTCGCTCAAAGTGCATTAGACCAGTAGAGAAAAGAGGTATGAGATGAGGTGAGATGAGATAAGGTATGAGACATTGAAAAGAGGCAACTGGCCCACCAGTTAATATGTCTGGATGTTATGTATTGTTTCGTTATAACAATCGGATTGAATTACAGAACAGAATTATCGTACCGGAAGAAGGGGAAAAAACGTGGCCTAAAGCATATATCACTAGAGTGCACATTCTGCAGTATCCATTATTTTGCATGATCCATAATGTATGATGCCTTAAGCAACCTCTTCGAAGCGATGATGATTGATGATGATTGATGATGATGATGATGATGATGATGATGATGATGATGATGATGATGATTGATGATGATGATGATGATGATGATGATGATGATGATGATGATGATGGTGGTGATGATGATGATGATGATGATGATGATGATGATGATGATGATGATGATGATGATGATGATGATGATGCTGATGATGATGATGATGATGATGATGAGGAGGAGGACGACGACGACGACGACGACGATTAGGAAGAGGCGGAGGAGGAGCAGGATGACGACAACGACAGTTTCTACAGCACGGCGCATGCAGTCACAAAAAGAGTGCTTTGACACGATCAACGCTTAACGAAATGTGCTAGCAGTCTGCGGAGACTCGACTTCAGCTGAGCCGTAAAAACATTTTATGTGATGGTTCAACGCCGCTGTAAGAGCAGGAAGTCGCGATAATGATCCTGTCAGCTACACAAAGACAGTTCCTCGTTGAGTGGACAACACCAACACTGTACATATCGTTTTCTGTTTTGCACTCCATGGAAAGTTACTGGAGCCGAGGTGTAAATAAACTGAAAATTATTGTCTTTTATGAAGGGGAATTGAATCATGGCAACAAATTTGACACAACGCAATACAGTACAATACAGCAGTGGTTCTTAGCCTTTTTTAAGGGAGCTGAACCCCAAGAGAAATCCATGACCACTCACCAAATCTCTCAAATTTGAACAATGATTTTTCTTTTTTGCTTGACATACTCTGTGGTATAAATAAATATATGAGAAAATGGTAATAGCTGCTTTTAGCGTACGTCGTACAATGCTATTTCTGCAGAAAAACAGCAAAAAATTACATATCTTATTGGTAATACTTTATGTCACAGAAAGATGGCTGGAGGTACAGTAAGACATAACTAAGGTTAACAGGATAAACAATTAAACATCCTTAGATTTCATAAGGTAGGGCCTGGTAGGCAATCTATTTAAAACAGAATTTATTAAATAAAGTCGGAAAATAAAAATAAAATAGCAAATAATTTTTCACTCACACTCACTGACCCTGAATACGATGTACAGACTGGTCAGGATCTGTTGTTTTCATTCTGTAGGACTGGGTGAACCGCCGTACTTCTACATTGAAAGTGTATTCTTACTGAACGGGATCAGTATGGGAGTGTTCTTCTTGTTCGGACTTTATCTCAGGTTAGTCTGTGTCCAAAATGATCTGATGTTATAATTTTCTGTTGTCTACCATGTACAGATAGCCTAGTTAGCTACACCGGTAAGCGCGCACTGCATTCGTCTGTTGGTTGCAACGGACTGCGGTTCAAGCCCCGGGCTGGGAGTTGACATTCAGAGATTTAGATATCTCGGGCTAGCACGTGTGGGACGCAGGGGCGCAAGCTCCTGCGGAGCGACCTTGGGCAAGTTGCTTACCCATCATTGTCTGTGAGGAAGGCAACGGGAAACCACCTCACTCATCTCATCCCCAGGGGCGTCAAGCCAATGAACCTGCCTTCGGGCAGAGCACCATCATCATCATCACCATGTACAGTAATGTAAAGAAGCATTTTTTTACCTTGTCCCTTTACCATCAGCATGCAATAACCGTATTTTTTGGATTGTGCATTGTGCTTGGCCACAGGCTGAGAGTGTCTTTAAGGTGTTTTTATGAAGCAGCACTAAGCAAATTTTAGATTAAAAATTATTTAACTATAATTGAATTGTGTTCTATTATTTTCCAGGTACACCGTATATTCTTTGTATATCGGCTCAATCGGTCAATCAATCAATCAATTGGTCAATCAATCCATCCATCAATCAATCAATCAATCAATCAATGTCTGTTTATTCTTAAGTTTAAATAATGTTGACACAACTCTTTGCAACCATAAATTTTGGTGAGAGTGCTTGAGTCCAACATCTAGAAAGAAGAAGAAAAATATTATATCCACTGTTGTGTCCTTAGTAGGACTGCACCAGCAACCATAGAAAATTGCACATTGGTCAGCATTCCAAAATGTTTGGTAAATCCACGCTTATAACCCATCTTGATCATAGTCGGTGCCAACTAAGAGCTTACATGCTTCAAATAAGAGGTCGTCCACTTGGTGGTTTATAAAGTGGGACGAAATGTCCATTATATAGCTAGCTGGTTGTTGTTGTCATAGTGCTTGTGATTGTCATAGTGTTTGTCGTTGTCATGGTGGTTGTGGTTGTCATTTTGGTTGTGGTTGTCATAGTGTTTGTCATGGTTGTGATTGTCATGGCTGTAGTCCTGGTATCAGGTACCATAGGAATCAATTGATGGTGCTTCGTCTTTGTCCGTTCTAGATCCGTCTGTTTTGAGACGATTAAGTACATGTTTGCCAGTGGCTCACACGCAGAATCAAGAAGGGAGTTGATTCTGCTGGGAATTGAATTCCCTGACGTTAATACTGTTGCCGAATCATCCCCCTCCCCTCTTCCATCCCCCCTTTATCGTCCTGGTAGGCATGACTGTAACTCACCCTGAAGGGAACTTGCTTTAATAAGATCAGATTTCAAAGCTCACACTGTCCGACGACAACAACGTACGGAGGAGGCATCATTGACCGCAAAAGAAGACACAGAATCAGTGTGCGAACGAAGAGAGAGTGCAGTGCGTTGAGTGCAGTGGTTTGCAAGACCTCTTCTTTAGCTTTGGTGTCATTTGATAAATGGGGAGTGCCTTAATGAAAAAGACAAGGCGCTTCTGCTGCTGTTTGTGCAGTCTTTTACTTTTATGCTTTTTTTTGCCCAAAAAATGAGCTACTGAGTCGTAACGGCCATTGCTGTTTATGATTTCTGCGTAGCGTTGTTTTCTTAGTACACTCACCAGTTTCGACTCTCACAGTCCATTGAGTAATAACAATGGCAATTTATATGGCGCTGTAGCACAGCCATGCCATGCCGTTGCAAGAGCGCCATGTAGATGTTCTGCTGGTGCGGTTTCGACAGGTCTTCTGCTGTCTCTTTCGAGGAAATGGTCGTCCCACTTCTATAGTTCTGTGTTTCAATTGCAATGGTCAATACGCAATGGCATCAACTCTTCACACCTGGAACAGTGATGCCTCTGAGGCCCAACCAATGCTCCAACGCGTTCGTCTGTATACATGTAAGGTCTCTCTCCGGAGTCTAAATCTCGATGCATCGAGTGAAGTTGACAAATCGTTGTCCAGCCACGTTGTCAGGAACGGTTGTCCGTTTGATGGATTGCTGTTGTTGCTTTCCAACTGAAATATTCATCGGCTGAACGACTATGCAATGGTGGACCTCGAGCTCACACACACACACACACACATATATATATATATATATATATATATATATATATATATATATATATACGCATGCAACAAATAATCATTTAGGGTTAATGCATAGGATGCTAAACGAAAACCGGAAATTCGGTTTTTGGTTATGAAAACGAAAATCCGTTTTTATTGCTTGCAAACCGATTATCGAATTAATTTAAAAAAATCATTTTGAAACTTATAAGAGATTATATATGCATTGGTACTGACTGTTACTTAGAGATTGCCGTGAGAACAAACTGGTTGCAAGAAATATATGGTATGTGTGGCGCTTCATCGCCCATGCCATTATTTATACGAGGTCTTTGATCCCACGTTATGATAGACATCGATGCACGGCACTTCAAGTGCTACATCGTCAAGCATTTCATCAAATGCTAACATTTTCTGATGACAAAAATGAAAACCAGTGAATGAATTACAGAACCTCTTTACGCCGAAAACTTTGAGGAATTCGGAATGGCTGCCATCTTTGTTTTCAAGTGCTTCTGGGCTCCGGCTGGAAATTGGCAAGATTTTCTAAAGGGCAAATTCAGAAAAAACTGAAAACCGGTTTCAAATCGGTTTTCTACACCCGAAAATTGATTTGCCAGAAAATCCGTTATTAATAACCATGGTTTGATATTGGTACAGAGTGTAGGATTTGCCATGAGTTTGATGTATTAAGGACTTGCACATAAACCCTTCACACACACACCTCCAAATTCTTAATCATTGTCAGGAGTAGCCCTATAGCTTTTTTGAGCCTAAGTACCAGTAGACATGCAACTGCCTTATGATATTCAATAGTTGAATAGCTAAGAATTCTTTTCTATGAGCTGCTGTGAGGAGAAGTGCTGGACCACGAAACCAATCTGCAAAGCCTTGTAGATGCTGCTGGCGGGGTTTCGTTTTACACATTGGAGAGAAAAGGCGAAATGTATTGAAATTGGCGAAATTAAGCGAATTCAATGAGCGTCAGATTCGACCGCCACAGTCAGTCACATGACGATACAGAAGGTGTTTGTGAGCATGGCTTGAAGAAGGAGGAGGAGGAGGAGGAGGAGGAGGAGGAGGAGAAAGAGTTTCTTCCATCAAAGCCGAACGTGCTTGTTAGGAATGACATTTGGATGATGTGGAGGAAACAGAGGAAACAGCCGACGGCAAATGCTTGTAACGGCGGAATAAGCACTGCCTCTCTTTAGAACTTGGGAACTCGCCTTTTCACCGGTTTTGCTAATGATTTCAACTGCGATAACTCTGGTCTGCTGATTGGGTTTTGCTAAAAAAAATGTACCATTAGTTGCTGCCTATTACCGTGGCTCTAGAGCAGAAAGTTCTGTGGGTCAAATTGTCACTACATTGCATATGATTTCTTTATGCATTGTTTGTAGGTGGTATATGTCAATGAGTCTAAGGTAGTTTTATGTCGACGTAAATAAATGTTTTTATGGCACTCTTTAAACACTTTCCTAATAGCACTGCCTCTATGAGGTGATGGTTGAATGGTGCAAACAAGTGCAAAATAAATAAGGATGCAGGTTTAATGCGTTCCGTTAAAAGCCTGAAAGCCCAAAAGGTTGACTTGCCCTTCTACTCTCTAGGAGTCAATAATAAATTAAGTGGCGGTATGAGGGATCAACACCAAAACCGGTTGCCATAGAGTTATATAAAATCAACTCTTTGTTTAACTTGTTTTCATGCGTCCTACTATTTCATGGTTGAATTTTTCAGGGCGATTATTCTTATTATTGTTATTGTTTGTTATCTTTGGCTGGCTGAGCGGATCTAGCAAATTTGAATTGAGGTTAACAGAAAGTGTGTGGTCAAAGTTCCTTAAGATGCTGTGTTAGATGGTTGAGACTAACAACAAGTTCTGAGAAAATTTATTTTCACTGATAAATGTGTTTGTTACATTACATGTATAATGTATTATGTACGTGTTGATCCGATTTGCTTAATTTTCAACTTATTCTGATTCTTAATTGACCTGCATTCAGCACATTTTTATTCACAGTAAAGAATGACCATAATGAGAGTATCTGAAGTAATTTTTATAGCAAGTTTACTAGTAAATATTGTATACAGTGAATATTCTGACACTGTTGAGGTATATTTCATTTAAACACTAAATAATATGACGTTTCCATAGTACGTGCGAAAAATAAATACTCAATAAGGTTTGTAAAAAAATCTGGCATCACATGCCCACCATGTTAAATTATTAATGCTTTAAGTTTTAACGGATCATTTTTAGGTTCGTTTTAATTAGAGATATTATTTATACATGAAATTCATTGTAATTGTAAAATATTGGTAAATGAGGGACATGATGTTACCGACTTGTATTATATATATATATATATATATGCACATACATATATACAGGGCTGTAATCAAGGGTATACGCGGGTATACGGCGTATACTCACCTACGGGAAAAAACGGCATCGTATACTCACCGCGAAAAGCCAGGGTATACGCAGGTATACAGCATATACTCACCTCACAAAGGGCGTGTGGGTATACGCGAGAGAAAGGCAAAGGCTATTCAGGTGTATTTTTGAACAAAACCCAGAGCGAATGACTAAAAAAAAAAAAAAAAAAGGTCGTCAGAAATTTTGGCGGCGAAAATGGAAAATTTCCCTGAGATTTCGGCTGACGACTAAAAAAAAAAAAGGTCATCAGATTTTTCGGACGGGAAAATGGGGAAATTTTTGCCGGATGACAGCCGCCAGAAATTTTTTCCCGAAAAAGTCGGTTTTTCTCCTGGTCAGCGTATACTCACCTCAAAATTTACCAGTACAGCCCTGCATATATATATATACGTACATATATATAATAATTATATATATATATATATAATATATATGGTCCAAGTCTGATTGCGAGTATGCATCATGTGATCATAACAGTTGAAGCGAGGCTGAGTGCGTGACATTTTATTGCCCGAACCATCTAGCTGGAACTGAGCTGTTTATGCTCCGCCAGCCAGTCAGTCAGTCAGTCTGTTAGTTTGACCATGTAACAGGATTATCCTTTTCATGGCCGGTTTGTTACTGCTGCATCGTCATATTTCTTTAGCAACTCGCGACTCGCATTTCTTTTGTTCCGACGCTCATAAATATCCGGAGGCGCTCCGGGTCATTTCACGCCGGGAAATGTGCTAAGCCATGTCGCAGTGTAGCGAGAAATTTATACGCCTGTCGGTCGGCGTTCTGATTCGACCGGTTTCTGTAATTTCACGCTCTCGGATTATTGAATGCGATCTCCATTTGTCATTCGCTGTGCCGCGGCAGCCGCAGCTTCGTCGTCCGTCGCGCGATTTGTCACCGGCTAAAGCGGTCGATGTTGTTTTCTGTGTCTGCTTTAGTGGAAGCGTGCTGGGAGGACTCGTGACGGTTCTGTCCTTCTTCTACAACCATGGAGAGGTGAGAGACCCTCCTTCGGACGGTGGGCACCGTTCATCGCAGTCGTCGTCGTCTGTTTTATGCTCAGATTTCGAAGCAGATTAAACGGTGCTTTGGTTGTGTGAACGAAGTTGTGCTGATGTTTTGTGTTTCGCAAGTAGATCGGATTAATTTAATGATAGAAAATTTTACTGTGCCAATCTGATATGTAGCTCGTGAATTAGTGTCCAGTTAGTGTAAGGTGTAACTTGCCACAAGATGATGCTATGCGATGTGCTTGGAACAGAATTCCTGCACCCTTTCGGACATTTCTAATGCCAAAAGTCTTTCTGTTTTCAAAGAACGGTTTAAGATGCGCTTGTCAGATAACTTAGAGTTTTAGCATTTGCACTGACTGTAGACAGTTAGGTAAGGCATTCTAGAAGTATCTTGCTACTAACAGTGCTATATAAGTTGTCTGATTGACTGCAGTTACAATGTTGTAAAGCGCTTGTATAGTGTGTCGCAGTAGTTTCTTATGGGTGCTGTGTACACAGCTGTTTGCTTGAAAAAGTGTGTCCTTGCTGTTTGAGATGATGCAGTGCATTCCACAATAAGTGAGGCTGAACGAATTATCGACAGCGATGGTCCAATGACAGAGAAGTCCGACGTGCATTGCATGTGTTGTGGTGTGGATGAGTTGGAGCTTTTATAATTAATTTAAACTAGCTTCATACATGTGTAATGTGCGGACTCGTTAGCCTGTTCACTGTGTTCAGGTCATCATGTGATATGTTACGCGTGTAAAGCCAGACATGCATATAAAGGGATAGTGCTGAAAAGTCGGTGTTTTTGCACTGTCACTGAACCAAGATATCATTAAGACTTATGTGGAGAGAGTTTCTAATAATGAGAAGTGTACAAAAGTTTTGAGTTGTGTGTTGTTGTTGATTGTAGTGTACAAGAGTCCAGTGAAACCCTCCTATAGTTTCTAATAAGGAGTACAAAAGTGTTGCGTTGTGTGTTGTTGATTGTAGTGTACACGAGTCCAGTGGACCCCTCCTCTCAGAGAGAGCTTTGCATATCCATTTCTTGTCATACAGATGTTTACAGTGACTGTAGTTTTACGGTAGGTTTATAGTACGGTAGTTCATCTTTGGATATTAATGCCCTGTTATTAAAGAATTGTCATGTACGTATAGCTGTGACAATTAAATTAAATTTTAGTCTTGTGGCCCCCTGATGTCCTTCAACTAAGAAAAAATGGCTCTCGTTTCCTCCAACTTAGAAACATGCCCCAAAGTCAAAAAGGTTGGGAATCACTGATCTAGAGGTTAAGGTTAAAAGTCTCTGACAGGCAAAAGATTTGTCTAGATTTCTGCGTCTCGTCTGCTCTTAGGTATTTTAGGGTGAACTGCACTGTGACTGTATTATACACTGGTAGTGGGAAGATGATACAGAAGTGGCAGAGATTCTTGTTCACCCACCCTCATATCATCATCATCAACATCCTTAGGCTCAGCGCCCGTAGGAGTCCGACGCCACTCTCTGTCTGGGTCTGTCTCGCGTCATATTGCCCAGCCTCAACCAGTCCGGTCAGCAGGTCTGCTCCATACCATTAACATCTTGGAGCAGCTAGACCACCTTGTCTGAATGAAGAGAATATTGGGAGAGAGGCATGAAGGACAACTTGGGTCAATGCCCGTATGTGTCCCACGCTCTCCCCCGACTCTCTCCACCAGTCTGTCCTGACCAACCTGTGCATGTCTGCTTCACATCATGACACCTTGAAGCATCTGGGTTGCTATGTCACTTGTGCCGTGGTTTTTGCGGATTTCAATCGTCTTGTTCTTTTACTGCCAGCGTATCGCCACCCATCTGGCAAACCTTCCTCCTTTTGTCCGGGCTTAGGACCGGCACAGGGACATTGTTGGTTCCCTGTGGCGGAGGATGGATGCAGTTTAACGTCGTGCCCAGGACCACCCTCATATGCAGAGGCTTAAAGAAATAAAATCTCTTGCAATTTATACCCGTGGATTGCTGGTTGGGACGAGCCTACGGAACTTCTCTTCTTCTGCTGACATTTCTAGGTAGAAGAAGTTAACGTACTGCCAACATCGCTGCAGGAACTGATTTTTGTTTGTTGGCAGTGGAGATGGTGATATGTTGTTGGTAAGAGGGAAATGTGTTTGGAGAAATGTTTTCTCAGTAGCTGATGGTCAGCAGATTGAGATGGGAGGGGGAACAATTATTTTTGACTCCTTTTGCTTCATAATTATATTTTCTAACTTCGCAGAATCATTTTTAATGCTAAAGTTCTATTCACGTTGATCAGTATTATTATAATTTGTTTATGTAGAATTACAAATTGCATAGTTACGTAACTGAGTGCATACTTGCAACATTAAATGCACGCTAATTTATGCATGCATACATGTAGAAATTCATGCAGATGTGCAGCTGTATGAATAAATATTCTTTCGTAGATCTATGCCACTTGCTTGGATCTGTTTGTTACTTTTCTCAACAGATCTCTGAGGCCAAGCTACAGTTCGAGCATCATCATTGGTGCAGCCACTATCTGTTTCATGCTACCATGGCAGGTATGATCATCGACCAAGTCGTGAAACTGATTGATTTTGATGTTGAATTGTTGATGCAGTTGTTAAGAGGGGTTGGGGTCGTAAGATTGAAATATGTGAGGTTATTGCTTAATTTTGGTTATTTTGGCATGATAGCTGGTTCGTGATGAGTTTGATGAGCCTGGGCTTGAAGAAGATTCTGTTGGCTGATGTTGAGTGAT
The DNA here is from genome assembly GCA_949752735.1 of Lumbricus terrestris. Lineage (NCBI taxonomy): Eukaryota > Metazoa > Annelida > Clitellata > Crassiclitellata > Lumbricidae > Lumbricus > Lumbricus terrestris. The sequence continues at coordinate 22,395,207 of OX457036.1, forward strand.
GCTATATATAAATTCATTATTACGATTACTATTATTGATGTTTAAATTCGTTCAGTCCTTATGTGTCGTGGCCTGAGCTCTTCTGGCTTAAATTCGATCAGCATTCGACAGCTTGTGTGTGGCAGAACTAAAAGCAGTGATTGGTGTCTTGCAGGGGTCAGAGTTGAGATACGGACTCTCCAGAAATGTTTTTAATCTGTTTCTGATGAACTGATGGTTGTGACTTCTTTTGCGAATTCATCTCTCAGGTTCTAGCTTTGGATTTTGGTACACAGGGTTCTTAAAGGGTGTGGCAGTTTATGGCACCCATTCAATTAGGAAACAGTAGTGAAGGAACACCCCTCCCCCATCAATTAATTGCAAGATGAACTTGGTTGAGGCCATATCTTTGCTATAGAATTAGAAATAGTTCATTTACATTTTAGAAGTCATTGGCTGATCTGTAGTTTGTTTGACTGTGACACTAGATGTCGTTAGATTTGTTTGGATTAGTTATGTGTTCCTGACGTTGGATGAGTGATCAACTGGGAAAACTGATTGCCTCCACTAAGCACAATGCAATAACAGAATGAGTTCAGAGTATCAGTACAATGACTAGGATGCCTTTAGCTTTTGTACGGCACTTATAGAAATGTTGAGGTTATAATATAATAATAATTGCATCAATTTATATTGCGCTGTAACACAGCTAGGGCAAGGGTGCCTTACAAAACAGCTAGAACATACAGAGCTAGGCAACATCCCTTATGCAACCACAAGCAGCTCTCCTTGTGATCAGGTTATGTAATAATAATAATAATAATAATAATACGATTTATATAGCACCAGGATCTGTTCAGTTAACATTGGGCAAAATTATTGACTGCCTTCTATTTGATGCCTTCAATTATAAATTTGTTGAACACTGTCCTTAAAGAAGAGACCTACAAACAGTCGGCTTAATGAGGAGTTGTGAGGCTGGTCACGTAACTTGTGCCACAGAGAAGATGTATTCCAAATGGCAGCTGATGTTACGATTGATTGATTGACATTTGTTGGGTGACATTACTGACTATGGTATTGTCAATGTAAATCATATTTATCATGTGATGCAATGTCATCCATGCGACACACGTGGAATCGTGGATGTCACACTATCAGCCAATATGACATGTGATCCCGGCCACACGACGACGTTACCCTAATTAAAGTTGATGCCTTTACCAAGAGAACTTTCATAATGCGAATTCATGTTATACGACTTTGTTTCGAAATTTGCTACTTTTTATGCCTTATGTAAGTTGGTGTGGTGTGTGTGCTTGCTGGTGGTCTAGCAAAGAATAATCTTGCTTACTTGCTTACCTTTATGCGATAATTGCCATCGCATAACGATGACATATGTCGCTATCGATAATGTCGCCTTTCGACACCGCGGCCTTTGCTTCCAAATGTTGTCAATTAGTCATATTCGACGTCGTCTGTTACCTGGTCGTCGTCGTCGTCTCCGATTGCCAAGAGCCCTTCACAGAACTGTCAATATTGTTGATTCGTGCGCACAAGACTTGTCAGCTGCAGCGGTGGCATGTGCCGTAGTATCATCGTCGGATATGAAGGGCAGATCAGAAATTAATTTGAACTTGACGACCTCTATTGATTCCGTTATTGTTTTTGCCTCAGTCGGGTGATATTCTAGCCAAAGGTCCACTATTGTAATGTGTTTTGGATCAGATATTGACCATGTTCTCGTTACAAACATCCTGATGCATGCATACATACATACATACATACATACATACATACATACATACATACATACATACATACATACATACATACATACATACATACATACATACATATATACATACATACATACATACACATATACATACATACATCATACATACATACATACATACATACATACATAACATATGTATGTATATTTGTACATATCTGCATGTATTCATGCATTTGTACAGTGCACAGTGCACATGATTCAGAACAGCATTCAGCTGTCTTAAATGAGCAGTTATTGCATTTAGAAACAAAGGCAGCACTAATTAGATGAGACCATTACAACTGACACTGTTGGTTCATAACGATAGAAATCAGCAAAGCGGTTTTATTTCTCAGATTAGGTTCCTCTAGTTTAGACTGTTGTTGAAACATTGGTCCACGTTCATCCAACCCCGATCTTTACACACTGCCTCTCTAGCAACTTTATCCTTTAATGACGATGTGCATTGGTTTCCAAGTCTCTTTACGTGCTTGCTGGTCATTAAAAGGTTAAATCACAAACAGCAACTGTTGCAATTCTTTGCTGTCTGGTCTCCTGGCGAATTGGTCTTGTTCTCTTAATGGTATATCTGGATGTTCTCTGTAATTGTTTCTGTGACCATGAATACTTGGATTCTAAATAGTACTCTATAAAGTTTTTAGTTTGCAATAATAGCATCATCTCGTTTTTATGTTGATCAAGTTTCTATCGTGGGTATGCCTTCTGAAGAGGCCGTTACCCATTTTCTTCCACCAGAATAGATCAAAAGTTTTTATTTTACTATGTTGTTAACTTACCCGTTATTATGCATCGTGAAATTTTATGATGAAGAAAAACAACATGAAGCCTAAATAACGAAGCTGAAAGTGTTCACAGAAAAAGCAGCGGAGGGACATGTGGACATGTTTTATGCACCCATAGAAAGTTGTGGACAATTTTTTTATTTTGTGTACTGTTGTTTACCATTGCAGAAATGTCTCATGACTCGTGATGTCTTCATGTTTTTCAGTTTGCCCAGTTTGCTCTTCTCATGCAGACATTGTCCGTATTCGCCGTTTATGTTCTTCGCTTCATTGGTTCTCACACAATCTTCGTCATTCTAACCGGGCAGTTGGTGAGTATCGAATTTATGCAACTTGCCCTTAAATATGAATAGGACCTTTATTTCTATCAATAGAAAATATGTAGTTGATTGTTCGCTAGAGTGATTGAGGCTTGAAATCCCTGACAGTGCAGAAATTTGTTTTATTTGTTTTGAGATTTCTGCTCCACACCTGCCATGTAATGTAACCAACTTAGCTGTAACAAGTATACTTACTGTTGATGATGGGTCGAAGAGATGCTAAGGGATGGGACTGACCCCACCCTTATATACCAGCGCTAAGAAAATGAAGCTGCTAAGACTTCATATATGTATAATAATCAATAATAATTAATTAATTAGTTAGTTAATTAATTAAGCCCTTAGTTTAGTCATTAGTTAAGAGTTGTTTTTCTTGTTGATTTAGCTGCATTGTGCTCTATTTGTCGATTGCATATTTATAATTTTTTCCTTCCCTACTGATCTTTGTATTCCTGCAATTGAATGTGGTGTGACTGGTGTCATGTGCTATTATGTTTAAAAAAAATATTTTACATGATTAGCGGGATTGTCCATCCCTTCTGGGTCTCCCCTTCTTAACCAAATTATGTTGAAGTGTTATGTTCACTGCCATAATTGTATTATGCATGTTTGGTTCAGGAAACAATAAAAAATAAAATAAAAATAGTTTTGTATATATATTATCATGTGTATATTAATATGTAGTCCTGTCCTATGCGTATATTTTGTTGCATGTAAAATAATGTATTCACTTGTGGTATTATTATTATTTATTTTTATTATTATTATATATCACTTTAAGTTGAAATTCTTCATGTATGTCGTACATTGGTTCAGTCTGTCTATTTTCCAAGTTCCACAAAAGGTTAAATCTGTGATTTTGTTCTTAAAACTCAGATTGGTCTTGTCGTGAGCACTGTCATGCTTTTTGGCAATGAAATGCTGCTGTCGTCATTCTTCACTGCAGGACTTGTTGCTGTCTGGGTAGGTAATGTCGTTTGGGTAGGTAATGTAGTTTGGGTGGGTAATGTAGTTTGGGTGGGTAATGTAGTTTGGGTGGGTAATGTAGTTTGGGTGGGTAATGTAGTTTGGGTAGGTAATGTAGTTTGGGTAGGTAATGTAGTTTGGGTAGGTAATGTAGTTTGGGTAGGTGATGTAGTTTGGGTGGGCAATGTATTTGGATGGGTAATGTAGTTTGGGTGGGTAATGTAGTTTGGGTGGGTAATGTAGTTTGAGTAGATAATGCAGTGGATTCAGTAGCCTCTTACATGAATGCTCATAATTGTACTCTTGTGATTCTTGAATGTATTTGTTTGAATAAAAAAGATATCTATTTCAAAAGGGCTAAGTTTTTTTATCATCAGTCTCTTGTGTTGTCAATAGATACTTGGCTGCTGTAAAAAATTTACAATCAAACCAAGTCATTTGTGATAATTTCGATTCTGCACGATTTCTCATAGCCATTTGTGGATACTGCTGTTTATTTGAATTATTTATGCAGAACCTCTATAAATCTTTCTTACAGCGAGCTTTTTGCTTTTTTTTGTCAAATAACTGATGTTGACTGTGATTTGCTGAAGGCAGACTCTGATACACGGCAAGCTTTTATTTTCAGTTTCCTCTTTGTTCAGATTCTGTGAATGTTGCCCAAAGACATGCGCAAGGTTGGACCGGGGTAATTGGTCATTAGCCGCTAGGAGTGAATGGTGAAATACATGAGACGTGGCAGTTAGTTGGATGATTTAGTTGGAAGTGGTTTATTGGTTTCGTTGCAGGTCATTGTTCTGCTGGAACCGGTGCTTGAGAAGATGAAATTTCCAGTTGTGATAATGGTAAGATATTGAATGACTGGCCGGCCATTTGTCTTTATATGCCAAGGCGGCGCGGAAAACTAATTTGCGACGACCAGGGTCGGAATATGGACCAACTCCCCTTCGGCATTGTACAATTGGTCGCCTCGTTGGTTCAAGATGAAACCAAATGGTATTCTGCACATGAATAATTGGAGATGCGTATTTTTTCGTATGCTTGAATATGAAATGTGCAAGAATCTTTTTCAAGTGCATGTTAGACTAAAATTTGGGCTAAGTGCATTGATGATCAGTTGCCCATAGTTTGAGCTGTCTTTTGATGAACATGGTAGTGATGATGGTGGTGGTAGTATTGGTGATGGTAGTACTGGTGCTGGTAGAATTGGTGGTGGAGGTGGTATTGTTGGTGATAATATTGGTTTTTGCGAGGATGCTTTGTCTTTTTTAAATGTCATGCCATGCAAATCAAAGTGCAGTATAGATAGTTGTTCATTTATAGGAACATATTTATATGTCAGATTTAGGATTTTGGGTGCTATTTTAAAACTTTTGACTATTGATTGACTCTATAGATGATGTGCGTTTATTATGCCATGTCTGTACACCAAAATGTGGATAGCATTTGGTCTGTTAAAGAAAGTTCCTATCTTATCTTATATAGGTACTAGCTGGGGTACCCGGCGTTGCCCGGGAAATTTAGGATTCGACCCGCTTCGGCCACAACCCCACCACACAACACCCGACCACACTCCGGTCTGTACCAGTACGCCACCCGAGAAATTTGGGTCTCAGGAAAATTACCACCCCCATCCCACCCCCACACCCAACCCAGCCCTCCACCCCAACCCCCTCCAACCCCCACCACCCCACTCCACCCCCATTCCACCCCCACTCCACCCCATACCCCCTCCAACCCCACTCCACCCCAACACAACTCCCACCCCATCCCCCTACATCCCACCCCTCCACTCCCCACCCCACCCCTCCATCCACCCTCACCCCAACCCCACACCCACCACACCCCAACCCCCACCCACCACCCCACCTAATCCCCCTCCACCCCACCCCACCCCGACCCCACCCCTCACCACCCTCACGACACCTCTCACCCTCACCCCATTTTACCCCACCACGATCCCAACCCCCTCAACCTCACCCACCCCCACCCCCATACCATCCCCACTCTACAACACCCCACCGCACTCCGACCTTCATCGGTACGCCACCCGCGATATTTGGGTTTAGGGACAAATTTCTCCACCCCACCTCTTCCCACACCCGCTCCCCCACCCCACCACACTACGACCTCCACCAGTACGCCACCCGTGAAAACGGTGAAATTAGGGTTTCCAGGAAAAATTCCCCCTCACCCCATTCTCCTAGCCCTCTCCCCGCCCCCCCCCCCCCACCCTCTTTCCCACCTCACCCCACCACACCGACCTGCACCAGTACGTTACCCATGAAATAAGGATTTTCGTTAAAATTAAATTAGCAGCTCTCGCCATTTATATAATGACCATAGAAGCGTTTAAGAAGGTGTTTAACCGTCTTAATGTTTTCGCCCCCACGCTGGCCCCCTTGGTGGTAGAGATTCACCAACTACTGATCCGGGTGGTTCTGATGGCCCTCTATCCAGGAAAAAAAATTCATATAAATGGCTAAAAAAATTTGGAAAAAAATTTGGGGGTTTCGCTCCCCACCCTGGCCCCCATAGTGGTAGAGAATCGCCAACCCCTCGACTTTGCGTCTCGTGCCGAGACCTACACAGTAGTGAAGGTTTGGAGTGAATAGCTCAAAAACTGTTGAAATGCATTCCGGACAAACAGACAGACAGACAGACAGACAGACAGACACACGTTACAGAATCTTCTCTTTATTTATATAGATTTTGGTGTTGGTATTGGTGTTGCTGGTGCTGGTGGTGTTTTTTGCTGGTGTTGATGGTGAAGCGGTGATGGTGGTGCAATGATGTTGATTCTAACCAGTTTAGTCTTAATCAAGTTCTTTGCATTGTTGTGATTTCAGTTTCTTCAAGGTGTCCTTTTATGCGCAATTACGCTTGGAGTCAAGTTTCTCATTTCGCGACTTCTGAATGTTGCAGATGATGTAAGTAAAGTCTATTTCTTTCAGATTATATATTCACTTATAGATTCAGCTTATTACTCTGAAGCCTATCAGCAGCACAAATTTAGGGTAATCTTTTATGTAGTGGCTAACAGAGATACATTCATTTCTCATTATTGTTGCTTATTATTGTAGGTAAGTAAGTAAGTTGATGTTGTAATGCAGTGGTTCCCAACCCGTGGCCCACGGGCCAAAAATGGCCCACCAAGCCTAAATAAGTGGCCCTCATATCTCAAAGAATTAACAAAAATATAAGAAAAATTTGACAATTTGAACAGGATAGAGCACATAATTATTTCTATTACGAATTATTTTATTTTTAAGTCTATAAATAACATCAAACATTCTATTGTGATTAATTTACAACGATTTTATATGCTTTTTGTTCATTAAATTTTAGCATTGTGGCCCCCTAATGTTCTTCAACTAAGAAAAACTGGCCTTCATGTCCTCCAATTAGAAAAAGTGGCCCTACAGTCCAAAAAGGTTGGGAACCACTGTTGTAATGATATATGTTCTGTTAGAGGTACTTTAAAAGGAACTGTATGGTTTGTCGTGTGATCATTCTGAATACATTTAGTTTTAACTTTTCAGCTTTTACCTGTTTATGTTTTGATTTGTTAGGAACATATCGGTGATATCTTCCGCAGCAAATTCACCGACTTCAAGAACTTCCACACGATGCTCTACACCTGTGCGCCTGAGTTTGACTTCATGGAGAAGGCGGTCTGTAGACTTTGCCTAACTAAGCCATTCGTGATTTATTCATTCATCCAACTCTTAATCTTAATGTGGCGTCCACTAGACATTAATTACCTAGAGACACCAAGAGATTTGGGTTCAGGGACGATGACTATAATTTGTCCACTCTTGAATCAGTGTGAAGAAAAGATAAGATCTAGTGTCAGCAAGAACTGAATAAAACGAATATAATAATAGTGTAAAAAATTTCTGTCATCATATATGATAACAAGTCATTATTGGGTTATTGACCTATTGACCTACAGGTGTGCAATTGTATGATTGTTTTCGACATCTCTCACTGCAGAATTTCTGTGTTGTAGCACTGCTGTGTTGTCTGGTTTTGATTTGATTTGTTTTGATTGGCTGACTTTTGTACTCATCTTGAACTTGCACTTCTGATTGGCAGACCTAAGCATTCATTTCAAAGTGTGTGTGTGTGTGTGTGTGTGTGTGAGTTTTTTATTGTTTGGTATTCGCTCGCAATATCTGATGCCAGTGATGACCATTGAGTTGGTGGGATAGGGTTCTGTAAAGCAGATACAAATGTGTGGAAGCAAATTTCTACCATTAGTGTTTCCTGTACCCAAAATCTATATATATATATATATTATATATATATATATATATTATATATATATATATATAATTATATATATATATATATAAGCTGGTTGGTTATCTTTTTTGATGTAAAGTGACCAGGCGTTGATTTTGGACGTTGATGCTTAATGAATTGTTTTTTGTTGCAGACTCCTGGTAGAATTCTGAAGACGTTTCTGGGTCCTTGTGCCTTGCTTAGTGTCGTTGTCATTGTTAGCAGGGTTAGTAATAGTTTCAAGCGACTGTGTGGTGGTGAACGCACTACCAACAATAGCATAGCATTTGTAACAGCAATTTGACACTTTTGCGTGAAAATAACAGCATCATGCATGGTTGAGTATAGCTAGTGGCAGTTCCAGGATCTCAGTTTTCGGGGGGCTGAATCCTCGGGAAATTTTCCATTTCACTCGCCAAAATTTCTGGCGACCTGTTTTTAGTCATTTGGTCGAAATCTCATGCATATATTTAGTTTTTAGGGGGACTAATCATGGAAATATTTCATTTTTACATGTAATAAAAAACCAGATGGCCTTTATTAGGGGGCTTAGTCCCTAGCCCTTTTTTAGGGAGCTTAGCCCCTAGCCATCCCCCTGGCGCCGCTACTGAGTATAGCATTTCTGGTATACAAATGCAGAGTACAAATGTACTGTGGCATCAAAGTTAGCTTGTGTCGTATCTTAGAGTTATGATACTGTTTAAAAATAATTAGTTGGAAGGTATGTTGCTGCTACTGATAGAAGCTGACCTGCATAGATTGAGGCAAGTGTTGGATCTGATCAGATTTTGAAGGTCGTTATTTGCTGGTAGTAGTTGAAACTGGAGAGAAGTTTAGTTTGATAAATGGTTTGTAGCTGTTGCTAACTGAATATCGGTCGTGGAAAGAGAAGGTTCCAGAATCGATGAGAATGGTCGGCAGTGGAGATAGTTCCAGTCACGCTTCGCCAAAGAATGCAAATAGTAAAAATGGTCACGTTCAACACGTACCACCACCATCTGCGGGAGGAGATTTCATAGCAAAGTATGTCTGTTTTATTGTCATGTACTACATTGTATATTCGTTTAATTCAATAAACAGACAGAACGCTGTAGGTTTACATTAGCGCAATTGACAGTATGGCTGCTTAAAGCTTTTGGTCAAAATAGTTAGTACATGTTTTTGAATAACATTCTTGGGATAAAATTTAATGAATCTTTATTGGGGAGGATGAAATTGTGAGTCCTTTCTCTAAAGTTATATAATGGATCATGCTGTAGTGGAAAGAGGTTACGGAGGACATGAAGTTCGTTTCCCTGAACAGCTTTGAAGCATACGAAATTCTAATGGCATTGATCACGTACAGGCACCCAATATTTGGGGAATGCATCAAGGTCAGATGGTCACTTAGCTCATGACAGTTTTCAGGGAAATTTATTTTAAGTGTTAAATAATTGTGATGCAATATTCAGAATCGAGTAAAGTAGGTGCATAGTTTTGGGAGTCTTGCAGATATGAATAAAATGGTCTCCACTGCTGTTAATTTTTGTTTTGTCTCCACACTGCTTGCAACGGGTTCATGTACTGTATTTTTAATTAGTGGCCAGAAGGCAATCCATTTATTTTGTAGAAATCTGACTGTTGTGTGGAGTTTAATAACATTTCATGTGCTGTGTTTGGTTTGAACTACGTAATATGCAGGCAGTTGTAAATTTAGGCCTTGGCAAGTTTATTAATATAAATAAACAGTTTATTATATATAATAAACAGTTTATTATATCATATTCTAAACTATGTTTTGTCGGCCTTCCAGGCACAGTTCTTGTTTCAATGTTACCTTTGATTTAAAGGAGACACAAGTCTAGTTTTGACAGATATGTTGTATGATGTTAACAATTATGAATGAACCCAACATCTAAGGACTGTGCTGATTGCTTTGCTTTGCAGGCATTTGTCTATAAATTATGTGCTTTCAGTTTCTTTACCTTGAATAAAACAGATTGTCCTGCCCTTCTGCCCTGAGACATAAATTTCTCCTTTCACCCATAGGATATAACTCTCTACATACTTCGTCTATTCAGAATGACAAGGACGTATCGTATATTTTTCTAAATATAGGATACGTCCTTGTCATTCTGATTAGACGAATATTATGACCTTTGCTTTGAAACTCCCAATACATTGATTGTGGAAGGTAGCTTTCATTGAAGGCAGTTTGGCTTGAAGGCAGTTTGGCTTGAAGGCAGTTTGGCTTGAAGGCAGTATTGATTGAAGGCAGTTTGGCTTGAAGGCAGTTTTGATTGAAGGCAGTTTGGCTTGAAGGCAGTTTTGATTGAAAGCAGGTTGGCTTAAAGGCAGTATTGATTGAAAGCAGTTTGGCTTGAAGGCAGTTTTGATTGAAAGCAGTTTGGCTTGAAGGCAGTTTTGATTGAAAGCAGTTTGGCTTGAAGGCAGTTTTGATTGAAAGCAGTATTGATTGAAAGCAGTTTGGCTCGAAGGCAGTATTGATTGAAAGCAGTTTGGCTTGAAGGCAGTTTTGATTGAAAGCAGTTTGGCTTGAAGGCAGTTTTGGTTGAAGGCAATATTGATTGAAGGCAGTTTGGCTTGAAGGCAGTTTTGATTGAAAGCAGTTTGGCTTGAAGGCAGTTTTGATTGAAGGCAGTTTGGCTTGAAGGCAGTTTTGATTGAAAGCAGTTTGGCTTGAAGACAGTATTGATTGAAAGCAGTTTGGCTTGAAGGCAGTTTTGATTGAAAGCAGTTTGGCTTGAAGGCAGTTTTGATTGAAAGCAGTTTGGCTTGAAGGCAGTTTTGATTGAAAGCAGTATTGATTGAAAGCAGTTTGGCTCGAAGGCAGTATTGATTGAAAGCAGTTTGGCTTGAAGGCAGTTTTGATTGAAAGCAGTTTGGCTTGAAGGCAGTTTTGGTTGAAGGCAGTTTGGCTTGAAGGCAGTTTGGCTTGAAGGCAGTTTTGATTGAAGGCAGTTTGGCTTGAAGGCAGTTTTGGTTGAAGGCAGTTTGGCTTGAAGGCAGTTTTGATTGAAGGGAGTTTGGCTTGAAGGCAGTTTTGATTGAAAGCAGTCTTAGTGCGTTGCTGCATTTGAAAGTTTTGTCTGTACAGTAACGTGCAAGGCTATTTACAGAATTTGTATTTGCTGTTTTAGTTCACATATCCACAGACACAAAGAACATGCCGAGGTAAGGTGGCAGTGTAGTCAATGCAGCGCTTCATTTGGGGTATGGTGAAGGTTGAAAAGTAATGCACAGGCATGCGAACAGAAAGACATGGGTTCGATACTTGGTTCCCCCCCAAATCTTCCCCATCTCAGCCATCCACTCCCTAGGGGCAATGGCAAATGAGCAGCAGTAGATGGAATAGTCCTTAACAGGCTGCCATACAGTTATAAAATCGACTCTTGTTTAACTTGTTATTGATGCGTTCATACTATATCATTAAATGCAGTTCATCCATTTGAATCGAATAAATGAAAATTATTATTATTGCTGGTTTCATTATTAGCATTCTGTTCGGAATTTGAACTACAGTCTTATTTGCTAGTTATTGTAATTTTCATTACTGCTTATGCTGCATAAATATTGAAAGCTTAAATTTCAAGGTCACATGATATGCTATGAGATACCTATTCAAAAGTCTGATTTAGGATTATAACGGACTTTTACATTATTGACATGTCATTATCTTATGGGATTTTTTCAGACTTGTTTAACATGTTAATATGTTGTGATGTTTTGCCTATTGTTTCAGTTTCTGTGCTGTGTTTCTGCTTTCAGGTCCTTTATAACGTGTTTCAGCTGCTGTCTTATACGGCTATGGCAATCATCATCATGCGTCTGAAGATGTTCTGGACTCCGCATCTGTGCCTTCTCTCTGCAATGCTAGCTTCCCGTCAGGTGCGTTGGCTGTGATTTTGATCTATGTGTGACTGGAGGCTGGATCAGGTATTATTTGATCGGTTAAATTCTTGTGTTTCTTTATTTGTCATGCGAGTATGTGTGGTTTTTGTTTATTCTAGTGATCATATCTGGTTTTTTATCGTTTTATGGCTTTATCTACGGCAGCGGTTCTCAACCTTTTTAGTGCGGCGACCCCTTGGTAACATTTTGAAAGTTGTGACGACCCCCAACGACAAGATTGATTGCATTACCCCCTATATATACTGCATTTTGTTACCATTGTCCATTGTTATGCATTTTCACTTTATAATTCGAGTCTGCTTTTGGCAATCATTGTGTGAGGTTTAATGGGTCTTGCGATTCTGAGAACTACCTATAGTCTGTAGTTGAATTTCATAAGTTTATTCGTTTTGAAAACTTCAATAGCTGTCACGTGCTGCTGCTGGCACAACCCATGTGTGCTTTCCTTGCATCATCAGCTTTGTTCTTAAAAATACTAGTCGCACCGAAGATAGGGAAAAGCTTGGGGAGAAATGTGCCCCTTCCCATTGCCGATTTTATTTTGAATTTCCACACTGCAATGGTGTCATTACAGGCTGTCATTTTAACGAAATTGCCCGTTATTTCAGCAAGACCTCCAGAGTATCCCCTCCCAAAGCTTTTTTAAATTTCTACAATGGTCGCATTTTAAGCCGCCATCAAAAAATAATTTCCTATAATGTGAGTCAGTAAGACATGGCTGAAGACTTCAATAAATGTCACCTTCCCATTGTTTAGTTTTTTGCATACTAGTGACCAGTAGCACTCTAAGCTATCATATTAACGAAATTACTCATGATTTCAGTGCTCATAGACGTGATCTAAGACTTCAATTATATTCACTCCCAATGTTCTGTTTTTTCTTACACACGGTTATGATAGTGTTTTCAACTGACATCTTAGCAAAATTGCCCATTATAAATTTCTACGTTTTTATTAAATATTTCTGAACATTGGGATATTATAGGCAGCTCGAACACACCCCAAATTTCGGTGAAACGTCCTCTGTCCTTCAAAGTCTCCACACGTGATAGGCCTCACTAGCAGAGAGCATAGATTCTTTGTGCAAACCGGCTAGCCTGTAACCGGGTATTGCTTTATCTTTTGGGAAGAGTGGTAAAAGTGGAATTTATATTTTAAAAATAAAAATGTCAAAAATTAAATTAGCTGCCACGTTCTACCAAATAAATCATCACAAAAGTAGAAGCACACTTTTATTCTGTATAATAAGTTGCTATGGTGAAGATTTGAAATTGCCAGTGCATGAACATTTGTACATCTGTTGAAAATTTCTGAATGCTCCAGGCGACCCCTGGCAAATCGTCAGGCGACCTCCGTGGGGGTCGCGACCCACAGGTTGAGAACCGCTGATCTACGGTATATGTTGAAGTATTTTTAGATGGAAATTCTTACATTGCTTGCTTGTGGTATAAACATCATTGATTATGGTAGGAAGACATTGACATGTGGTTTTTGTTACGATTATGTTGAAGAAGTGTTTCATTGAATTTCATTTACATTACTCTTGACTGTTACGCTACATGTGTAGCGTAACAGTCAACACCCACCAGGCTGCTCGCCTGGTGGGTGGTGTCCCTAAGTTTGGCCACATCTCTGATTACATTTGTGATGTCCTACATTGGCTTCCAGTTCAGTCACGCATCCACTTCAGGGTTGCTTCTTTTGCTTGGCGCTGTGTCTTGGGCACAGCACCACCTTATCTCTGTGAGTTATTCACTTTATTTACTACTGTAGGTCGCCGATCTCTGCGCTCGGCCTCTAGAGGTGACTTTATGGTTCCTTACGCCCGCACTGCCACTAGGCAGAGCAGGGCATTTTCGGTCACTGGCCCTTCCGTTTGGAATGACCTTCCCTCTAACCTGCGTTCCCACCCTCGGAACACGTCGGGCTCATTCTATGGATTGCTTAAGACTTTTCTTTTTGACCGGGCTTGGGTCGGGAGCGCCTCTGAGTAGAGTCCTTGAAGGGGCGCTATATAAATTGCATAGATAGATAGATAGATAGATAGATGTGACTATTGTTACAATTGATTTATGTTACATGTGGCTTTTGTTATTTGTGACTTATGTTACATGTGACTTGTTTTACATTTGGCTTTTGTTACAATTGATTTATGTTACATGTGGCTTTTGTTATTTGTGACTTATGTTACATGTGACTTGTTTTACATTTGGCTTTTGTTACAATTGATTTATGTTACATGTGGCTTTTGTTACAATTGATCTATGTTACATTTGGCTTTTGTTACAATTGATTTATGTTGCATGTGGCGCTTTTGTTACTTGTGACTTATGTTACATGTGACTTGTTTTACATGTGGCTTTTGTTACAAAATTATTGACTTATGTTATAATTAATTTCTGCTGCATGTTATTTAAACTTGTATTTTTCTGATGTGAATGTTTTAGTTTTTCGGGTGGATTGGTAGCCAGAGTCGTCATTTTACCGCTCTCGGGGTCATCATGGCCTTGATGAGCGTTCAAGGCGTGGCAAATCTCCAGCACCAATGGAGTATTGTCGGAGAATTTAGTAACATCCAACTGGAAGAACTCGTGGAATGGATTAATGTTAGTACACGCAATGGTGAGGAACAAGAAGATGACTTTCCACACTAATTATATTCGGAACTATTGTTTCTTTTTGAATTCATTGTCATTTCTATTCATTATTGTTTTACTTGTAGGTAAGAATATGAAGGCTTTCGTTATTTTATTCTGATGCAAGCTGTGATGATAATTTAAGACACTTTTCAATTGTATTTGAAAATTGTTTCAGTATCAGAGCCAATTATTAGTGATCCCTTTATGTTTGTATTATTTCAACTACTCTCTAGTATCCACATTTGGAAAAAGTTTTTTTCTGCCTTCACTTGTGTTGGATTTTTGAGTACATGACAATAAAAAAATATGTGTGACAGTTTGCATAATCCTGCAAAAATAACAACAGAGTGAATTTAACAGTCGAATGGCATTTTGATTGTCTTCAGTTCTGATGTCAAGTGACTTCTTGCGTCGTAGTCACAGTTCAAACTCTGACCAGCCGTATTAGTAATTGGCGCTATATAAATGCTTAAATACTGTTCTCATTTATATTGATTCAGATACTCATAATACTCGATCAGATTGTTGTGGTTTGCCATTTAAAGACTCTGTTTATATAGGATTCTGAGAAGTAGGCAAAAATGTGTATGGATGTTTTTAACAGACAGTGTGTTCGCGGGTCCAATGCCGACGATGGCAACCGTTAAACTGTGCACCAGTCGTCCGATCGTAAACCATCCACACTACGAGGATGCGGGATTAAGGTTAGAAGTCGGCACGGTCATTAAAATCTCATTTAATGGCTGCTAAAATGTTATTCACACACACATATATGTATATATATATATTACATTTTTATTTTATTTAGTTAGGATGTTTTATATAGCGTCTCTTCAGGGTGGGCCACTCAGAAAGGGCTCCCACCCAACCATGGTTAAATAGGATTGTTTTGAAATTACCATAACCATAACCATCAATTTTATTGCACCAATATAACAAAAACATTTTTACAAAGTATATTTACATAACAGTTGGTTACAACCGGAAACCCAGAAGGGATTAGAAGTCCCACTGGTAGGGCTACCTATATGCACGCTTACATATTCAAGAGGGTAGATAGGCAAGTATACACATGATGCAGTCTTAACTAAAAGTATAAACATTCACAGTCAAGACAACATGGTGTTGTTAAGCTATCAAACCTTAACTAAGAAAAAGGAAAATTCTTAATGAATAGAGTGGAGTGAGACTTGGGCAATAAGTGCAGTTTAACCAGGAGGGCTGTTACACATATTTAATGCAGCAGAAAGCTTAATGTTTGAGAAATACTGAAAGGATGTATACATCTATACATTGTGTGTCTTTATACACAGATATATTAGGTTTGCTACAAAAGTTACCTCGTGCATCGAAATTTGATCTGTCACCTTCATGTCTTCCTGCCTACCCATGACTGTCTGCCCACCTCTACTTGTCTGCCCGCTCTGTATCTGCCTGTCTGGCATTTACTTCGGTTTACAGCGTATTATTTCCTTTTGTTTTGGTTGCATTCTGTTTTCTGAAAATCAGTTTCTTACAAATTATTTCTTAGCATGATCAATTTTAATTTCAGTTTATTTTTTATTTTTTGTGTGCTGTGTCTGTTCTGTGATGCCATGACCTTTGTGATCGTTGTAGGGAGCGTACAAAGCTCGTCTACACAATGTACAGTCGCAAAGACGAGGAGGAAGTCTGGAAGAATTTGCAGAGACTTCATGTCGACTTTGCAATTCTGGAAGAGTCGTGGTGCGTACGAAGAGCAAAGTGAGTACAGCATTAAACATCTTTTGTGTTGTCTCTTTCACTTGTGATAGATATTTGATATATTTCGACTGTTAATGAAAGTACACTACATAACTGGCATGAATTTGGAAGAACTGAGAGACTTGTCTGTGAACAGAGAACAATGGAGAATGTGTGTCAGGAAAATCGCTAGAGCTCTACAAGCTGACAGCACAAGTTGACAAGGTTAATGAAAGGAGAGAGAAGTAGGAAGAGGAGAGTGAGAGGGATAAAGATAGAGAAAGAGTGATGGAGAGAGCAAGTTAAGGAGTGAGAGGTGGAGAGAGGAGAGGGAGAGGGAAAGGTTGTGATGTGGATTGTGTCATTTGTAGAATTGCATTTGGTTGTTTTGACAGGTCTCTTTATCTCTTCTGGGACTGATGTGCTTTTTTTATAATTATTACTTTTTTGTGCTTAATTATTGTTCAATCAATCAATCAATCACATGAATTTATATAGCGCCCCTTCAAGATCTCTACTCAGAGGCGCTCCCAACCCAGGCCTGGTCAAAGAGAAAGGTCTTGAGAAGACGGTAGAAAGAGCCTGCAGCAGAGTCACGGGGAAGCGAACGGAGAGTCGCAGGGAGGCCATTCCAGATAGCTGGACCCACCACGGAAAATGCTCTTCGCTGCATAGTAGCGGTACGACAGAAAGGGACAAGAAAGTCACCGCGGGCAGTTGACCGCAGCGAACGACGGCCCAGAGAAACCGAGACTGGAGTAAAAAGCTCACATAGGTAGGATGGAGCTTGAGACAGAATGCAGCGCCAAGCTATAGACGAAACTCTATAAGCAATGCGTTGCTGCAGTGGGAGCCAGTGGAGGTCGTCCCTCATGAAGGCAGAAACGTGAGCAAACCGGGAAATGCCACCAACCAAGCGTGCTGCAGATCGAAGGACCCTAACCAAGGAGTTCAGACGGACCTGTGGGAGGCCAACATAAAGAGAGGAGCAGTAATCTAAGCGGCTGCAAACAAAGGCATGGACAAGAGTAGAAGATGCAGTGAATGAGAGAGAGCGAGCAACGACACGCAGCTGTCGAATTTGGTAATAGCAGGCACGTGACAGGGAAGAGATGTGCTTAGAGAAGGAGAGTTCTTGGTCCAAGATGACCCCAAGGTCTCGAACAGAGGTAGAGAACGTTACAAGGGGGAACTCATGTGCGAGAGCAGCCAAGTCAATCTTGGCCAGCTGCTGGCGAGTTCCCAGCCATATGAACTGTGTCTTCAAAGAGTTGAGTCGCAGTCGATTTGACGAAAGCCAAGAGGTAAGGGTGTCAGAAGCGCAGACCATAAGGCGGACAGTTTTGGCTGCGTCCACAGCAAAGCAATGGGCATATGATTGTACATCATCAGCGTAAGAGTGCACATTTGTTGGATGATTTGATTTCCAGTCTTGTCAACTGGTTTACTAGTGAATCATCGGTTTAATCTACTCGCTGCACGAAGCAAGGCCACAAGATTGGTGAGGCAAAGAGGAAACTTTTGCATGCAGTGATCAGGAATGAGAATCACGTACTCTGGGGTTTATTTCCGGTTGAAGTGCCAAAACTTTACAATTATCGCCTACTAGGCCGTACGATTTTAAACTCCCAAACAATCGTAATCGTAATCTCATAATTTCTAAAGCGCCACTGGAAAGCCAAGCGCGGGGCACCGGCTTATTCACGAGCGCTGCGTTGAGTTAGGAGGGTTGTCCGTGAGAGTAGTCCGTGGTGGTCCGGGTCGAGTTCAAAGATGAATGGCAACTTTATGGCATGAATATCATACATAAAATAGCAAACAAAACTTTTTGTTATGTGAACAATGTTAGTAATAATTTTATTTTTCATGTAATCTGTGTCTGGATGGAGTTTCTCTTCTGGATTTTCAATAAACAAAGATCTACTATGTATCGGAACTTTTCGAGTGAAGTTGCTAGTCTGGGAAAATCAAATATCACAAGTCAACACTGCAGCTTCCACATGTATTAATTTCGACTGATTCTTCAAACATGACTGGTCATGCAAATGCAAATATTATGACGAAGTACACAAGAACAGATTATTTTTTTGAATGTTGCGTTCTGATTTCAGTTTGCTGAGTTTTCTGCTCATGAACTGGACTTAAAATTGTTGAATCTCCCATTTCCATTTGATGCCAAATCAACACCAAACTCAATATAAATGGACAGGGCAGGTCTTATGCCAGTGGCGTAGCTACCATGTGTGCAATGTGTGCAAAGCACACGGGCCCAGGACCTCCAGGGGCCCACAGTGATTGCTAAATTATTATTCTAACCTAATTAGTAATTCGCATATTTTGTTACAAATGCAGTTTTGCTAACACACTTGCATTACGGTACTTCGTTGCATTACTCATGACGCCTTGCAAGCAATACTGAACTACCGGTACTTTAAACTTGTTTTTCGTCTCGAATCATGACGGTCAAATTGCTAGATGACGTTAGCGTGTGTGAACAATAATAGAGAATAGGTCTGATACATTTGAGAACATGAAATGAATCATACGGGCGTAAGCTAAGATTTTCATTTTTCTGATTCGCTTTCTTATGCAAAGGGTAAGGGCGTGCCTATGCTATCTAGGATAGGTGTAATAATTAGGCTATATTTCCGTCTAAAGATCTGCCACACTCGTGTATTGTAATTAAGTGGTGTGCCGCAAAAATGTTACTTGTCACAGGCATGCTCATGCTTAAGCATTCCGGTCATTTGCTGGATATGGCAACGGTAGTGATCTGACATCTCCCTGAACCAGGATGAGAATTGAGGTGTTTCATCCCTCACTAATCTTTCTAAGAGTCACATAGTTAAGTCTTTTGTTTACCTGTTTACACCCCAGCTCCACGTTGACCACGGTCTGTTTCACAGTTATTTTTCTACAATATTATTCTCATACTGCTCTCAGCTCCTCTCAGCTTTCACCCCCAATCAGATAGACGTCAAATTTAACAGTGGCGGATAAGGGTCTTAGGGAATCACGTAGTTGCCCCTATTTTTGCGCTTTCAGGAATATTGCTGAACTTATTTTCAGGTACTATGAAAAATTGATGATTGTGTTGTTTTTGTTGTCCAAATTGCAAATCGTACAACAGAACTGATACGGTACATGATTGACATTTTTGCAGAACAAAATGCTAGGAAGAAAGCTCTACGATGCCATGGAATTGTTTTAAGAAGGTTTTTCAGTAGGCCTACTAATACTAAGTGGATGAGTATGCTGCGCGATAGATTTTAAATTCGACTGAGATATCAATGCAGTCATAACACTTTAATTTATCTGTCTCAATTGTGCAGCATTCATGTTTACTATGTAAGTGAGTTGTATTACAAGTATTAGGCCTAAAGGCAAATGCCACTGATTAGTTATATTGATTTTTGATTGCAAGAACGCAAGCATGCATACCGGCCTTACAAGGCCAAACAGGGGCCCATGATGGATCTCTGCACACGGGCCCATTAAAAGCTAGCTACACCACTGCCTTATGCACAGGCAAGGCAGGCAGTTGCCGGGGTGCCATGTTCTAGGGGGCACAATTTCCACAAAAGGGGCGCCATTTCCACAACAAAGGAGGCACCATTTCCACAAAAGAGGGTGCCATTTCCACAAAATTGTATTTTAATAGTTGTTTTCACTTATAACCATTTTCCGCAAAATTGAATATTATCCTGCCTTTGGTGTACTAATAAATTTTGTATTTTAATAAATTACTCAGTTGAGCGTATAACAAGGTTCTGTCTAATATATCTTTACATTCTGACATGGGGTAGACAATTGAGTGGGAATCTGAGGGCACCAAATGTAATAACAATTAAATTATTATTGTACTATTTTCAGGCGCATATATTTATGAACAGCTCTTATCAAAGATGAAACTAACAAAATGGAAAAACAAATGCTGAGTAACAGATGGCAATTTCTCCAATTAATTTCGAATTGCCACTTTGAACATTAAGGGGCCATCTATATACTACATACGTAAAAAGAAATCATATACTATATGTATGCAAAAAAGCGCATTTTCGATCCCCTCGTACGCACCCATACATTTTGTTGCCCCCCTAATCCTATGCATATGTACAAATAAGCTTCTCGACCTCTCTTTACAAAGTTATTTAGATAAAGTCATCTATGAAACATGTGTTTTACCGGAGGCTACTACGATATTCATTGCTGTTAAACATCATTTTTGCTAGCTAAAATTTTGGCTGTTATAGTTTATTTACTGTTTGTTTCTGAACAGAATATAATTTTAATGTAGTAAAATGCCATTCGGTGACTATAGGATAGCAAACAGTTATAAATAGTCTAATATGGACGTCAGAATTTTGCATTTATTTTGGGTACGTGCATTGTGACGTGTCCTCCTCCCTCCACCCCCCCATACGCAAATCGCCTAAATCGCGTGACCCCTCCTTGCATACGTGATATATGGACGTTCTCTAAGGCAAATATTCCAGATCTGTGTCATGAGAAGAAGTGATAGATCTAACATTAAATATGACACACCAAGCAAATATATAAATTGCACAGGCAAACAGAGTTTAGGACTGTAGGTATTAGGTTAATTGGATTTTTATGATAAAAATTATCTTCACTTACTTTTAATGGTTATAGGGCTTAGTGTTATATTTAGTTTAAAATTTACACTTTGTCACTTTCTGGGGCAAGTGCAGCTGCAAAAGTTAGCCTGTAATTACCGCAAGCTGCCCTTCAAATCTTAGGGTTGGCCCTCTGTTAAAAGAAGTTGGCCATGCCTGGTATAAATGCTTCTTCTACAGTGAAGGGTTGTAAGTGTTTGTTTTTTTGCATTTTATAGTGACAGTATGTAGCTGTCAATGGCATCAAATAGCTGTGCCTGTGTACGTGTGATGAAATAATTGATAAATATCTTGATACCTATATCCTTCTTAGAGAAGGCAGACTCAAATCGACTGCATGTCGATGAGTAGTTCCTGAAGGCACTGTTCAGATTTCTTTGGTGTGCTGCAATGGTCATATATTTTACCAATACGGCTGATCATTTATTTTCGTTAATAACAATTTTATTGCGTTCATATTGATGAAGACATCGTCAGTATGTCTACGGTTGTGCCATGTAGTTGCTCACGCTTGCTGTTTCAGACCTGGCTGTGCATTGCCTGAAATCTGGGACCTTGAGGATGAGTCAAACCAGACTAGGGATCCAGTCTGCACGCGTCTCTACCACAGACCAGAACCGTTCTTTGCCCGTGTCTTCCGAAACGATGTCTACGAGGTTCTCAAGGTTCTCGATGAACCATCGTCATCCACTGGTTCTGCCAAGCAGGATTCCAAGTCTGCCTTCTCTGGAACATCAAGGTGATGGAAGTGGTGACCTTCGATGACCTTCTTCCCTCAATCGGCTTCATATCTAAGAGTTGACTGACTGTCAGATGCGAAAAAGGCACCAGGCCATCAGTGACAGCATGAGAAAGTTTGCTCCATGAAATGTTACTGCGTAAGCTATTTTTAAATTCTTCATAATACTGGTGTTTAATCTTGTTATACGAATGAGTAAAATACATCAGTGGTTCATACCAATGTATGTATCAAGTGTGAACTCTTGTCATTTCCTTGTCAAGTCTGAACTTGTCAGGGTGTTCTGTCTTTGTTTCCATGCACTTATGTTGACTCCAGAATAAATCTGCAACCACCCTATGAATGATTTATGGGTTGTAGTGTTAAGAGTGATCTACTTTATGTCCACTAAAGCTTTTCTCTTTTTTAAATCTGATTTTGCGGTAGGTACTTTTAGAATTAAGTTGCTGGCAAACTTCAAATTTTTATCTTTCCAGTTTGATTCTAAGTGGGGAGTTCTAGGAGTTTCTCTTTTGTACAATGAATTGTATGTGTAGAATCCAAATTTCTAAAATGCTACTCGAAAGCTTAGCATTAATTATTCACAAGTGCTGCATACAATGGTTGTGGTTGTTAAGAAGAAGATGGGTATATGATGCTGTGACACTGTAGAAAAATATGTAGCGTAGGCGTGTTTACACCTTTATGGTTGAAATTTTGTATTTAACATGACTACAAAAAAAATTAAAACTTAGTCACCTTTGAGGTCGCTCTCACTCAGAGTGCTTCTACAAGGCTCTTGCTGAGAGGAGTGCTTTTCAAATAGTTTAATGCACTACAGTACAGTACCACCAAGGGTATTTTGTGCAGGTTTAAGAAAAATTGCTATAGACATTTTCTTAGTTGAAGCATTCTGGACATAAAGTTTTTAGTATTGATTCTGGTTTTATATATGTCAATTGTAATCTTTGCCATTGAGGTGGTGTCCAACATGACAAACTGAATTGTTAAATTCCATTTAGAAACATTCGAACAGATTCTATCCAACCTTCATGAGCGTGTGTGTAGCAACTTAAGAATTTTGTGATCGCTATTTTTGACTGCCTGGAATGGACGGCTTTTATTTGTCATAGCAGTTCAAGGGAAGGATCGTCTTAAACATTGTTTCATGTCTTTAGTAAAGAGACTGCAGAAACATCTTAATTTCAGTGGTTTGTCGTCATCATTTCCTACTTGACTGGAGCAGTATTTAAAATGATTAGCAATGTTTACATATCCGGAAAGCCAGTTAACGGCATATAGTGTTCACAGTCGTCCATGTCTCTTTGTACATACACGTGTTCGCTGCTATGTATGTTTGTGTTTGTGTCAAGTACTGTAGTCGAAAATGAATTAAGCTGACTGATGTTGTACAGAGCTGCTTAATTATTGATTTTAATTTCTCTTTTGTTAATCATGTTGCGGTGAAAATTGAGGTCGTTGCTGACCAGAGTGAATATCCTTGTTGTGCCTTCACTTCAGAAACATTGACAACTGGATTTTGTTATGCCTCTCACATCAAGTTGATGTGTGTTGCATCCTGATTGCTCTGACTGATTTAGTTGTAAGATGACTTTCTGCTATGGTCAAGTGTCTAAACAAGTAAATTTACGCTTTGACAAAGTGATGAATTGTTTTCATAGATAATGGATAGCAGAATCCACCCCATGAGAAAAAGTAGACAATGTTGTTAGTGAGCAACATCGTCCACTGTGAATGGTCTCCAGTGCATGTAAACTGTACAGTGTACACAGTGTATGGTGGCGTGAGATAGCCATAACAGCAGCTAAATTTTGTACAGTACAACTGAAATGAATAGTCAAAACCATTTACGCTGTTTAGAGTGGTCAGGATAATGATGATGATGGTGACAATAAGGATGATAGTGATTAAGGTGATTATGATGATTTATGCATTGGTGACAGTTGCTTCGTATGCTTGCAAACATGTGAGCTAATGAAGTTTTAACAGTTTCATTTCAATTCTGTTTTCTCTTTGGCTTGTGCAAAATGATATGCTGCAATAGTTGTTGAATGTTGATGTACATGTGACTTTTCCAGACTTTGTGAGTTGAAGACATAATCATTTGATTGCTGGTCATTTTAGATAAATTATGTAGGCAGATTATTTGTTGCTAGTCATTGTTTTGGTGCAATTCTAAGGCTTGATTGAGTAGTATGCAAAGAACTGCTGACTCATTTTATTATTTTATTGTTAACTCTCGTTTGAATTCGGTTGAAATGCTGCTTTTCAATCTGTGGTTGATTTACTTGAGAATGATTAGAAGTTGAAGAAAGTGGCATGGTTTATTGCTGTTTTAGATTTTATGGTAAGTTTTGGTTTAGCCATGGATGTCAAGGTTTATAAAGGACAGGACAAGATTCAGACATAGGTTTGGTATAATTATGTCTTTGGGGTAAAGTTTATAATAATGTAATGTAACGTTTTTAGAATGAGAACATGCTAATAGTGGCTGGGATACCCATGTGACTCGTTGTTATAATGTTAATGTTGAGCTTTGCAGGTTTTAAGTCTTACTTTCAATAGACTTCATTTAAGGCTGCTCGTCAGTTTTTGTTTCCATTTTGAGAATTAACCACAGCAATTAGCGAGTTTAAATGGTAGTTGGACCAAAAATGACTGAACGAGGCCAACACTATCTGTATTTACATGTGGACTTAATTTGTGGTTCTTTGTGGTTGGACAATGATTTCACGTGTTACCGCACATTATGATCTTTTCTTTGATTATTTTGTCCTTTGTTTTCCTGTCCTTAGTTCTCCTTATCCTTTGGCTTATTTTGTGCTTACTTAATAATGCTCATGTTTTGAAGAATTCCTAGCATAGTGGTGAACAAAAATATTTTACAAAACGTTAAATTTGGTCATGAATATTTTGTGAATATTTTTAGCTATCTAAATTATATATAAGGCCTCTTTTCTTGTGTCAAAATTTTGGCATTTTCTGCTATTTTGCTATTTCATGTGCAACTAAACGTTGTTGTATGTCATTTTGTCTGGTTGAAACCCTCAATCTGCATGAAATCCTCAGCAGAAATTTATGAACAAAGGTCTTGTTAATTTAAGGATGCTGCTTCAATGTACTCTTTTATTTCAACGATTCAGTCGCAGTGTAAAAATTCGCAAGTAGTTATAGTTCTCAAATGTTTTTTTTGTCTGTGTGAAATGCTTCCAACTGTCCCAAAACTTTCCAGTCTAAATGCAATTATATTTTTCCAGAATGAACAAAGAAATCTGTTTTAAATTCATTTGTATTAACTCGAAATGTTGACTGTGTGTTGTAAAAGCCAATTATGAACAGACATTGGTAAATGATAGATGTAACGTAATTGTTTACAGAATGGCAATCCTGGGGTGAATCATTGCTTAGGATTGATATGCTTGTCCAAGTTTCATCCACAGCATCGGTATGTTTACCTTCCTACTTTTTGTGGGGCACAGTGGTGTAGTGGGTATGTTTGTTGCCTTGCAACCGGAAGGTTGCAGGTTCAATCCATCTCAAGCCACTTTGTAAGGACCTTGGGCAAGTCCTTCACTCGCAATTGCTCAGCGCTTCAGCGTGAAACTCCAATTCAGTGTCCGCGGTGTAGTCGGGAGCACTTCTGAGTAGAAATCTTGAAGTGGTGCATTAACAAGTGCACATACATACTTACATGCCTCTGGGTTTGTCTGTGAAAAAAATGCATATGGCATGGCTTGAGATTTATGATATAATTCCATTTGTGATTGTTCGATAATGTATTAGATTCAGTAAAAAAATACATTACAAGTTGTTGCCGTGTTTGACTGTTCAAACTGCCAAATTTATTATTATTATTATACTCATATTAAGCGCTACTAACTAACAACCAAGCGTCAGTCGATGGTTGTGAGCAATTTATGAGCAAAGGACTTGCTCAAAGTCCTTAAACAGTGACCGTCTTTGGTGAAACTTTACCCTATACTCTCCTTGTAACAGGGTTTGGGTTCTGACCATTGGCTGCAATTTGACATTTTTCATTTTTAGATTGAATCCAGAATTTTAAATAGCAGTGGTAGCTGGTGTTTGAGTCAGTGTGATATTATTGTGGCAGGATGTTGACCTGCACAATGCACGTGTCTGTCAGTTTTTGGGTTTGTACTTCCTATGCAGACCCCTAAGTTTGACATTAATTATGAAATTGGCTGTATGGAGTTTTGCCCAAGGATGAGAAATGAAGTTTTTTTGAATGAATGTATGAAATGCTTTGGTAATTTTCCTGAGGTTCATAACAGTAATGTAGCACAATTTGACAGCATCTACAGCACCATTCTCGTGTAGTACAAAACTCACGATTGTCTCCTCGAATGTTTACCAAATCTAGCCATGAAATGTGTTATTTGATAATGAGAAAAAGTGTTCTGTAGTTTATTCCAACTCCTACTTGGATCTGACAAGCAATATTTTTATGAATATAGATATACCTGTTAATGAACAGATACCATGTGAATTGACTATATTCTCATAATAAGACAAATTGTGGCTTATATTATTGCAACGCCAATATTGTTGGAGACGTCTGCCTGTTTGGGTGATCTTGATTCTGTTCTTGCTGCTAACTGTTTGTTTAAGAGTACGAAACGATAGTAAGTTTTGAAGCAATTAAAAATATTCAATTCCATTGTTCTTCTGTTTGAGAGATATTTATATTTTATTTCAGTGTTAATGCAGTGTCCGTGCTGCAGTAGGGAACGTCTCTGAGTAGTGAGCTTGAAGGGGCGCTATAAAAAATTCACATATAAACATACCAACAAAATACACCAGCCACCATTATTTGATATCTTTCCAGCCCACACAGCAGAAAGTAACGAACACTGTGCGTCTGTTGACCAACGAATCAGAGACTGAATCATATTACCAGATCGCCCATGTACAACGCACTTTGAATGCTGGTGGATAAAACTGCAGCTATTGCTTGCCTGGCGGTAAGAAACCGATATGACAGTGCACGGGTTGGGTTCCTGCCTTCATAATGATCTGAAAAGTTTCTGGCTGGCAATTATGCTGAAGCTGAAATCTTATACTTAAGTTTGTTTTCCTGCATGATTTATGGTATAATATAAAATTTGAGACCATGTTTTTAATTAGCTGAACAGTGAACATACTTCAGACCGGATTTGTTAAACAAGATATAATGGCATGTTTATTTTTAAGTCGCAAACAGGATCATATTGACGTGGGTGCACTGTTACAGTGGGGCCCGCCCATACAGGGACTGCAAGGATCCCAAGACAAACTAACTTTTAATGGTTTCTTAGTTTTAGAAATTTGTGTTAAATTGCGTGTGTGTGCACTGCGCACCACTGAAGTATTTTTAATCGATTATAATTATGAAACACAAGCACTGCTGGATTTTTTAATGTATATTGTCAAATGACATTAGGTGATTCAGGAACCAAATTGTTTTTGGAAGAAGGGAGTACTTTGTGCCTAAAGTTTTGTAAACTAATAATCTGGGATTGTCATTTAAGCTCTGTACTGCCAGTTTTAGGATTAAAGGTGCATTGAGTGTCTTTGATGAAGAGGTACTTTGGGCTGTCCATAAATGACGTCATGCAATTTTGGACGATTTTTTACCCCCCCCCCTTCTTTGTCAGCATCAACACAGTCATCGTAAAAAATGTGTGACCCCTGCTCGCTCTAGGTGTGTGATGTCATTTATGGATGGTCCCTTTGGGCCCAGACCTTTCAAAATAAGAGGCTGGGGATTGTCATGCTAAGCTCCATAGTTGCAAGGTATATTGTTGGAAAATTTCAGTTGAAAGTTCGACTTCTTAATGATTAATCTGAGCTTAAGGGACATGGGTGTAGGTTGCCAGACAGAAGTTTAATATCTGTAGGCCTATGCCTGGCATGAAATTTTCAATTAAGACTGGATGTTGAACTAGGCTGTTAAGATCCTCGTTTGTGTCCTGGAGAGAACTTGTTCTGTTGAAAATTTCATAGAAAATTTTAATATAATGAGTGAGTTATGCAGTGACAATTGAAATGACGTCAAAGGCGGCAACCTGAACTTTCAATCAAGATCGGATTGCCTGATGTTTAACCGGGGGAGGGGGGTGAGGGGAGGGAAGCGGCAGGGGGTTCAATAACAAATTTGACTTGTAAATAAATGATCACTGGCCAAAGACAGGACATAACGAGAAACCTGGAAGATGTTGACCGAAGAGAGGATCTGTCTTTAACAGAGTTACAGGGTGTAACCGTGGATGATAAATCAAATGGCGGATGATTTGTACTCTTGTTGTACCTGAAGAGTGTCAGCTTTGCATTAGACAGATATGCTTGCAGAGAATGAGACACAGCCCTGATGCAGAGAATGAGACACAGCCCTGATGCAGAGAATGAGACACAGCCCTGATGCAGAGAATGAGACACAGCCCTGATGCAGAGAATGAGACACAGCCCTGATGCAAAGAATGAGACACAGCCCTGATGCAAAGAATGAGACACAGCCCTGATGCAAAGAATGAGACGCAGCCCTGATGCAAAGAATGAGACGCAGCCCTGATGCAGAGAATGAGACGCAGCCCTGATGCAGAGAATGAGACAAAGCCCCGATTCAGAGAATGAGACAAAGCCCTGATGCAGAGAATGAGACAAAGCCCTGATGCGGTCGTAGTGTGAGTGCATCACAGGATGCTGTGATGCAGTTCTGTGCACAACTCTGGTTAGAGGAAGTACTTTGTAGTCAAGGAGACGGTATACTTTGTAGTCAAGGAGACGGTATACTTTGTAGTCAAGGAGATGATATACTTTATGGTCATGGAGACGGTATACTTTGTAGTCATGGAGACGGTATACTTTGTAGTCATGGAGACGGTATACTTTGTAGTCAAGGAGACGGTATACTTTGTAGTCATGGAGATGGTATACTTTGTAGTCATGGAGATGGTATACTTTGTAGTCAAGGAGACGGAATACTTTGTAGTCATGGAGACGGTATACTTTGTAGTCAAGGAGACGGTAGTTGCACTGTTCGAGAGTGGTCAGAATAAGACTGCTCATGGGTATTTTTAGTACTTTTTAGTAATACTGAATTTAGAGTGGAGCAAATCTGAGGAATCTTTGAGAGGTGAAGCAAATACGTTTAATAACTTACATCAGTTTATCATGGGGCCATCAGACAGAGTGTTGATTTAACAATAGCTCTCAAGATCCTGAATGCAAAGAGATGCTAAAAGTAAAGATGAGGAAGTAAAGTGTGAGAGACCAGTGCGCTGCAGGACCTAAGGGAGTGTCCAAATACTGGGGTGGAGGTAACTACCACTGGGTTTATTTTTCTGCAGTTAGCTATCAAATTAATGGAAGTCTACCACAACCAATGCCACATGCTACAATTTAGAGCAATTAAGTGAAATGTAGTACTAATGATTTAGCAATTAAAAGTCAGGATATTATTATTAGCGGGCATCCTGGAAACTTGACAACTGCCATTGACTCGTAATTTGTACTATAGAACACATGCAGAGAATAATTATACAGGCGCATGCAAGAAGGATGTCTTTAATTAATGCCTATATTTATTTATGTATATGCCGGTGTGTGTTTGTGTGTTTGCATGTGTGTATATGTGGGTGTATGTATGTATGTATGTATGTATGTATGTATGTATGTGTGTGCATGTGTGTATGTATGTTGGTATGTATGTATGTATGTATGTATGTATGTATGTATGTATGTATGTATGTATGTATGTATGTATGTATGTATGTATGTATGTACTTTGTATGTATGTATTGTATGTTTGTATGCATTTGTGTATAACTGTATATCTATGTATGAGTACATGTGTGTATAACTGTATAATATTATGTATGTATACCATACATGTATCCTAATTTCCTATAAACCTGTAGTAGGGGACTAAATTCTATACTTTTAAATCTGATTACTTTTTTAGTACATCAATGCTGCACTGTCGAATACTCCTGACAGGTAAACAGGAAAACGGTCAAATTTGACATATATACATGTAAGCAAGAGATGTCAAATTTTTCTGGGGCAAATTGTTGTGTGTATCTTTTTCTGGGGTTGGTACTTATATACATGTTAGCAGCACCCTCGAATTTTTCTGGTGGAGGAATGTCATTCCTGGGAGGGAACCTTCACCCAGAGACGTCTGGATTAAACACTGCTAAGGCAAACAAACCTTTAAAAGCATGGGCACCCGCACATAGGGTTAAGAGGGGCACTTGCCCCCCCCTGGAAAATTGACACTTATATTTTTAATTACTACTTTTGGGTTTTTAACAAATTTCCTTGCATCAAAGTCCTTATGATACGACTGATGCATACAAAGAGAATCATAAATCTACATTTGAAATACATGCAGAAATCGACATACTCTTAGTTTTCTGCCTTGCGTTTTCAAGCTCTTGTTAAAAACTGTAACAATAACCATTGGCTTTTAACCATCCTGCGGGTGCCCATGCATTTAGCAAGCCTATCGATTATAGCATACTCTTGATTGGAATCTCGTGGTAATGCAACCTTTCACAACTGCACAAAAATTAATTATCAATAAATTACGCTGATGCATAAATTTGAAATTTGTCAACAGTACAATGACATTACGTCAAGGAGATCTGCTCATTCACCAGCAGTAGGCTATATAAAAAAAATTCTGCTATAAGCCAGGCTGCATTTTGCATACTGCCAGTACAGAATCCAAGGGTCATGCTGTAGAGAAACTTAGATAAGGGGCTCATTTATTCTATGAACTTAGGCCTATATAGTGCCCCACCTTTTAGGAAACTACTTTTTAACATATCCTGATTATCCTCTTTTGATTTTTAACAAATTTCTTTGCACTAAGGAAACTATTCATATTAAAAATGATGCACAAAATAAAACTGAGAAGTTTGCAGTAAGAAACCTCTTTGAAAAATACCCATAGTCTCAATTTCCAGGCTTCCAGTTCTGCGTTTTTCAAGCATTTCCTACTAGAAAATTTAACCGTGACCATCGTAAATTTTTTGCCCCCCTGGAAAATTTTCTGCGGGCGCCCATGTTTAAAAGACCTACTCAAGTCTGAAACTGAGACATTGAAAAAGCAGTGTGATGCTTAAGTTTGACATGAAAATAAAAAAGAAAGTTTAATGATTTAATGTTTGTTGTAACAGTCAAAACTGGGTGTGTTTGTGAATCATGATTAAACATGGCATCAATTGACTTGACTTACTTGACTTATGGCCTTGGCGATGCTCCAGCACACATAAGCCGCTCATCTATGGAAGCTCTCCACCTCTCTCTGCTCTCCGCCCGATGTACAGCCTCCTGCATCGACATCCCCATCTCCTGACAGTCCTCCTTGATACTCCGGCTCGATCAGGACTTTGACCCGAGAGTAGAATGTTTTGCTTTCCATATTTAAGTTTCATGATCAGGGATAAAAAGGCGACTGATCAGGTCTCTCCTTCCTCCATGGTTCAGATTTAGCCGGAACTTCGTTCCGTTGCCCAGGGGAGACGACGGGAGACGGCATCAATTAATGATGTGAATTACCGTATGTGTAACTATGCGTTAAGTTTTGATAATATTATATATATATATATATATATATATCTGTGTGTATAATTATATAATAATTATATACATATATTCATGGTGTTATATAAATCATGTTTAAACACCACAGCCTACAAGACATCAGCAGCTGTGGTAAAATTGTAACCCACTAATAAATTGACTCCTGCATGACCTCATTCCAACCAATGTTTTATATATCATACCGAATTTGGATTTTTTACCTTGTCATAAAATGATTAAAAATATTGACATTCAAAAGACATGGGTGCCTTCTCATAAGGCAAGAGTGACACTTGCCACCCCCCCCCCCCGGAATTTTACACATTTTTAGCTACTCCTTTTTAGTTTTTACCAAATTTGTTTGCACTAAAGCTGCTAATGACACATAAAGCAAAACTGCAAAATATACATTTAGAAATCTCTATGAAAAATGTCCATGTTCTTAATGTCCTGCTTTGTGTTTTTTAAGCTCATTGTGTTTTGCGCCTCCTGCAAAATATCTGTGGGTGTCCACACACAAGAACATTTACATGTTTTCCATAAATTTTATTCCTCAACTATATAAATGCTATTATTTCCCAATAAAATCCGAGATCTGTCCTCATAGTACCGGATTTCTCATATTTCTTAGAACGCTCTTAAATTTGTTCAATGACCATAAAATTATGTGAAATCTGTCGCTTTCAGCAATCTAAGCCTTCCAATTTTGGCTTTGGCTCATGGACCCTATACTTGCTACTCATGGCCTCAATTGAAGGCCTTCTCCAAAACAATTGCAGTCCTCGTAGCGGTCCTGTATTTCCTGTAATGTCCTGTATTTTTTTGCTTGTCCTGTAAAATCCTGTATTTTTGCAAAAGTGTCCTGTATTTCCTGTATTTTTGCAAAAAGTCAGATTTCACGGTCTTTTTTGTCGCGAATTATTATTGCCATGATTGTTTATAATTTTTATTATGTATATTTTTCTGTTATAATTCAAAGTGGTATATGCTATAAACAGGCTGATTCAATACTATATTTGTTCAACATTGTATCAGATTTTTCTTTAGATGACTGGTTTTTAATTAAATACAAAGAAGTTGCATGACAGTCCTTGAATTTTATCATTGAGCACTTCATTGCAGATACTGGTCATATTTTTGGTGATGTCCTTCAGTTGTTTCAAGTTCCACTGGTTCATGTCTTGTATTGTGCATTGGCTCATCTGTTTTGTTTGAAAGCCTCTCTTGAGAGATGAAGATGTAGGTTGTTGGATGCAAAACAGGTCATGAGGTGAAAGTGCTGAATGTATTCGTTATTGTAATCTCCAAACTTCTTTAACACCACTCGAAAGCCGAGCACAGGGCACCAACTTATTAGTGAGCTCCGCTTTGAGTCAGAATTCTAAAGGGCAGTCCAAAGAAGGTCTGAGTCTGGTTCCATAGTTCTTGAAGAGGTGATCAGACTTTAGTTTTAAATGGAAAGCCCAGGAGGTGATGGATGGAGGAGCCTGATACAGAAATATGTTTGTCAACGAATAAGAGGATGGTTACACAAGAACGAACCACTTTTAAACCAGAAAACGTGATGCAGTTAGATTATTTGAAGATGCTTTGCATACCATGGAGGGAGTTCCACAGGTGTCATTATTGTTCTTGCTTTGCTATGTAGCGCCAAATCAAACAAGTACAAACAGCATTTAGAAGTGAACAAAGCATAAGAAAAAAGATCAGAGAAAATAGAGCTGCATAAGCATAGAGAAGCAGAAGCCAGAAGAAAACTGAAGAAGATAGGAAAAAGTTGAGCAGAAACATTGTTGAAAGGTTGAAAATACTGTTGAAATCTACATCACATAAACTTGGCTGCACAACATGTTAAGGGAAGAGGGAAAGAAATTTTCAGATGCATTTAAGTCTGGAGACATGAATATGGTTTTTTGGATGTGGCTTGCAGTCTCATGGACATTGCTACTGGAAAACTGTGCGTTTTTGCGAGAAAGCAATAAATCTGTGTGGGAAAAAGGAATGCCACGAGTTTAAAGTTGAAGAGCTGCACTTCAATGCTCCTGAAATAGCTAATTGTAGCTAGAATCGCAGCTTAAATAGCATTTGATCGGCTAACTTTGGTGAACATTGCTCAATCTGGATTGAATGATTAGGTGAAGCCTGCAAGGGCGGATACAGAAATTTTCGAAGGGGGGGCCAAAGTCCTATGGAACTACTTTTGGGGGGGGCCACGTCTACTTTTCGAGCAAAATAGCTGGTCAAAAAAAAGAAATTTTTGAAATGGGGGGGCCATGGCCGGATTGGCCCCCCCCTGGATCCGCCCCTGGGTGAAGGAGTTATCATTTGCTGGAATCTTTCCAAGTTTTTGTTCTTACATGACTCACTAGATTTAAGTGGATAGTTTGACCAAAGTCAGAGCATGACTTTCATGAACTTAGACAATAGGGCAAACTGCGCATAGTTGCAGTTGAAATTGTTTAAAAAAAATTGTTTTCCAGTTTCATTGTTTGCTGTACTGACAGCAAATCTTCTTTTTAAAAATTATTGACCCTAATTTTAAGAATCTTGTTGATGTCTCGTGATATGCACTGTTGCAAACTACTGAACATAGTCTATGTTTGATATTTGTGAAAAATGCATTTAATATTGTTCTTATTATTGCATATAAATTAACAAGCTTCCGATAAATAGTTGCAACAACAGTTGTGACAACTTGATAAATTTTATGGCATTATAGTAATAGTTTCAATGTATATTGGAAAGTAGTATATGCAGTCTGCAGAGCAATAATATTTAGGCTAGCACATGTATAACCTGATCGAATGCAAGACAATTATTGCATGTTAATTAATTTATTACCGATTCATCCCTGTTATCTTAGCTCAAGAAAAAAAATCAACAATGCAGAACTAAAGTTTGGCAGTATTTTGACGCTACTCACTGACTGCTACAGTATAGTAGAAGGAATACAAATCTGTACTGGATATTTTTTTATTATGAATGTCCTGTAAAATGTCCTGTATTTTTATTTTTTGTGTCCTGTAAAATGTCCTGTATTTTTATGACAACCTGCTACGACCACTGCAATTGCCATTGGCTTTGCTTCTTCTAGGTGAAAAGTGTGGACAGAGTATCCTCGGATTCAAAAAGTGGAGTACTACAACCCCTCACATCTCCTTTGAAAATTACTCCAATGTAGGCTATTTTGGCTCTCTGTAGGCGAAAGGGTTGTCATTTAGTGGAAGTGAAAGCGGTTCTTACTTTATGTCAATATATATAAATATATATATATATATATATATATATATATATATATATATATTATATTGGACAGAGTAACGTATGCTAATTGGTCTGCACACTGCATAATGCAACTGTACAGTCGCTGGGCAATGCCTTGTTAACACTGTTAGCCCAGCGGTGAGCTGTTGTTGCTAGCAACAGTGGCTGCACGCTCAGTCAGCGTTTGGACCCTGCCAAGGAAGTTCGTTTCGTCGTCAGCGATAACTGGTGAGAGGATAAGTTTAATTGTTACTCGTCGCTGTATTAAAGGCGTTTCTTTAACTTTCTAATGTCCGAAAACGCTAATTAATGTAACTTCTTTAACG
Organism: Lumbricus terrestris; assembly: GCA_949752735.1. Classification (NCBI taxonomy): domain Eukaryota; kingdom Metazoa; phylum Annelida; class Clitellata; order Crassiclitellata; family Lumbricidae; genus Lumbricus; species Lumbricus terrestris. Next base: position 22,430,169 of record OX457036.1, read on the forward strand.
ATCATCAAATAGAGTCTGAATAAACCTTACAATACTTTGTCCTGACTCCTTATTAATTCCTTTCAGTTTAACAGTTTTGTTCCCAACAAGATACGTATTTCATCATTCTGTTCAATTCAATTTTTTATTTTCCTGAATATACCACACAAACAATTATGGCAGTAAAACAAAGGAATTAAGTAAATTAGAGGTTATAAAGTGGAGACATTGGACAGCCGAACCTGCCTAGGGGCAGAGAACCAGAAGAAGAAGAAAGTGGAGACACAGAAGGGATGGATAATCCCGCTATTAGGGCCACCCAGTAATCACAGAAGTACAAAGCACAAATGTACATGACAGCCAGTTGAATCATTTCAGAAACACAAATAATCAGGGAAAGAATTTATAAGAAGTCAACTTAACTAATGCTTAATCAATAGACTACTTAACTAAGACTTAACAATCACAATCAATATAGCATAACAGACATTCAATCAGTTTGATTCATTACATAAGTAGGTATTTCTTGAAGACGTGCAGACTGTGATTGACAGATGGCTGAGGGGATACTGTTCCAAACATTAGCACCTGTATCTCTGATTGAAAATAGCCAAGTGTTTGTATGAGCGGTAATCTATACGAACTAGAATTTCTTGTGGAATAGGAATGAAAATCAGAGGCACGGCAACAAATTATGCTCGTATTATCATCATCATCAGAATTCATGGGCAGTGTTTTTGCAATTCTTGAGGTTTGTAGATCTTCTTTACACCTGTCTCTAATGTCATCGATCCATTCTCTGTTAGGTCTTCCCCTCTACCCATTTCCATCCATAGTTCCCAACATCATTGTTTTTATTTTTCTACTCTCATCCATTCGGCATATATTATGTCCAATCAGACTCAGTTTTTGTTTCATCACTGTTTGCAATAGGTCTTTTTTTATTGTATTTGGTCTTCTTCGCGCCTCCAGATTTGTCATTTTCATTGTCCAAAATAATACATAATAGTAATTCTGGTCCAAATATGAACCTAAGCTAATTAGCATACTACTACTACTGCTCCTGCTGCTGCTGCTGCTGCTGCTGCTACTGCTACCACTACCACTGCCACTGCCACTGTCACTGTCACTATCACTATCACTATCACTATCACTACCACTATCACTATCACTACCACTACTACAGCTGCTGCTACTACTACTACTACCACCACCACTGCTACTACTATATTGCCATTAGGCTATTAAGTTTTTTATTAGTGCTAAGTTACTCGGAGGCTTAATCCAAAATGACCCATACCCAAAAATAGGTGACAGCGACGAAGGTGAGGAAAGATGTGAGGAGAGACTAGTAGTTGAAGAAGTGCTTGGTGTAAGGCTTTTGTATGGCAGGCAAACCAGTGAAATCCTGTTCTGAATAATACAGGAAGCTAATGCAGTTGACGAAACGGATGATAAAGAACGAGGAAGCATGCGTTCAGATTTCAAGCTATTGTCAGCGAAAAATGGAAATATGATCAGGTTTTTGTATCTGACGGAACCTTTGAAACAGTTAGTGCCTGCAATAAGTGAAGTGAATGACTTAATGAATGGAACAGTTAACTGGTCATTAATTGTGCTCACCTGTGAAGCAATGAGTATGTAGGTTTGAGTATCCTTTGAGATGGCTACTGTGTGGGTACTTTGAGCAAGTATTTCAGTCCCAATTATTGCCAAGTACCCTCAATTGATACATATATTCCCATTTCTCATTGAATCCAAATTCTCCCTATGTTCCTTTTCAAGGCATTAATATCAGCCTCTTCTCAGTAAAATATGCTATACCAAGAAATTGGAATACCATCCTTCTTTTCATTTGTTCTGTATACCTTGTCTTCAGCTATACCCACCGGCATTAGGAATGGAGCATAAGAACTCATAATCATACATGCATTGATAATATAATTAATTCTTAATTCCACAAGTTTGCCTTTTTCATCCATATAATATTTGTTCCACAAGTATAAAATGTATGGTCAAGTTTTGTGTTATTAGTTAAGTTATTAGTTAACCGTTAGTTAAACTAACCATTACTTCATTTTCTACAGTTGGCTGAGAATTTTATCTACTGCATGAGTTCTCGGATGGCCCTGGTCCTGGACAGCAGGCCGTAGGTCCTTTTGGATCCACTGTGTAGCTGTAATTAATTTCAAACCAATTCGATGGAATTGTTACCTACAGGTACTATTAAGGTTGCCCCATAAATCATAACGAAATGAAACTTAAAACATTTTTACTCCTATATTTTTCTTCTACAGGTCCTGAAGTTTGCTCCTGTTAGCCTGTCCCAGTTGTTGCTGCTGCTAATAGGTTTCCTCTTAATTGCTTGCAACCTTAAACTATACCCGAGTGCTAACCACAAGCTGTTAAACTACTTGGTCATGGGTTTGAAGGATTTGCTAATTATGCGTTAGCGTAAATAACCCTTGTATGAATCAGGGCCGAGGTGTAACGAATTCCAAGTAACTAATTTGCAAGTCTGTTAATGAGATTGACTTTGTACAAGAGGATTGTGTGTATGGTTTCATGCACTGGTTAGTTTAGTGTATAATGTATGAACATTGTGTAGGGCAACGGCCTCTGTTCATCCGTCCATGAACATTGTATGATGTACCTTAGCTTATCTATTTAGGCATCTACTGGATTCTAGAGCTTGCCTTGTATATGCAGCCTGGTGAACAACATAAGAATTTCTTAATTATTTTTAAAACTTAGTCTATTTTCCATCCAAGTCTTTTTAAACAAATCGCTGATGGACAATAGTGAAGTACTGGAGTTCAAACTTAGATAAGACTTGTTGTTAAACAGTTGTTACATACTTGCCCAAAACTACATAAAGTTGGTTTGAACAATTAAACTAACACACTATGCAAAGTTGTATCGTATAATTTACCTTAAAAATCTCAGCCTGCAGTTGACTACTCTTTTCTAACTAGCCTACTTTTTCAGTCGTGGTTTTTCAGTTGCCTCCAAATAATTTTGTTACACTAGACACATACTAGACTTGCCGAGTTGGCAGCATGGTTTATTGGATTGTATTTACTGCTTGTTGTAGCTGCTAAATAAATATTATGAATTAATAACAGTAAAAATGCGTGGTTCATCTTCGCTGCATACAGCAGATGTCGCTCAAAAGTGAAATGGCAGGCGACACATTTTTACAACTGTATACATTACTGTTTAAAATCTGGAAATTTTTATCATTCATCAAACTCTTTATAAGTAGGCTTACCCTTGTAAGATAGTTTATGCTATGATTGTCATTGATTCGTTAGACAGTGTTTAATCTAGTCCCCCTCCTCTGGGGGGGGAATTGAGGTTTCTGGGGGGGGAGACAGTTGAGCATCCGAAGGATGCTCGCGATGCGCGTAGCACCGAGACTGGGAGGGGGAGGGGTATGGGAGGGGATGCGCCCCTCCCCATCAGAAATTTTTTGAAATTCCACATTGCAATGGCAACATTTTAAGGGATAATCATAACAAAATAGCTGTACTTTTTCAGTGGCCCATTAGAAACTTTTTGAATTTTCACATTGCAATGGCAGCATTTTAAGGTGTTGTCTTAACAAAATAGCTGTACTTTTCTTTTTCAGTGACCCATTAGAAACTTTTTGAATTTCTACATTGCAATGGCAGCATTTTAAGGGGTCATCTTAATAAAATAGCTGTACTTTTTTAGTGGCCCATTAGAAAATTTTTGAATTTCCACATTGCAATGGCAGCATTTTAAGGTGTCGTCTTAACAAAATAGCTGTTCTATTTCAGTGGCCCATTAGAAACTTTTTGATTTTCCACATTGCAATGGCAGCATTTTAAGGTGTCGTCTTAACAAAATAGCTGTACTTTTTCAGTGGCCCATTAGAAACTTTTTGATTTTCCACATTGCAATGGCAGCATTTTAAGGGGTCATCTTTACAAAATAGCTGTTCTATTTCAGTGACCCATTAGAAACTTTTTGAATTTTCACATTGCAATGGCAGCATTTTAAGGGGTCATCTTAGCAACCCAGCTGTACTTTTTCAGTGGCCCATTAGAAACTGTTTGAATTTCCACATTGCAATGGCTGCATTTTAACATGATATTATCATGTATTATAGTAGTAAATAATGCCATTTTAATCATATAATGATAAATAATATCACGGTATATTATAACACTTCATGTAAAACAATGATGAAAACAGTAACTAAAAACCAATATCATTTCGTCAAATTTTTCTGGGGGGGAAATGTCAATCCTGGGGGGGAACTTTCCCCCCCAGAGACGTCTAGATTAAACACTGTTCGTTAGATGTGACTTGTGACCGTAAACGTTTAATCCGATACAGTCAACTGAATGTAAGCAATTAATAATGACGCACATTGGGTATTGGACCACTGATGTGAAATATTTTGATTAATTTCAAAATGATGTATGGTTATGGCTATAACAGAAATATTGCCAGGTCTCTGCAGCCATTGTTTTAGTGAATTAAAGAGTAAATGATCACTGAGCACTGCAGCAGCACTGTCTCTTCGCCTCTATCTGTCATGTACTTTTGTTGTGACCAAACTATGATGATTATGTTCACTGAGCTATAAGCTAAATGGCAGCTCAGCCCCTATAATACAACATGGGCAACATTAGTTTTAAAAGTACTCAACTAATTATTATAGAACTACTTGCCATGTTCTCGTTTATTTAAGCTGGAACAGAAGTGGCTAGAACATGGTGATGGTTACTTGACTTATGGCCCTGGCGAAGCTTCCGCCCGCATCAGCCGTTCCTTTATGGACAGCCTCATATTCTGGCAATTTATCATCATCATCATGGTGATGGTTAAGTTACTTTTAAAATGAAGTAGTAGCACCACACACTTTGGCTAATCATGCCAGATTCATTCTGAGGCAAATAAATTGCCAGAATCTGAGGCATAGCAACAGAGCGTAAGAGAGGGCTGATGTTCCATGGTGTAAGACTAAGGGGGCGTAGACTTCAGCTGGAGAATAGAAATTTGACACTTCATCTAGCTCCCATCAACATCATGGTTCCAGGATCCAGTATTTTTTCTAATTAATGTAATTTATGTTGATGTTCTTTCCATATGGCTTTTGCTGAAAATTGGGCCCTAATTTTGCAAATTTTTATGACTCAGACATAGAACCAACAGAATTACTTAAAGAAACATGTGATGGTAGGTGTTGGTTGGACCAAGGCGTTCTTTAGAAACAAATTAGAAAAACCCAACAACATTTTCTACACGAACACAGACAGACTCACATTCAGATTTATTAGTTTCGATATTCAATTATGTGTATTGTGTGATTTAAAGTGTAAGCAAACATTTCTTATTACTATGCAGGCAGGAATAACATGTCATGTGCCACATGTATGCAAGAAACACTACTCACTCTAAACTCTTATGTAGACTTTGGTTTTCATAATTTTCCTCCATTCAAACTTTAGCTGGACAAATTGACTTGTCTGTAGTGTTAAGTATGTAGTATGAATTTCTGAGATATTAACCTAAGTCAACTACATACAATTCTCTGATGCCTGAGATTCTTATTAGCAGTTCATCTACAGTTTGATGAGGAACATTTCTTAGTATCTTAGGCACTGTAATGACCAAGCATTAAGCGATGGTGTTGGGCAACTGTTATTGAAAGACTGATTGCTCAAGGTCATTACAGAGTAACTGTATCAGAGGAGTCTCGAACCGTGCTTTCCACATTACCCTGTCAACCACAATATTACGATTACGATTGGGAATGCCTGGAAATATCATTTCCAGACAATGCCCTTGAACTTAGTAATTCAGTTCTTCTGCCGTCGTTCTATACTTAAACAGTTAATTCTTTGTAGAAGTGATGCTTTGCAGAAAACGAGCTGTGTAGAGGTTTGTTGATTAGTATGCTGTCTTCTATTTCTATGGCTTTGTGATATTTATTTTGCTAATAGTGGTTTTCTGTTTTGTTTCAAAGGGCAACTGAAGAATTTTCTCAATCATTACTGTACGTATAAGCAACAATTATGACATTAATAAATTAAATTCTTCGGTTTTAATAATGAAAGCAATTTATGATGATGATGATGACGATGACGACAACGACGACGATGATGATGACGACAACGATGACAAAGATGATGATGATGTATGGTGACAACGATGACAAAGATGATGATGATGTGTCGGAGTTTTAATTAGTTTGGTTGTCACTAAGTCAAGCTGCTTCAGTTTGCTGGTTAAGTCATATTTCAGCTTTTTTTAAATTATATTTCAGACAATACCAATTATTGTTATCGTTTATTGTTTTTATGCCCCGAGGCGACCCCAAACAACTGGAGCTGGTTTGTTGCTTGATTCAGGCATGTTTATGAAAATACCCATTTGATTGATATCATATAAATTAGAATGTGTCATTCCAGTTGAGCTAAAACAGTTGCCAAGTTGATTATGAAAGGGTCTAACCTTATAAGAGGGATCAGTCTCCCCAATGCACCCTTTGAGACTGTTTTAGAGTGCAATTCCCCGGGTGTGATGGCCTGCCAGCGTTGTGAATGTATGAGATTGCCAATATTTAGAGATAAGCAGAACTGACTTTTCAGGTGCATTTGCATTATTTATTCAAGTCATGGTTATGTATATTGTGTATTTCCGTTCTAATTCACTTGTGTATGTGTGTGTGTGTGTGTGTGTGTGTGTCTGTATGTGTAAATGTAAAGGTAACACAGTAACCATGAAGGTAAAGACGTTTACATAAACGTGAATGTTTTGTGTAAGGGTCGAATTAAGATGCTTGGGTAGAGCTCTCTCTAATGAAAACACGCTTGGTAAAAGTATAAGATCTTTTGCCAACACAACAATAGCTACTTAGTTCAAGGACTATATTGTTAAAACTTTCCATTTTGCATTGGTGCTATTTACAGTACTGAGTACTACTGACTCGGTCACTATGAAGTCATGTTGGCCCCAATAACCATGTATGAATGGTGTGTGCTGCCTGTTAAGATCACCCATCCAAATGAAGAAACCATTCAACATTTCTTGCCACAAACCTTAGCTTCGTTTTTATCCTCGCATCAGTTTTTAGCTGCCACTTATTTATCATTATTATTGTAGGCGTGTTATCAAAATCTGTAAAGTGCAGCAGTGCTGCTTAAAAGCTAAGCACAAAGCACCAGCTTATGGGTGTTGGGTCTTGTCATATTAAGTCACAGAGGTTGTTCTGAGATGTCAAATGCAGCACCACAAAGAAACTGAATCAGAGGGATCAGCCTAATTAGCCACTGGCACAGCCTCAGCATATGCATACAGGTCACTGGGTGGTTTCTGTGCCAGGTTGAATCTGGAAAGGTCAAGCCAAGGGAGCCAGAAAACAAGGAAGGTCACTGGTGTGAAATTAACACTGGAAATTCTAAGTCACGTAGCTAATCTGTTTGGGTATAAAGTTACTGGCTCAATGCAAATCACAAATGCAGAAGGCTGAGAAGGGATGGAGGCAGCTGACTACATAATATACATAAATTCTGTAGTTTCCTTTCGCTTCTGCATCCGGGGTTTTGAAATTTGATTTCCGGTGACTCATACATAACTAACATTTTTGCTGTGACAAAAAGTTTTCGGTTGCACATGGTACTATCTGTATCTGAGGCCAGCCGCAGCACAGGAAAATATTTGGCAGGGACACAACTTGTTCAGATAAAATCAATATTAATCAAAAAAAGTATTTATCAAAATGCAATCAGTGAAAGATATGGATAATGTTCCCTTTGCATAACTTATACCCTGGCATCATAGTTGCACTTTTGCTAGGTTCTTAAAAGTATTTCAATGTCTAAATCATCAGATCCCAAATGACATCGGCCGTAATAAACTTTGTGAACTCGAGAATTTCTGAAATGCTGCTTAGTAGCTAAAGTGCAGATCTCCAGCTTATTCGCAAGGGCAATGTCAAGTACAATAAAAGGATTGCTTGGTTGGTTGGTTGGATGACTGATTGATTGGCTGGCTGATTGGTTAATCAATAGATCAATTCATTAATTGATTTATTTATTCATTCTTTCATTCATTCATTCACTGAAGTCAGAAGGGTTATCCAGATTAGAGTGTTAAGAAGAAAATCCGAAGACCACTGAAAGACGTAGGAGGCAGCAGTTTACACCCAATAACTGGACATGTGATTTCATGCTCATCTCAACTACAGGAAGCTATAGTTTGCAAATGACTCATCATTGCCATATGCTTCCTCCATCTTCAAAATTCACTAGAACACAAAAAATCTGTTTATTTTAAAAGCTTTTATTACGAATTATGAACAAACACAAGATTTATGAGTTAATGAGTATTTTATGAGTTAACGAGTAATTTATTCGTCTATGTCACAGACATGGAGACAATGCGAGATAAATTGTGTGTAGGGTTTAACATCGTGCGAACATTAGACAAAATGCAAACAGCTGTGGAGTATATCATTATGCAGGGGTTTGATTCAACAACTGTGTCTGAATGTGGTTTCGTATCCACGACTGATAACGCTTGCGTTTTTTCCATTTTGAGATATGTTCAGACTTTCTCACAGTCCTTTCAGAATCTACTGAGCCAGAACTCAGCAGTCAATTAAAAAAGGTCATTCATATAAATTTATAGATAAAATACAATTGTGGGTCACGGCGGTGTAGTGGTGGCGTCGGTGCCCAGGAGCTGGAGAGTTCCTAGTTTGAACCCACTTCAAAACCGCCGCATCGGGACCTTGAGCAAGTCCTTCGCAATTGCTCGGGAACTTTGGCATGAAACTCCGATGCCATGTCCGCGTTGTAGTCAGGAGCGCCTCCGAGTAGAGAGCTTGATGGGGCGTTAAAAAGAAATGTATAGATATATAAATACAATTCACAGCTCTAGGCCTTGCTCTGTATTCACCATTGTTAAAGCTTCTTTCAAGTGACCAACTACCTGGTATTATCACAGCAACTTCAAACCATGAACCACTAAATGACTATGTGACTATGCCTTCACCTGAAAATGCTGATGTGCAGGTGTTATTCTCCCTTCATTTTACTTACAAGTGTGCGCTGACAATGAGAGGACCGATTGCATGAGGACCTAATGGAACAATTGCCCCTCAGATGGCTGAAACAATTGCCCCTCAATGGCTGCCGGTCTAAGGCGAGAAGCCCCGTAATGTGAGCTAGCTGTTGAATTGGATGCTTGCAGTTGATCTGCAAACTTTCTTCCTGTTTTCATTTAGTGGTAATTGCTTGGACTCAGAAAAGACTTTTTGATCTTTCTTTCAATTTGTGGGCAGAGCAAATATAAAAGTGGCATTGGTTGGTATTGTTTTATCCACGAATTGCATAGCAAGAATCAGTCTCAACCTGTCTTGCATAACAAATGGACAAAATGCCAATGGCACAGTTCAAGTTCAAGTACTTCCTGAGGTACTTAATCCCAATACGCACCAACTATATGCACTATGTGCTATTATATACTATTGTATACCAAGATAGTGCCTGAACGTATGTTCATAATATTTATGTATGTGTGTATGTGGGTGTGTTTATATGTGTATATATGCTTGCATTTAAATATGCAATATGTACATATACACTTACATACTTACATATATGCATACATATGTATGTATGTATGTATGTGTGTATATATTATATATGTGTATGTGTATATATATATGTATATGTATGTATGTATTTGTGTGTGTATGCATGTATGTATGATTGTATGTATGTGTGCATGCATGTGTGCAGACCCATTATATAGTAACTTTTAAATATTGCTCAAAATCCCTGCAACTAATGAAGCAGACCGATGACAAAGCAATTCTGTATGCAAAAAAACCCAATCAGAAGTGGATGACTGTGTGGCGTTTGTGTCACCAACTTCCGATCTAATTTTCAATGTAAAAGATTCTCTGTTGTGTTTTGAAACGCAGGGTGGTAGAGACAAGAGGAAGATGAGTATCACAGGTGACTTCAGGATGGCAGTTGTACTGAGTACGTTTCTTATTTCTATTTCTTCAAGTTTTCTGCTAAGTGGTTTCAAACGGACATTTGTAGGCATACATAATTGGGTACTTAGTGGTTTTACAGATTCATTGCCTGATATAACGTGCATAAAAATTTATATGTGAAATTAAGTGTGCGAAACTCTTAATTGGTGGAAAGCAGCCCTTAAAATTGTTTACTGACTATGACTCTGATGCCTTCGCTGTTTAAAGATATGTGTATAACTTGCATGACCAATTAATCCATATGGTCATATCTTACATCGAATTTCTTTTTCACTACAATTATTGTTAGTCTAAGTGAAATATGATCAGCTTAGAAAAAATGCACAATTCTCGAGTGTTTGTGAAAAATGAAGTCTCTTTCATATGTATATGTTGCTGTAGGCCTATAGGAACGTCAGCACAAATTTTAGGTTAAATATGTTTAAGCAGCGCACGAGTAAAACCTAGACTTGCCATGAGAATTATCAGTTGCAAATCTAAAATACAATCAAGCAGTAATTAATTATTTTACCATGGTTTCAGACATATCTGTTTGATGGTATTTTGAATGCAACTGGATGAAATCATAATGCATAAGTTATTTCTGCAATCCCACAAAAGCTGAATGCTGAATGGGGAAGAGCGGATATCATCATCATCATCATCATCATCATCATCATCATCATCATCATCATCATCATCATCATCATCATCATCATCATCATCATCATCATCATCATCATCATCATCATCATCATCATCATCATCATCATCATCATCATCATCATCATCATCATCATCATCATCATCATCATCATCATCATCATCATCATCATCATCATCATCATCATCATCATCGGTTCCTACATGTGCTAGCCATTTGGCAGCAATGTGTACCAATACATGATCTCCAGTTAGTCTTCTGTTAAGTCCATTGTGCTCCTTAGTGTTGTTGCAGTCCACAGGTCATGTTATGCCCTCATTTGTCTTAGTCTAAGTTTAGTCTAGTCTTAGTTTATCTTACCAGTGCAGCCCTAATTGGTCTGCCTTTGTTTCATATGGCACATGAACTATTCCTGAAGAGTACAGCCTACAATTTAAGTGTTTATTGAAAAAAACGATTTGGGAGTGCCACTTTCTCTGTCTCTCAGAGACTGGAAAGTGAAAGTGAATATAGAAGCTTATTTTGGGGAACTGAAATCCGGATGGTGGTAAATTAGCAATACTTGTCGGTCGTGCTCAAATAATACATCGATAGGTTTAATTTGTTAAGGCATCACTTGCACTTTTTTATTTGCACAGACAGGAAGGAGATAGAGGATGGGAGAATAATTATTCCCTGCTCTATGACGGATGAAACTGATGACTTTTGAACTGACACAAAGGACCTGCACTGTTTGCTTCTAAGCTTCCTCCCCTATGAAGCATCATCATCACCATTATACTTTGTCTGTTGCTGGAACTATGTGAACTTATGGGTGCGGTTTCGTGCATCGTGGAATTCCTTATCAAATTCATTGTTCTTTTTGTGCTTTTTTAGATTCCACTCAGCCATAAAAAGATACATGGTGTCTATAAATGCACTGAAAATGTCTGTATATACTCTGTACAGTATTAAACTACATGCCCTGTGATTTATAGCCTGGCATCTAGCTATTTTTTACTTCATTATTCAAATCTTCTCTATAGTCATGCCCTTGTTTAAGAAACCTGATCTGGACATCAACTAGCCTACTTGTCAAACTTTAGACCCTTCTTCAGTCTGAGTAACATTTCTGCAATTCTTGAATGTCTGTTCCTTGTACCAAGCAAAAAACACATTGCTTGATCTTAATTTCAGTCCTTGCCAATGAAGACTACTCCACTGAAACTGCTTTCACATTTGCACTGGAAAACATCTTCTCATATAGTGATAAATAAAAGGCGTGCCAGTTGTGGTAAAGCCTGCAAAATTTATTTGGTTAAGCGACACAAAATGAAAAATGAGCCTTATCGGGTTACTTGGCATGCATACTGTATAGCTTAATGAATCCTGCAGGTAACTAATAATCGTAATTGTAATATCCAAAGTTCTAAACCGTTACTCGAAAACCAAGCACAGCTGCACAGGCGCCAGCTTATTCACGAGTGGTGCATTGAGTCTAAATGTTTGTCTTTTGGAGTAGTCCAAAGGAGAACTGATAATAGCCAAAATGGTAATAACGAAAGTGGCAACATCCTTGAATGCAAACTGTTCAGTTTTGTTTCTCTAATATCTAACAAACAATAATAACGGGTCACCGGGGGAGGGGGGGAGGTTGTGCATCAGTTTCAACTGGGAGACAAGCATGTAGAACAGGAAGTGTATTGTATCCACATATTTGTGACAGATCCGCACTAAATGCCACTCCCCTCTCCTCCTTTTGGATACAGGCATGCATATGCACTAGGGTCACTATAGTAACACAATATTCGATCCTCTTGTTTTCGTCTTAGCGAAGATCAGTGCTATAGGATTTGGTTTCAAATTCAAGATGAAATAGATGTCTCAGATATCATCTTGAACGTTTCTTATCTAAATTGCTCAGATGTGCCTTAGTTAAAAAAACTAGGAAATAAAAGCAGAGTTGCATTCTCAATTGCATTTTTAAGGGACTGAACCATAGATAATATTAGATATGTACTGAATTTTTTGTGGTTTAGATCTACTTTAAGTGGCTTCAGACACCAATCATATTTCGACTAATATTCGATGCTGTAAACTGCTGCAGCCTGAATGAAAAAGAATACGTAAATTTAAAGGCCTTTCGTGCGGGAAATCAAAATAATAGCTGGAACTCGCATATATTACTATGTCACATGAAAATTGACTGCTGAAAACAACAGGATGTTGGTTTTTGATAATTGATAATAAAGTTCCCGGCAATTTGATAATTGTAACCACTGGTTTCTACTTTTGTTGTCGTTTGTTGTTACACTTGTCAAGTGGTGTATCAGAGCCTCATTAACATTTCATTTTGAATTACAATTTTCATGCAAAATGCCTCAAACTATTCGGTACCTGTGGCTGTAACATGGACCTCCTGCACAGCTCTGCACCTGACCCTTCTATATGCCATGATGAGATAGAAGCCTGCAGTAACATTCCTGTCTACTTTGACTGCTCTGTAGATAAGTCCATTTTCAATATAGAACATCTTTGGCATGCTTCAAAGTTGGCTGGTCCTATTTTTGTTCTTTTGTGCTAAAAAGACCTGTGCAGGTCTTTTAAGGACTTGTTCCTACCACAAAGAAATCTTAGTACCACCACTAGGTTATATGCCTACTATGTATTAGTATAGCTTAGTATAAGCCTACTATGTATTAGTGTAAAATCCTATTTTGCGTTATATAAAAAAATATATATCCACATTAATTATCAGTGGTTCCAAACCTTTTTTGATTCTTGGGCCACTTTTCTAAGTTGGAGGACATGAAGGTCACTTGTTCTTAGTTAAAGGACATTAGGGGCCACAAGGATAAAATTTAATTAACTGAAAGCGTATATAATTGTTATAATTGAATCAAAATAGAATGTTTGATGTTATTTGATGTAATTTGTAATGGAAAATAATTGTGTTCTATCCTGTCCAAATTGTCAATTTTGTCATATATTTTTGTTAATTCTTTGAGGGACGAGGGACATTTGCCCTGCGGGCCATGGTAGTAGTCACAAGACTAGATGGTATTAGTCACAAGTGAAAGGGAAAGTGCGAAAACAGACCATACATCCGCTTAAAACAGTTGTACTATATCTAAAGTTTTCACAATTATCCAGACACAAAAACAACATTGGCTTCATTTTTAAGTAGGACATGTGCAATTTCACTATTGATGCAAATGTCAATGTACAGGGTGGGCACTGGGCAGCAGGCCAAAAAAGACTCCAAAGTTTTTTTGGGCCAATATCTTGTCCAGAAGTAAGATTTTTTTAAATCAAGTTTCACAGATTTAAAGGCAATTCAGTCCTACGTACAACAGCCAAATTTCACCAATAATTATATTTTAAACAGAACAAAACTTATATCACTTTTGTTCTGTCTGAAATATTTTGGTGAAATTTCGGCCATTGTACGTAAATATGAATTGCCTTTAAGCCTGTGTAATTTGATAAAAAATTCTTGCTTCTGGCAAGGATATTGGCTAAAAACTTAGGGAGTTTTTTTGGCCCACCCTGCATATTGAAGAAGGCAAATATTTGTGCGAAAAGGCTGCTGCTTGAATGCTCTTGAGCTTGGCTGATCTTTTGCAATGGATTTGTTAAGAACAGAAGTTGATGGAAATTTATTATGATAAATGATGCAGCGATAGATCTACGGGTATATGCTACTGTTCATTTATGCTACTCATTATTATTATTGTTATTATAATTATTATCTTTTGCATTTATTATTATTGTTGTTATAACAATATTAATAATAAAAATAGTTATTATTATTATTATTATTTTTATTATTATTATTATTATTATTATTATTATTATTATTATTATTATTATTATTGTCACCCAAGGTAGTTCAGATCCCTAAGGAATTACAAATTATCCTACAGTCACGATAACTTATATTAGCGTCAGTGTCATCGCCACCATCATCAAGATGATCGTCACCATCACAATTTGTTGTGATTGTAGTGAGACATTTATAATTCATGAAGACATCCTTGTGCGGCTGTTGAAACACTGGTAGATACAGTTGAAAGTTAAGCAATGTCCGGGTGCCAGGCTCTTAGTACACAGTTACACACATATACCGGTACTAAGCTACATGCATGTACCACAGGGCTATCAAACTCAAGTATGGAGGCTATTAAGGCCTAATAGTGTGCATCATCATCATAATAATAATAATTAAGCACAGGTTTGATTCTTTGTTGATTTTTTATTAATTGGCATGTTCACAACTTTAAGTGGCTGACAACACATTTTGGGCCGCTAAATGGACATCCGGTCACATCCCTGAAGTAATTTGCCTTCAAGCATGTACATTGTGCAAGTGATTGGCGTGATTACGACATTCGTTGAAGAATGAGCATAGTCAAGGCCGCACAGTCGCTACATAAAAGCATTTGCATTTACGCGGTAAATGGAATGGACCCTATTCGTCAAGGTCCCAGTTGGAAAAAGTATCCTTAAAGGCCACACTGGAGCATGTGACTTCATAATATCAAATTTTTTACGGCACCCAATTAGCAAAGTTTTGGGAACCAACTTATTCACAGCATGTTCCAGAGATTGAGCATCATTGAGTAGGTAAATTGAGAAAGTCCTTCATGCCAAGTTGTTAAGTGTTTTTGATTGTTGTTTAGTCGTAGATTTGCATGTAGAAATAACTAAAGAAATATTAAAAATAATAAAAATGATGATGATGATGATTATGGTGGTGGTGGTGGTGGTGGTGGTGGTGGTGGTGATGATGATGATGATGTAATAATAGTAATAATAATAATAATAATAATAGCAATAATGATAATAATAGCAATAACAATAATAATATTAATAATAATAACGGTATTGCTTTCCAAGACACCTTTGCTCTGCCTGATCTTGACATGTTCTAGCCGTCCCAGAATTAATTTTTACGTCTCCAGGATAATTTTTTGAAATCCCGAGAAATCTTAGGTACCTCAGGTAAAAAAGTAATATTAACAATGATAAGTGTTGTCTAAAGTGAAGACGTATTCATGCCATTCTATGTTTTGATTGTTGTTGGTAGTGTTTGTAGTCGCCACTATTACTTTGGCTGTGTCATCGGCTCAAACTGATGGTACTGACAGCACTACAGTAGCCAGCACAAAAGCTACAGTATCCCCCACCAAACCATCACAAGTATGAATCATTTTCTAGGCAGTTGATATAACCACTGCCTGTTGCTTGTTTCAGAACAGTAACAATGATTGTGATGATGATCAATGATAATCAAAGTTTGATTTATTCTTACATCCATTAATTTATTATTACTTAAAGCGAAGAGAATGAAAATTATGTCAGATGTTTAGTTTTTTTCTCAAGCTATTAAGGTTGAGTTTGCCGTGGTTTTTCATATTCTACCTTTGTGCTACCAATTAAAGATTGATGTATATAGCATTGTACGTAATACTATTATAATAGTAATCTATTGATAGAAGAAAATGAGTAACTGCTTATTATAGTGTATTTATAAATGTATGATGATAATGAAAAAGATAAGAGCAATACTGGATGTGCTGTTGGGGTGCTTGGAGCGGGTCCTGCATGCTCAGTGCTCATGGTCGCATGCCTTGTTGGGTGTATTCCAAAAGTTTGATCATGTCACCGATTATTTGTGGGATGTCCCGCGTCTGCTTCCTATTCCACAGCGAATTATATATGGGGTCTCTGCTTTGGTGTGGCAGTGCTTCTTAGGTGCTGCTGCTGTATATTTGCAAGAGCTCTGTGTCTCTACTTTGGTTGACCAGGGATGTTGTGCTCTACTTTCTTCCACTCAGGGTGAACTCTTCATTCTCTGAGCATGAACTGCTCTTGCAAAGCATCGTGCTTTTCTGTTATTGGCCTCATGGTATGGAAGGGGCTTCAACTGTCTATACACCTTATGCCTAGGGTTTGCTCAGTAACATTTTATCGTAGCCTTAAAACAGTACTTTTCAGCTTAGGTTAGGTCGGAAGCGCTCCTGAGTAGTAACTTTGAAAGGTCGCTATATAAATCTCCATAATGAATGAATGAATGAATGAATAAATGAATGAATTACCTATGTGAGGAGACTCGTAACCTGCACATTGTACACTAACTAGTCACAGTGAGCACTTGGTCAAATCTCTTGTACCTCTCTCACTTACAACTGCAGTTCATTGTTTAATTGCTGTTCCTGGTCTTGTCTTGTCTTATCTTGTCTTGTCTTGTCTTGTCTTGTCTTGTCTTCAACCGGCTTCAATCCTAGCAGAACCATTGCAATTTTTTCCGTCTCCTAATGTCTTTGATCACCCTCAATAGCTAATCAAACCTCAATCTTTTGTAGCCAGTCCACGTAACTTTTTGTCATCCTTTACTTCATCATGATCATGTAAGTATATCTGGAATAATCTCCTTTTCAAGCTGCTGGAATTACAATTAATGTTATTTTATTTATTCTTTCAATGTTATTTTATTTATTCATTCACTGTATTTAATTATTTTAGTCATTTTGTGTTAATTCCGAGTTGTTGTCTGATCTTTTAGGGTGGATGTGGCTCAGTCTTCATCCCTCCGGCCATGGCCATTGTCTATGGACTTGTCGCTTATCTGCTGAGTTAATCCATAAACTTATGGATTGGAACAAATGAAGCGGATCCAGCACAAGCCACCGTTGTAACAACTTGCAAACGTTCTTGGCTAATACTTAAAGCTACAGATCTGCAGTCTGCCAGTCTTATTTGCATCTCAGAATTTCTTAAGATTTACAAAACTCATAATGCTACATTAGCAGAAAATTCGAACGCTTTATAATTTTTTCCCTTTAAATGTGTTTATTTGGAATTCTAGTTGATAATTCCTGCTTAGCATGCTGTCGCAAATGGTGACGAATTAGGTAGGACTAATAAATGTAATATTTAAAACTGTTTCCTTCTTTTAGTTTGTTTCTTCATCATGGTCAGCAGTTTTGTCTAAAATCTAATGGAGTTTTGAAATTAGAAGACACATCGATAAAAGAAAGTCTATGATAGTGAAACAGATAGGCCTAGAGCAATGTAGTTGTCGTAAGAGTGGTTGGGCCCAACCCCTTGTTCTTCCAACCCGGTCATCAGCTAAGTTACTTAAAAGGTGTGTGGTGGTCAGGAAACTAAAATATCTCGTGAATCATCAGTTGTTTTTTCTTGTGCAACATATTAACGATGGTGAACAACGTTTGATTTTCACTTGCTTTCATGTATTTTGGTAATCTGTACGATTTTCCAACCCCTGCTTGTTTCTGACAAATAAAACACTAATGTACTGTAGGCCTATAGATTATTATAGGTAAAATATTTGGCATGGGAATTACACACCTTTAAATGGGACCTGCTGAGCAGATCGGTCCCTTTATGCAAAGGATTTTGCATTTACATACGGAGCTTGAAGTAGGCCTACGCTGGCGCCCCAACTAGCGACGTTTTAACACCACAAAAGTTAACCTACTGGTTAAGATCAAGTTGTCTGCTTAAGGACTAAATGTCATGTTTGCACAGCACATAGACGATCCGACTGTAGCATCATCTGGCGAATAATGTGGGAATAGTTTTGGCATTGCTTTCATGCAGAGGCGGGTCCAGAAGGGGACCAAAACGGCCATGACCCCCATTTAGAAATTTCTTTATTTTTTACCAGGTATTCTGGCCCGAAAAGTTGACTTGGCCCCTCGTTAGCTGCCCGCGAGTAGCTCCGTAGGCTACGTCCGTTCCCCGCACCCGCGAGGAAGGTGATCAGTGTTTTGGGCAGAGGGCGGATGGGAAACAGAGCCGGATTAAGGCATGTTCAGCATGTTCGGCCGAACAGGGCCACCACACTTTAGGGGGCCCCCACACATGCGGGAAAAAATTTCATAAAAAAATTGTTTATTTTTATGGCAAATTTCGACCAAACGACTAAAAAGGTCGTCAGCTAATTTTGGCAGAGAAAAATCTGTAAGCTTATATTCTATGGAAATTTCGACCAAACGCCTAAAGAAGCCGTCAGCTATTTTTTGATCATCAGAATTTTCGGCAGAAGATCCGCAAAAAATTTTCCGAACAGGGCCCCCACATTTCTTAATCCGGCCCTGATGGGAAAATGTATATTTTTGGGAAATTCGAGGCTGATGACTAAAAAAAAGAAAGTCCGTCAGATTTTTCGGCGACCCTGACGAAATTTTCCCTCTGTTTCCTGGACTTTTGCCCCCCCCCATCGAAAATGTCTGTATCCGCCCTTGCTTTCATGGCTATAGCCTATCGGTTATCGGGGATGAATGGGATTTTAGAACTGTAGGCTAAAAGGTGGAGAGCATGTATACGCTAACAGAAGATCGAAGAGAAAACACGAGACTATTATATGCTCGATCACACAGAGGACAAACTAGCTGAACTTGCATTGCTTAGGCCTAGGCCTATTTTTTTTACAAAGATTCTCAAAGACAAAGACGATAGTTGGGCTATAACTGATTTTATGTAGGTCTGACATAAGGTATGTACCAACGTCCCTGGATGCCTTCGATGGCCTTAAATAAAGAAGACCGCTTTGTGGGAGATTATACTCAGATTAGGTCGAAGGGTCTGATGGAGATGGAGGGAGTAGAGAAGGAATGGATTATGGATTGGTCGCCATCACTGTGCGGGGCAAAGTTACACCTCTGCTCATAGGCGTACGAGGCGGGGGTCCAGAGGGGGCAAATGCCCCCCCCAAATTTCGGGCAAATGTGTTTTTCGGGCAAAAGAGGCAAGGACGGGCAAAAAAATTTGGAAATTTTTTCGGGCAAATCAGGTACGAGAGGATTTATTTTTTTGGGCACGCATAGTGTTAAGAAAAGGTCGTCAGATTTTTCGGACGGGAAAATGTTTAGAATTTTGGGCGGATGACTAAAAAAAAGGCTTAGATTTTGGGTCGTCAGATTTTTCGGGCAAACAAATTTTTTTTGCCCCCCACTGTCGAAATGTCCCGTACGCCTATGCCTCTGCTGGTGGCAGTGCCTCGATAGATCGACCCACCTCCGACGACTCAATCTTATCTGCGCTGGCTTCCAAGCACAAAGCGTAAGCTTTTATACCCTATAAAATAAATACTGGCTTAATTAGCGTTGCCTTAGGCCTAATTGTTTTTAGTAGCACCTCGGTCTATCTGTGTGAACCATGACCTTTAGAAGGCCGTGGCTACCTTCGTGTTACTTAGGCTAGATATGTCTAGTCGTAGGCTAATAGTAAATTGCGTGATCTCGAGATTTATACAGTGCCCACAAAAGCGAAGTCGCGGGAAGTAGGCCTAGGCCTAGGCTATACCGGTACCTTATTCACAGACGTTAGGCTAATAAAAAAATAGGCAGTGGGTCTAATCACAATTGCAATTATTATAACGCTGATCTTAATTATGGTGGCGATTATAGGCCTACTGATGTGGTCATGTGGATAGAAAATATGATGCTTGTAAGTTGTAAGTATGACAAGCATGGCAAAATATAGCAACCATTTGGAGACGATCCGTAGCAACTAACAAACAGACGAGCAGGGCACCAGCTTTTTAATCAATTTTATAGCTCATTTTTGGATTCAATCGATTTATAGAAACACATCAAAGTGATGGCGTGTCAAATTGGAGTTAATTGTATTTGTGCGATTATGCGTATGTCTAAGCAACTAAAATTTATGCGATTTACAAACAGATCTATGTACTAGAAATGGCGATGCATGGTAATTGCGATATTGCAAGATATCTTGTTACACGTAGGGCAACTGTACTTCACTCGACAACATTGCCAGGACGTGTTGTGATAGTCAAGTCTTGTGTCCAAGTTTATATTTTTAGGATGCAATTATCTAAACTAAACTCCTTTTTATGTCTCCTCACTTGTCACAGCATTTTCATCCCTCCAATCGAGACAAGGTCTATGATCGTCGTTTCAATGTGACTTTGTGTCACGATCACTTAAGAAATTCGGAAACCATGCATTTGCATTCATCTGGTCACCTGGTGCCGTCAGCTCTTGGAGCTCTGGCGATATTCTTGATGTATCCCCTCCAGTGTCCCCTCTCTCTTGTTGCCTCTCTCAGCTCCTCCAAGTTCATGCCAGACTTTTCCTGTACCTCATCCAACCATCTCTTCCTTGGTCTTCCGCGTCTCCTCCTTCCCTCACCGCATGCCGTCATCAGCTCCTTCTCCAAACCGTTAGATCTCATCACATGGCCGAAGTAGCTCAATTTCCTCCAAGTCGCTGTTTGCTGTAGTGTCTCATCTCTCTCTATTCCGAGCTCCTCACGCACCGATTCGTTAGTTCTCTTCTCCGTCCATGAAATCCTTAACATTTTTCTCCAAATCCACATCTCGCATGCGTTGATTTTCTTTTCCATATCCAGTGTCTTTGTCCATGTTTCGCATCCATATAGGACGACCGGGAAGATCAGTGCTCTTACCAGTCTTTTCTTTGTTTCCCTGCTCACATATTTATCTTTCCAAATATTTCCCAGACCGTTCATTGCCGTTTTTCCCATTGATACCCTCCGCCTTATTTCCATATCACATCTTCCCTCCTTCTCTAACATAGATCCCAGGAATGTGAAGCTCGATACTACCTCTATCGTTTCTCCATCCACCTCAAAGTTTTCCCATGTTGCAGTTGTCATAACTTTTGTTTTCTTTACATTGAAGTATAGTCCCGCCTTTTCGCTTTCCATCCTGACTCTTCTTATTAACTCGGCCAGGTCGTCCTTCTTACCCGCCAATAATGTCGTATCATCAGCGTACCTCAAATTATTCAGTATTTTCCCCGCTATCCTTACCCCCTCTGTTGCCTCCTCCAATCCAGCCCTCCTCATAATTCTCTCGGCATACAGATTGAACAGGAAAGGGGACAAAATGCACCCCTGCCTCACTCCTTTCCTTATTTTAAATTTCTCTGTGTCTCCATATTCAGTTCTTATAACCGCCTCTTGATCCACGTAAAGGCCTTTCAGTAGTTTAACCAGATGCTTCGGAATTCCCATCTCGATTAGTGTCCTCCACAGTAGTGTATGGTCTATGCAATCAAACGCCTTGCTGTAGTCTATAAAACACATATGCACCTCTTGCCCGTACTCCCTCTGTCTCTCCATAATCCACCTTATATTGGCGATGTGATCACGCGTTCCACGCGCCTTCCTGAATCCCGCTTGGTTGGCTGGTAATTCTCTTTCAATTGTCTTCTCCATTCTTTTGTGGATTATTTTGAGTAGTATTTTGCTCGTGTGCGATATCATCGCTATCGTTCGATAATTTCCACACTCTCTCGCGTCTCCTTTCTTGAATATTGGTATGAACACTGATCTTTTCCAATCCTCCGGCCACTCCCCAGTTCTCCAGATTTGATTGCATAGCTTTGTAATAGTCCTCACCACTGCTTCATCTCCCGCTTTTACCAGTTCTATAGGTATTCCATCGTGTCCTGGCGCTTTGTTGTCCTTTAACTGTTTTATCGCCCACTCCACCTCTGCCTCCAATATCTCTGGTTCGTTTTCAACTTCCTCTATTTTGATGTTTTCCTTCACGACACGTTCGTCCTCCTTGTACAGCTCTTCCGTATACTCTCTCCACCTTGCCTTCATCTCCTCCTCGTCTCCTATTATCTTCCCATCCTTTGTCTTGAGTGATCCCATTCTAGGGCCTGCTGTCTTTGTTATTTCCTTTATCTTTGCGAACAGTTCTTTAGTTCTTCCTTTCTTCCCTTCTTCCTCCATCTCCTTGCACATTTCCTTGAGATGGTTTTCCTTATCCTCCCTTGCCTTCCTTTGGAAGGCCTTATTCAATGTTTTTACCCTATCCCTATTCCCTTCCGTTTTTGCTACTCTCCTTTCCATTGCCACCTCAATGGCCTCTTTGGATAGCCATGGTGTAATTTTCCTTGACGTTTTCTTTGGTACATGTTTCTCCGCCGCCTCCTGAATCGCAGTTTTCATCTTTGTCCATAGCTTGTTTGCATCCTCCTCTTCCGTTGTATCGTCTCTCTCTAAGATCTCAAACCTATTCATTATCTCCACCCTGTATTCTGGTGTTATGCCTTTGCAATCGAAACTGGTCAGTCTTTTGCCTCTCTTCAACTTCTTCAACTTTAGCTGTAATGTAGCCACTATTATCTCGTGGTCTGTTCCGCAATCCGCCCCCGGTCTTGTTCTTACATCTTTTATCATGCTCTTCCATCTTTTGTTCACCAACACGTAGTCGATCTGATTCCTGTGTTTTCCATCCGGCGTCGTCCATGTATAAAGTCTTCTTTTCGGTTGTTCGAACCATGTGTTCATTATTCGTAGTTCATTGGAATCGCAGAACTCCAGCATTCTCTCCCCTGCCTCGTTTCGTACACCCAGTCCGTACTTACCCACTACTTCTTCCCATCCACTTCTGTCCTCACCAACTTTCGCGTTGAAGTCACCCATAATCACCAGTATGTCTCCCCTCGGTGTTGTGTCAATTGTCCCTTGCAGGTCTAAGTAGAAAGCTTCTTGTTCCTCCTCTGCCGCCATCGCTGTAGGGGCATAAACCTGTATGATTGTCGTATTGATCCTTCCTCCCCTAAATCTTACACTCAGTACTCTGTCACTCACTGTATTATACCCCATTATCGCATCAGCGCTCTTCCTATCGCACATGATTGCAACTCCATTCCTCCCCCTCTCCTCCTGCCCCGACATTACTATCTTAAAACCGTTCCATCTGAAATGTCCTTTTCCCTTCCATCTGGTCTCACATAATCCCAGTATCGCTATATCCATCCTTCCCATCTCTTTTTGAATGATGTCCATCTTCCCACTCTGCATGCTTCTGACATTCCACGTTCCGACCTTCATAGATTTTTTGCAGCTCATGTCAAGTCTTTGCTTCATGGCCATATCCACCGCTGGACGTCCTTTCGGCTTTGGTCCTGTGGCTTCATTCGAACCCGTAGCTCCCGACTCGTCAATGTGCTCTTCCTCAGTAGCCATTAAGTCACCCTCAGGCCTGAGGGTCTCACCCTTGGTGACTATCGTTGATTTCCTTCTTGGATACATCATGAATTTTCTTGGCAAAGATAAGGGGTGGTTTGCCATTGCCTTCCCCCCGTTTGCCGTCCGTGCCCGTTCGTTCACCCCTCCACACGGAGGGGTTACTAACAGGTCGCCCCACGAGAAGGTGGGCACGGTGGACTTTGGTTCGCCAGCCCAGGTCGGTTCCGAGTCTACGCTCCAATTGGAGTCGTCGGTCAGGTCTCCTCCCTGCTTTACTCACGTGAATGAGTGACTGACAAACCTTTGCATTTGCATTAGCTTGAATGAAATAAACTTCCGAATTTTATCCGCAAATCATCATCATTATTGCTCTTCACGAAACCCTTCAGACCTATTTATTGAAGACTTATCATGAGTATACTTCCTCTTACGTGCTTTCGTGCACGATTCTATTTTTGCTTAGGCACATTATAAATGACAGTTTATAAATGGCAATAATATTAATAATAATATACATTTGGATAGTTGATATGGATTGTTGGAAAAAGCTGCAGGCTAAAGAATATTTTGTTAAAATATTTC
Source organism: Lumbricus terrestris (assembly GCA_949752735.1). NCBI lineage: Eukaryota > Metazoa > Annelida > Clitellata > Crassiclitellata > Lumbricidae > Lumbricus > Lumbricus terrestris. The sequence goes on from OX457036.1 coordinate 22,454,402, forward strand.
ATACAGCCGCATTTCTCCACAAATGGTTAAATTTCGTTGTAGCGTTCTCAATTATTTGCCCATTATTGCACATCGTTTCTGCTTCCAAATTAAAAATCTAGACTTAACTTTACTGATATGAGGTTAGCAGGTGTTTTATTTTGCGATAAAAGTAACAACGTTGCGAGAAAGTGTTATTCAAACTGACATTTATCACAGCAAACGACCATTTGAAATGCCAACTTTGCTTTCAGTAGTGGTAGAATTAGTAATTTTAATATGTTTTCATGTTGATTTATTCATGTTTATACAAAATTAATGTTATATGTGGTTATTGTATGCTTATTTTGGATACTGTTAAATTGGTATGTGAGAGCTTTATGTTTCATGCTTGAATGGGAAGAATGAGAGAACACCCTGGAAATTATGATTTGTAGGTGAAAAGAACATAATTTGTTTGTTGCGCATATGCTTACATACCAGAAAGTTATGTATAGTAACCTCCAGACACCAATGTTATCCAGACAGCCACTCAGACCACCTGCTCTTAACAATTCAACATTGTGCTAGATTTAAGCTCAGTATGGGACAAACAAATGTGGGTGTTGGTGTAGAACTTTCATAAGTTTACATAAGTTTTTATATAACCACTGTGTGCAAATACGATGAATGGTTGATATAATTATGTATAATTTACGGGTGTGTATACCATGGATTGTCCTTTTATATACGCATGCAGGTTCTAGCAATATATCTTTTTGGTACCTGACAGAATTAAGCAAATAAAGATATGTATCCGAGGCTTGTTGTATAGTGATTATATCCTAAAAATTTGTATGTTTTGTTTGCAGGCCATATCTTTTCAGCACATAATGCAAATGATCATTCAGTCCCCACTCTTTGGTACCTAAAGTGTTCTAAGATGCTTCAGTGCTGTTGCAAGCTAACTGCGGTTTGAGAAAGCTGCTCAGCACATGGAAAATCTTAATTTTTCACTGCCATCTGCAGATGGAGCTCAGGGAGGAGCCGTGTTGGCAGCAGCAGCAGTAGCATTTCTGCCTTTGGCTATCTCCAATTCCAAGACAGACACGGCTTCTGGAGATGAAGAAATGCAACCTGAGAGGCGTTGCATCGCACTGTTGCCTCGCTGTTCGACTAGCGTCGACTTCCTGAGTCATTCGAATCTCTATGACATGTGTCACAAGTTGTCGACCAACATACACCATTACGGCCACATGTTCCAAGAGATGGCGTCACCGCTGATTGCGCGCTACAGTCGCTGGCGGTCACGCAGTCAGACGCGAGGGGAAGAGTTGCCCTCTGGTGACGTGATCGAGCTGTGCCACTTGAACGGGTTCTTTCTGAAGGCTGTGCACGATGGAGACCGAGGCCACAAGTTTGTGGCCGTCGTGCTGCAGACGCCCACGTGGTGCGATGCATGCGGACGGACCGTGCTAGGAGTCTACAGACGCTTCCTTAGGTGTAAATGTAAGCAGGAGGGAAATAAAGTCTTCTGCCCTAGTAGAAAAATGTGTTTTTTTCTCCTCTGTAGTTAGGTTATTTTGATGATTCTGATCGTAATGACGATGGTGACAAACGTCAGTGATTGATCAGGCTGAGCTTAGACTAGCTTCTTGCGGTGGTTTTTAGGCTCATTGTTAGCTTTGGTGATGGATTCTTTTCTGTTTTATGGTCTTGAATCTGTGGATGTTAGTCATGAGTTGTATGGCAGTCTGTCTGTTCTGTTAGTAGTTAAGATTTATGTTAGTTAAGATTGTTTCATGTAATCATACTGTGTTTGCCAGAATGAATCAAATAAAAGAGCTTATTATTATTTTTATGAGAGTGGATAATGTTAGGTTAGATTACTGATGGCTGAAATACGGTAAGTACGGTAGACTTAGCATACGAGAATTGCAATGTTTGCCATCAGTTCGAATTGCTTACGGATGACTCATTGTAAATCATTAATTTGAATGTATGGATCAAAAATTACACTACTGCTGAAAATAACAGGATGCTTATGTTGTTTTCAGCAAACAGTCATTTTCTGCTCATTCAAATTAATGATTTTTCAATGAGTCATCTGTAAGCAATTCGAACTGATGTCAAACCTTTTAGCCATCAGTAATCTAACCTAACACTCTCATAATAAATCTTTTTTTATTTGGTTTTTGATAATAATTTAGTCAATGTTTTGATGATCATTGTAACCGCTGGTGCGTGCTTTTATTGTAGTTTGTTGCTACACTTGTCACGTGACTTGTCGCATGCTTTTATTGTAGTTTGTTGCTACACTTGTCACGTGGCGTGCCGCAGCCTCGTCAACATTTTATGTCCTGACGTCAGCAAGAGTCAGCATCAATCCAGATATCATCGGGAGACATCATTGACTGAGACCTGTTCTGGAACAGTTGCCTCGGTATATGTTTAACTTGTCGCCCACTTCTTTTACTCTTGCTTGATGGTGTAGTGCAGTGCCATCCAACCTGTGGGCCGCATGTGGCCCACGGACTGATTTTAAGTGGTCCACCTAAGATAGTGATATTTTTTCGTATTTTGTGAAAATTAAGAAAATTTCATAACAAAAGACTTAGTTGCACAGCCATTAGTTTGTTATTTAGCTTCTTATTTAACAATGTGAATACAAAATCCAGTTTCCACAATACATTCATTTTTTTTTCTTCAATAAATTTTAATCGATGTTTTTAGATTTGTCGGTGTTGCCCTCGGCTTCAGGTGTAAGCTCTTCAGTTTACCGTGGTGCTAAAAGGCAGCGCAGGTGTAAATGGCTATCATGTGGGATTGTAAATCGAGAGGTCAGAAATTTGGTTTTAGATTTCTACTTCACCTGCATCCCCCAGCCAAGTCTGCTATAATGAGTATGCTGATCTTTATACAATTGATGGGATGATTTTGGGCCTTTATGCTGCTCTATTATCAGTGTTCTGTTTAAGAAGTAAACTTGTATTTTAATGTCTGTGTTTAAACGTAGGACGAAGCCGTTGGTGGAAGTGATGACACATCATCAACAGATACGTCGATTTCTTGCTCTTCCGATAATCTCGACCTGATGATCTCCAGATTCAATGACAACAAGCACGGACTTGTCATGGAACTGGTAAGATATTATTCACGCTAATACGCAACTGGTCTGTGATGTTCCAGGTGAATCGGGTCTAATTGCAGCTTTCATTCGTTCATCATTCAATCGTTTATTCACTGACTTCACTGCGTCTTTGATGAATAGTATTGAAGGGATTGTGTAAGAAGTGATGAAATACTTTACTTGACCTTACTTTACAATACTAGGCATGGTTACTACGACCAACGCTCACTTTTATCTGGATTGGACTTGTTGAGATCCGTATTCATCAATAAAAGAATGCAGAAAAATTTAGGAATGTTGTGCCTGAGAGATGCAATCCCACGTTCGAGGATGATGCATCAATCCATGGCTAGTAGATTAAGGTCTGACTGTAGAGTGTTTGGCCTTGTAGCAGTAGCCGTATAGAATTTAGCCTGCATATCTATCATGAGACCGAGTTGGGGAATGCTTGAACATGCTAGAAGCTTTAAACATCTGCGACTACGCTATGTGGGGCACGATGGTGTAGTGTGTATGTGCGCCGCCTTGCAGCCTGAGGGTTGCAGGTTTGAATCCACCTCAAGTTGTCGCGTTGGGACCTTGGGCAAGTCCTTCACTCACAATTGCTCAGCGCTTTGGCATGAAACTCCGATGCAGTGTCCGCTCTGTAGTCAGAACGCCTCTGAGTAGAGAGCTTGAAGGGGGCGCTGTAGCAAGTGCACATACAAACTACAAAGGCAACTTGCAACTAAACTTGACTACTCTAGTTGCATGTTCAACTAAATTACACACTGCAGATAGTTAGTCAGCCAGGTAACTAACAGTAACATACAAATCAATCAATCTATGTATCAGCTAACTCTTCAGCACACAGTTCAGCACACAGTTCACTAAATAAATATTTGATTATTTTAATGATGCTTCTTCATGTGGACGGCCTTTGATTGATCAGAACCATTGAGTCTCCCACCACTCATTTGCAACTCAAATACTGTTTCCGGATCCCAAATGAATGTACCGGTATAAGAAATTACAATTGTATTTCCCCTTTCCCTACTAGATCACATACTAACTAACTGGCTTCGTGTCAAGTACCTGACTAAGCAACCTGAGAGCCTCTACTCTGTCATAAATTTTGTGACTTTTCACCCGTGCATGGTGCTTGGCTGTATTCCCTTGTCGTCTCTTGTCTCTCCAACATTGATAACTGTCAAGACCTGCAAGCTTTCTGACAGAAGACCAACAAACTTTTCCACCACCAGAAAACCAGAGAAGCCCTATTAGCCAGCAACTGCCACCAGATGATGAGCCAGAAGAACAAAGAAGATGAGAAAGAAATGCCTTTTACTCTGTCTCTCTGATGATCCACAGCTGGGCCTGCTCTTTAGCCATGACTCTTAGCGTTCTCTCACATTGACAGCCAATGACAGATGGCTGATTCGAGAACTATATCCACTTCCAATGCTTGTTGCCATGTGCTGGTCCACGTAGTAATACTTAGTCTCCCATCCAACTGGCTCTTGTTAGGGGTCAATCTATCACATGCTCTATAGAAGCCCAGATACAGGACATACAATCCAGACGATATGTGACGCCGGGGCTCAAAACCCGTCCCTTTTCGTTCCTAGATATTGCGCTAAATGCTTAAATAGGCGAGAGGAGTCAGTAATGCAGACTATTCAGCAGATGACTGTGAATTGCCAAGTGGTAAACCGATTCTAATGCCATCTGCGTTATTTGATTCAGAATATATTCCTTTATTGATCAGCAAAATTGCAGAATAATAAATTTGTGGTTTCTGAGGACTTTCATGGCACACGAATATTCTGAAACTTTTATTCAATTTTTCTTATTCTGAACTCATTAATGAAAGAATCAAACGAGTATAACTTCAGTTAGAGAAAAGATCTTTTCATTCTGTAAAAATAACTATAAAGCAGGGCTATTGTAGCTTATGACTGACTATAAAGGATAAAAAAGAATAAAAAGAAAATGACATGTGACGGGTTTTCAGCCCCTGCGTCACATATGATGTCGGTCGTTGCAGGTGAACGACGATTTCAAAGGGTTCATTCGAGTTCATCTGAACCTGTGTCGTCCAATCAGCATGTGTCTGTCTGCGCGTCCCCCATCCATCTACGACATCCTTACGCACAGCGAACCAACACTTGACTACAGACAGGTCACCTGCTTCTACCTGCCAAGGGACACATCCACTGTTCTGCACATCAAGGAGTAAGTGCTTCAAGACCTGTGTTTCAATACAAATGAAGCCATTTGATGTATTGTTATGTCATTTATCAATTGATTGATTGATTGTTTAATTGATTGATTGATTAGGTTGATTGATTGATTGATTGATTGATTGATTGGCCTGAAACAAAAAATTTCAGACATCTGAAGTTTAGCATTTGAATAGGTAATTGTTATTTATTAATGGCTAAACTTCTGCAGCCACCTGGTCAGAATTGCATTGTAGCATTTAGAAAACTGTTGATCAACACTTCATATGTTCCTAAGTTCTCTATTTTGCATGTATTGAATATTTTCTTTTGATAGCACAACAACTGTTCAAGATGTGATTACCATTCTGCTGCAAAAGTTTAACATAACAGATGATCCAAGAAAATTCTGCCTCTACCACAGAAGTCAAAAGAATCCTCAGAATAGTCAGTCTCTACTAGTCTTACAATCCTTATCAGTTGTTTTCTTTCAGATGAAAATTGCTTTAGTTTGGCTTTTGATTCATGATTTAATAATAAAAAATCTTTTAGGAGCCAAATTTTTTAATTGTGAACTATTTTGCATGAGTGTGGTATTTTTCAATTACGGTGATTTAATTACATTGATGATTGTGTGCCGTGAGTTTGTTTTTAAAATATTCAAGCTAAAAGTACTTCTTAACACAACTAAATGAATTCCTTTGTAATGAACAAAGCTGTAGCATTTGTGTAGGAGGCAGAGCAATATTGCCAACTGTGGAACAGATATTTGGTGATTTAAGACTTCTACAATGAAAGTTTTAGTGTCATTGTATCACACCACCTCGTATTTGTATTTGTCAGGTTAATTGAACTAAAACTTGAGTGTTGAAAAAAGTTTTACGCTGACTAAATAATTATTCTTTGTGTGGTTTATTCGGTTTATTGACAACAGATATGCGAAAGCTAGGCATCTATGAGCTTCCACTGGTTCTCTGTTTGTACTGGACGAGCCAAGAAGGATCCTGTGGACTGGATCTGAACAAGTTCGTCTTGCAGGAAAATGACACGGGCGACATTATGGTAAGCTGAGGCAGTTTAGTTATTTTCTGAATATTGAAAGATTAGATGTGAAGTGATGCATTACAAAACATGAAAGGTTTGTGTGTTTGTATCAGAGAACTTTCTGCCTGTGCCCTTTAGGAACAAGTGCTGTTAGTTCTTCAGCACATTACATGTCGTGCAACCGGCTAATTAAATTGTGCCATTTCTAATATTATATACTAATTACTTTGTTTAGTCTGGGTAGTTTTTGATGTCTTATGTGAATTTTTATACCTGATACTTGTTCACCAGAGTGCTGTTTTGCAACTGTTTATATTAAAGAATATACTTACTTTTACTTACTTTCTAAAACTCTCAAAATCAGTATTGTCTGTGAATACATTCTGCTTTCTGGCCAAATTCTTCTGATCTTGTGGCTTGCTTTGACTTATCTGTTGTTTAGTTGATGCTTTGCTTTAGCCAGATGATCAATTAGCTTCATGGTGGACAGGCTGCTGATGAGGAGCTGAATTAAAGGTGCCAGTCTTTGTGACGCTTGTGATTGTCTGTTGTTTCAGTGGGATGTTTTCAGCATTCCAGAGCTCGAGAACTTCATGACGATTCTGAACAGAGAGGAAGAGGAATATTTGGAACGACTGAAGTCGAAGTACACGCTCCTTCGAATTCACATGCAAAGGCGTCTGAAGCAACTCAGGTCGGAAAACATCTCCGAGCGGAAGAACGTTCTGGACTGTCTGTGAAAACGTCGTCGGCCTTACTACAAGCAGACGCGCCATTCTCTCTCTGCGAATGGACATTTCTGCTTTCCTTCTATGTGTGTTGTAGCTGATTCAAAAGAGCAATCCAATTAAGTAACGATGTTGTATTAAGTGTCTTTCCAGATGTCCAATTGTCCATGTTCATTAGGCGTAAAGTTGGCCCACACTGTGCCACTATTAATGGCCAGCTGTGGACCCACCTAGAGTCCTTTGTGGGCTTAATGAATGTGGCTATCAGATTTCAGTTAGAGATATAAGATATTGGGAGTGTAGGTTTGTAAGTTGGTTGGTTAAATCCTTTTCTAATTGGCTTAAAGAGCCGAGCTTAGCCTAACGATTGTGGTGCTGTCGTGTATAATTATAATGTATGCATGTCTTGACTGGGGGGCCCGGTGGTGCATTGGATGACACACTGGCATAGAGATCAGCGCTTGAGTTCGATTCCTGAATCTCCCATAGGATAGATGTGCATTTTAGCCTGCTATAAACACCCTTGTATTGCAGGCCACCTTTTCTGTTAGTAGTCAAGATTTGTGTTCTTGTGAATTGTTTTGTTTTAAATTTAAGTCAAAGATTTTAAAACTGAAGATTACACATTTTGTGTGTTTCTAGTAGACGATTGTCAGTGGGAGTGTTTGTATGTTTGAGCGATTTGGAGGTTGTAGGATAAGATTAGCAGTCATTTGAAATTCTAGCAATTTCTGCGATATTTGGCTTTTTCGGCTTTTCTTATTCTGAAGCACTGAACTAAAACTATTACACATCTTTTAATGGATTGTAATGTACAGTTGTTGTAGTATGTAATGTAATGTAAAGTTACGTCCTATGTGCTATGCTAATTAGTCTGTTGCTGCCGCATTTCACAGTTAACTGCACTAATACTTTTCTACATAGGGAATCAGTTTTAATGAAGGATGTAATAAATTTATGAGCTCATGCACTGTTGCTGTGCATTGCTTGAAAAACTGACCTTTCTTTTTAACCTTTATTCTTCTAGTTTTCATTCGGTGCTGTCTTTGTCCAGTTCTTCTCTTCTTTGAGAATAGCTGAAAAATGACCAAACAATGAAGCAATGCTATGTATCATTGTATCTTTGATCAATGTATCATTACGTCCAACTGTTTGCCTGTTTATTGTGTTTGTAAGAAACCTCTTAAGAGCACTGGGTGCTGTCTCTTTTGATATTCACGTGTGATGTCTGATCTCTTGTTGGTTGATGGACATATCATGAAAACGTTATACGACTCTCTTGAAACTGCCATCTCTCATCTGTGTTAGCATATGTACCCTGGTAGTAAATGAGTCCAGACTTGGGCCAGTTATGTAAAAACATGTTATATAGCTTGTCAGAAGGCTTAAGAAAGGTTATTTTGTTTATCTCTTAAAGTTTATGAAACGATTTCGGCCAAGAGCACATTAAGTTAGCATGCTTTGTGTATAGCACTCGTGATTGGATTAGTATTGACGTCAATTTTTTATTACAGCTCTCAGTCAATTGTTATGAATAATTGGTGTTTTGCATTTGACTCTGTACTTGCCTTATTTCCGTGTAACAGCAATTCTTCCATTAATTGGAAAATTGCTGGTATGGCGTGTCCATCATGTCATGTGTTGAGAGCGGTGCTTTTGAAGGACCTTCAGATCTGAATTGAACAGGTCTGTTGCTGCATTTCATAGTTAACATACATTACAGTAGAATGCAATCTCTTGCAACTGGTATAGGCAAGAGTATACTTACTTACTTAATTGAGACACAGATGGTTATTTCAGTGTGCTTAAAATTGGTTAATGGCTCTTCTATGGCTGCCATTTTGTCTCATTGGACAGGGTGACAAATCTGTTTTGCAAATCTTCTGATTATGAGATTTATGTGAATACAATGAGTTTTACTTGCCATATATGTCAGTACATGATTCAGAGGTAAATTATGCCTGCTAGTGATTTCTTGTAATGGCAGTATAGAAGTTGTAAGATAGGATTAGCCGTAGTGTACTACGCTGGTCAACTATTGTATTGTATTGTACTACGCTGGCTGCTAGCCATTGTTAAGTGTACAAGGATGTATCTGACAATGACTTCTGGGTGAGGCATTATTTGTGTCTTACATCTCTGGGTCACTTGTCCTGCTCCTTTCTAGCCTTAAGACTGCATTGTATGAACGGGATTGGGTTGGGAGTGCTTCTGAGGAGATAGTCTTGAAGTGGCAGTATGTAAAAATTACTGTAATAACAATGGTTGTGAAAATCTGGGGTGAGGCCTGATCTCTCTGAAAATCACTTTCTTTGTTCCTGAGGGATTTATCTACTTCGTTTAAAATGTAATAATAATTATAATAATATATGTAAAGATTGAGGTTAGGATTCAGTCATTCATCTGTTCCATATGCTTGTAAATACTTGTAAATTTTACTGAACCAAAACGAACTGCAGAGCCAGTATTACATGCTTGTGCTTTTATTTACTTGCAATGTTAATTGAACATAATATGAAATCAAATATGCTTCGCAAATGTGGCCTGTTGAGTAGGAAAAAGAATTGTGCAATATTTACAGTGGTATTTATTTTGCTTCAAGGCGAATCTTGTAATTGATTAACCAGTTTATTTAAGTGTACTAGGACTGGTATTTGTTGTTTTAACTTAATTAGTTTAAATATGTATTACACATTAAGTAGAGTTGCCTGATTTTTTAATTGTTTATTGGAGTGATGAAAACTGATGATGCAACTTTGTTGCTTGGTTTTAATTGTGATTTTTTTAGTGATTTAGCGAAGTTAACAATGATTTCAGTTGTATTATATATATATTTTGTTTTTAGTAACTACATGTTCCGTAGTTAATTTTAATTTTGCGCCTAGTCTTATTTTTTGAGTGTTGGTTTTGGTTACTAACTTATTTAAATTGTTGAGAGTATTGTTTTTTTGTTAATTGGACTTGATCAAGCTTGTCCTTAATTTAACTGATTTAATTAATTGTTGCCAGAATGTTTTTGCTTAGCATTTAATTCATTTGTTGTATGGTTTATTTAATTGAAGGGTTTGGTGCAAGAACCAGGTTTATGTGATTTCATAGTTTGCGGCAAAATGAGTTTGAATGTTTTGCTATCTTCACAATCTTGCTATTTATTGCTGGAAAGAGATGATAGATTCAGTAGTCCTAATGGGGGACATATCAAAAGTACGAAGTATATCTACTTGCACTTAATCAGACACACACTTAATCTGTTCAATGGTGTGCTGTTGCTCAATCAATGGTGTGCTTTTGTTCAATCAATGGTGTGCTGTTGCTCAGTCAATGGTGTGCTGTAATTTATTATATGCATTTTGAACAACAAATCTGGGCATCGCATGGCAACATCCGTGTGATGTTGGAAACTTGTGACACAGGAATCACATTATGTGAACAAACCTGGTTTTGCATAGAAATGATAAAGATTAGAGAACTACGAGCCAAGTGCAATCATCAGGTTTTTCCATTTACATCACCTATATGCGCAGCCTATGAGGATTGACTAACGCTATGAACTTCTGTGCAATAACTAGGTTTGTTGGTTAACATGATTAGTGTGCGAAATAATTGAACACGAGTGCAATAATTATCAAGGCAGGTATAATTATACGGTTGCCTGGTTATTATCATACATGCTTAATTTTACAGATATGAAGCTGAAATTTTTGCAGCATTGATATGCCTGTGTCATGAGCATTATTAGCAGACTTGCCTTATTTTTAGGCAAGCCCGCTATGTGGTTCTTGCACCAAACCCATTGAGTGCTGTACGGATACTGTGTTATTTATCATTTGAACCGATATCTGCGTTTGTGAGACAACTCTTTTTCTTTAATCTTCATGTGGTTTACTTTATAGGCTCATACAGCTATTTACGCATGTAACTAGAATCCGTTTTTGTCTTAATGTAGTGTCATTGGTGAATTGGAATCTGTATTTTTAAGATTTTGATTCTGTTTTGATCCTGTGAAAATCTCAGTGTATTGGTTAAGATGCTGAGGAATGTCACGAAGAATTATTTGTGTGTTTGTGTGTGTGTGTGACTGTGTGTGTTTGTAAGTGTACAGGGTGGGCCAAAAAAAAGTAATCCCCTACGGGTTTTTCTCAATATCTTGGCCAAAAATAGGAATTTTCAAATCCAGTTTTACGGGCTTGAAGGTAATTCATATCTACGTACAATAGCCAAATTTCATCGCCATATGTGAAATGGAACAAAAGTTATATCCCTTTTAGTGAGGCCACCCACCGTTTTTTGACGATTCAAAAACGTAACGCAACAAAAAGTAGGTTTTTGCCAATATCTTGGCCAAAAGTAAGAATTTCGAAATGAAATTTTACAGGTTTATAGACAATTCATATTTACATATGTTGGACAGATTTCATAAAAATATTTCAAACGGAACAAAAGTTATATAACTTTTAGTGAGGCCACCCACCGCTTTTTGATGATTCAAAAAAGTCAGAAAACGATGGGTGGCCTCACTAAAAGTGGTATAACTTTTGTTGGGTTTGAAATATTTTGATGAAATCTGGCTATAATTTGTAAATATGAATTGTCTTTAATCTTGTAAAATTTCATTTCGAAATTCTTACTTCTGACCAAGATATTGGCAAAAAACTAATTTTGTTGCGTTTCGTTTTTGAATCGTCAAAAAACGAGGGGGTGGCCCCGCTAAAAGTGATATAACTTTTGTTCTGTTTGAAATATTTTGTTAAAATTTGACCATTGTACGTAAATATGAATTGCCTTTAAGACTGTAAAGTTTCATTTACAAATTCTTATGTTTGCCCAAGATATGGGATAAAAACCGTAGGGGATTACTTTTTTATGGCCCACTAAACATTTCATTGGACCTTATTAGAACGTGTGAAAAGCTTTTTCTGCATAGAGGTTTGCCAAAATGTGGTTAACAGCAAACGTCTACACCATGCATTAATACCAGTATTTACATTATGTTTGTATGTATTGGTGCTTCTAATGGTAAGTTATGTGAGGATGTACATAATCATGTTTATGCTGGTATGCAATACTATGCAGCATGCATGTACCAGTACCTGAGTATTTATATAGCTCCAAGTGGGAAATGGTGACCAAGTGATTAGATGGGTTTCAAACCTTCCCTGCGATGGTTACTGTGTAGTGAGGAAGCACAGTACTTCAAAGACAATTGCTCAACACCATTGATTGATGATTGATTGATTAATAAACACATTGCCACCTTTTATAAAAATCCCCCAGCATGCAGTCTGCCTAATTACAGGTTACAGATAATATAATATAATATAATATAACAGGGTTTTCGGTGGTTCAGGAGACTCGTGATCTGTGTGAGAACCACCACTTTTACAATGTTTTAAAAACCTATTTGCCCTAGCTTGGCCTTGAAGTTTATAAGTGTCTCCACCGACACTGTCTCTTCGCTCAGCTCGTTCCAGGCCTTCACTGTTCTGCTGCTAAAAAATCTTTGCTTGATGGCACCCTCGGATTTTCTGAATATTTTATATTGGTGTCCTCTTAAACCTCTATTGTCAGCCAATTGGAAAAATCTTGAGTATGGTGTTATTTCTTTGTGTGTCATCAGCTTGTAAGTCTCAATCAAATCTCCTCTGCATCTTCGCTTTTCCAGTGTTGTCAATCCACAGTTTATTAATCTTTCTTCGTATGTTAAAGTTCCATAACCTCTTATCATCTTAGTTGCTCGACGTTGCACCTTTTCGAGCACCTGCTTGTCTTCCTGTGTGTATGGACTCCATGCCTGAACACAGTACTCTAGGTGAGGTCTGACTAGAGTTTTGAATAACTTCAGGATGATGTTTTTTTCTCTGCTGACCACTGTTCTTTTTATGTGTCCCAGAACTTTGTTTGCTTTGTTCGCTGCTTCTCTGCATTGTCTTGATGGTTTTGCACTTTTGTGTATTATGACTCCAAGATCCTTTTCCTCCTCTGTTGTTCTTAATTTCCTGTCTCCCATTCCATATTCAAACCCCATGTTCTTTCTTCCCATGTGCATCACTGCACATTTATCTACATTGAACAGCATATTCCAGTCTTCGGACCACTTGTACAGTCTTTCCAAATCATTTCTTAGGGTGTTGGCTTCCTCCTCGTTGTTCACCTTTGCGCATAGTTTTGTGTCGTCAGCAAACTTAGAGATTTTGGAGACAATTCCTTCATCTATATCATTGATAAAAATTACAAATAGCAGTGGCCCTAAGACCGACCCCTGTGGTACTCCACTTGTAACATCTATCCAGCTTGAGTTTTTGCCCGTTACTCGAACTTGTTCACACTCGTCTCAGAATTGGGAAGTCATCCAACATACTTGGGTGTTTTGATTATTAAGATTTTGTATTAAATCTATCTATTATCTATTTGCAACAAAAGGCAGTTCAATGATAGTGTAAGAACTTTTTCTTTAAAAAAATGCAAAATCCCTGTTGGTTATGTCAACATTTATTCCCTTGTTTCTTATTCTTTTAATACTAGTCTAGTAGTTGTTTAACTTTTTTCTCTCACTAGTTTGATGTAATCTGCTCGTGATTGGCGAGGGTGGACACTAATCAGTTCTAGATTGTTGATAGTACTTTGAAATTACTTTTACTTTGTTTTGCTTTTAATAGACTGTATTGATAGTTTAGTCATAGGTCGGTCAGCAATCTTTGACTTGAACTGAAATTCAAATAGTACAGAAGAATAAAAGCTGTTCCATCTTTGTCGGTTGTTGCAACTTTTTCTGTTTAATCGAATCCGCTTATTATACTATTTTTTTATATCTACTATTTAGACCACAATTATATAAACTTTCAAGCGAGCTTGGTGTACTCCCAACGGACACTATCATGATGGGGTGTGGTGGTGTAGTGGTGGGTTTGGTGCCTTGGAGTCGGAAGGTTCCAGGTTCGAATTCACCTCAAGTCACCGCTTAGGGACCTTCGGCATGAAATTTTAATGCAGTGCCCGCTCTGTAGCCTCGGAGCAGAGAGTTTAAACGGGTGCAATAGCAAATGCGAGAAATAAATAAATGATAATGTGTGCATGAACAATACAGATTTCAGTTCACTGTAGCCTACAGACAATTGATGAAACAAGGAGTAATACCAGGATCTAGGAATTACTGTCCCATAGCCAAAGTTTGAAGATACTTACCAGAGAGCCTCTGGTAAAAGAAATCTGCTTACAAAATCCCAGTCTTGTACCACGTAGGTGTTACTTTAAGCCTGAAAGCTAACACACTACACATGAATGAAAAAAAATGGTAATAACATTTTTAATATGGGCGATTCAGTTTAGTATAAAGACTAGGCGCATGATTTTTCTTCACCCAGGTACGATATTCGTGGAATAAAACTGCATTCGTCCTTTGCTGGCAGTGCAAAGTCAAGTGGTCGTTGTCGAAGATTATATCTACTTTTTGAAACACATTTATTAGGTATTCATGTTGTCTACTTAATAACAGAATAATAGATTTGCACACAGTTGGTTTTTATTTAATCGTAAACCTTTTTGTGTTAAATCGAGTCTGCGTACTTCAGCTGGGTTGAAATTTCATCACATCTTTTAAATTCTCCATGTGCCACTCTATGCAACTGCAACTTACAATGATAGCCCGTCTCAGGGCTGTACTCTAGGGTATATGCGTGTATACAGCATAAGCTTACCTCATGAAAAATTTGGCATCATGTGCGCAGTTCCGAAAACGAGGGTATACGCGGGAATACAGCGTATACTTTCCTCACAAAGACCAAAGTAAAAAAGTGAATAGAAATAAAATGATGAGCAGAAAAGAGGATAAGATCGCGATTTTAGAATAAAAATCGATCGTGAAATTAGATCATTTTACGGCGTGGTAAAGGTTTTTTGGATGGAAAATCCAGGAAAAGCAAGTGATGAACAAAAAAGTCGTCGTCTCAAAATTTGCCAGTACAGCCCTGGTCCATTTGGTCTGGCTCAGGCCTACATCATTTCATCTGGTATAAAACTTTGTGAATATTGTGAAGTGAAAACTGATCAAAAGCAGTGAAAACCTCTAAGAAAGAATGGTTTATGTAATTGCCAAACTTACCACACTCTGCCATGGTACCAAGAATTACTCAATCATGGCAAGGCCCATTTGAATGGGGGTTTCTATCATATGACAAGCAGCCAATGCATTTGAACTTGAGAAATGTTTCGACTAATACAGACCTGATATCGGTTGTAAGAGATTCAGGTTTCCATAACATTACTTTTGACCTAGGTGCAATCTGACGGTAGTAATGTGAAAGTAACATGATCTACGGTAACAGCAATGTGAAAGTAACATGATCTACCAGTAATGTGCCAAAGTACTGTGGCGACAGTGGCGTCTGATAATGCCAATGCAAAATTAATATGATCTAATAGCAATTTCAAAGTAATATACAACATTTCTTGCATTACTACTGTCAGTTGTGTGAAACAATAATGTCAACAAACACAAAGCCATTACAATGACAAAACACTTTACATTTGACGAAACTATCACTGTTTCAACATCAGAAATATTTCTTTTAACGAAGCTAACCAACAGTCATGGGCGGAGTTTGGTTTCCGTTCTTGGAGGGGCTAAATTTGTTGGGTCTAAGACTCGGTCCAGAAAACCTTTTCTTTTTAAGTCCTCGGGCAGAAATCTCGCCGAAAAATGCTAATTTTCCCGGCCAAAAAAGTTGACAACCTCTTTTTAGTCATTTGTAAGTTTCGCGTGGGGGCTACGCCCAAAAAAAAGATACCATTTACATGGTAAAAAATGACTCTGGGTCTTCTTGGGGGCTTAGCCCCCCCTCTAGCCCTGATAAACTCCGCCCATGCCAACAGTTCTTAAATGGTGTCTGATGCAAACATGTTTGACAACAAAATACAAAAAGCTTCAAACGCACAAGAGCATAATTTCTTTGGAATGTTTAAACATCGGCCTCGAATTCATCGTTTCAAACACCCTGGAGCAGAGACAAGATGTTGCGCAGTCAATACTTAACAGAAACATGAAGCAACAGCAGTTCATGGAATTGGTACAAAATAAACACAAATACAAAACAGCTGCGCACCAGAAGTTCCATGGCTGCTTTTTTCTAACCTTGGGCACTTCAAGCACTTAATGCGAAGACAATATTGAATATCTGCAATGACAAAGTAATTTCTGTGGCAGCAATTCACTTGACATCCCTTACTTACTTGCTTAATTAATTAATTAAGTAAATATCAATGTACAAATAAAGTCTTCAATGGCAGTGAATAAGCGAAACCACAGTTACCAAGACTTTGCGCACAGAGTTGCTAAATATCGACAACCTAAAAAAATTACCAGTGAACTGCTTCAAGCATGTAGCATGTAAACAAACTATTAAAATGTTCTTAAATTTACTTTTACGTCAGACTTCAATAAGATCATCATTTCACATATTCTAAGACATTCTCTGTACTTAGCATTGAGCGGAAGAATACATAATAGGTTCAGTTTTACTGATTACCAGGCACAAGCAACAGATGAAGTTTCTTTAGCCTACATGAAATATCACGAGAACTTTACTAATTTAACATACAGAATTATTCATGAACCTGCTTTACAGTACTTGTGTGTTTCTACAGCAGAAATTGTACACTGTACTTGTTTAAACACGTAACAAGTCCCAAATACACAGAATCACGTTTTTATTTAAGATTAAAAAGACAAACATAAAATATGCACAAGCTATTTAAATCCATAAGCATACTGACGTGAACATTGAACACCATATAAACTTCCATCATACAGTATAAACAACAATAAAAAATAAACTGCATGACCTGTGGAACTCCATATGGAACTGGGTGCAGAGCTACTTGAATGGCATGGAATCGTAATCTCGAGACTTGAGACCATGGAAGACTGCTGCAGATCGACAGTAAAGCTATTACTACTGAATTAACGACGAAGCCAAAGGGAAGGAAGACATTGAATGTGCCGTGGACACCTACGTATGTGCCATACGTAAAGAGTGTGACTCGTGACATCTGCAAAGTTAATAGAGAACCAGAATTTCTCTTAGGCGATATTAGCTACCAGACAAGTCAGATGAAATCCACACGGACATACACAAGCTGAAGTTAAATACACAAGAATTGTGATGATTATGTCATGAAGAAACAAGATCATCAACCACTCCAACTTAAGACAATAACCAACCGTCTGATGCACTGCCAAGGCCGTAGCCAGGATTTGATTTGGGGGTAGGGTGTTTCTTTCCCGCCCGAAAAACTGATGACCTTTTTTAGTCATCCAGTCGAAATCGTCAGATAATGTCACCAATTAACTCGATTTTTTACATTTTCCATTTCGAGGGGTGTTTTCATGGTTTTATTTCATGAGTTTTACATTATGTGCTTGTAAATGCACATGGGGCGCGGTGGTGTAGTGGTGGCGTCGATGCCTTGAAGCCGTAAGGTTCGAGGTTCGAATCCACCTCAAGTCGCCGCGTAAGGACCTTAGGCAAGTCCTTCACTCACAATTGCTCAGCGCTTCGGCGTGAAACTCCGATGCAGTGTCCGCTCTGCATTCGGGAGCGCCTCTAAGTAGAGAGAGCTTGAAGGGGCGCTATAACAAGTGCACATACAAACAAACAAACAAACAAAATGCATTCAATTATTTTCTACATTTTTCATTTGGGGAGGGGGTGTTCAAACACCCAAACACACCCCCCCAGCTACGGCCTTGCGCACTGCGTGTATTTTCGGTGTCAGATAGAGAACCACAACACCTAGTGCAACTGGGCTTCAGCATTGCAAACTTATACATATATATTATATATATATTTATATTCATATATAAATATATATGCATACATGTGGTCTCTAAAAAGCCCAAATGGAATAAAACTTGAGACATTGCAATTCACTGTACAACTGATATCTACAGAGTTCTTCAACACATCTGTCTTATTTTTCTACTGAACAATCAATAAAATTCAGGCAGCATAGCTATCGTAGACACATAATTTAAGACTATCAGATGTCATCATCATCATCAATTGACACATTATGTCACATCTTTACACGTAAAATGTACAAAATCCAATGAATCCTAGAGCGGAATAGCACCAGCATATAAACACGCAAGTACATGTATAAATCTACGGCCAATCAATAATAATAAAGCTAACAAATTAATCCGTTCAGTAAGCCACCAAAACAAATACAATCAGCTTCTTCATAATTTCATCTTTTCCGTCCAATACATCCGACAATCCTAAATCTCTATTAACAAATGACTTCTGTTCATGTCAAGCTATGTTCTCGTCATCAATCGTGACCTACCACGGACGAAACAATCAAAAAATATGGAAAATCATTCTCACGAGGCAAAGTGATCAAGCACTCACTTCAGTCAGTACAAATTCCATGTTTTTAGCTCAAGATAAGCTTCTGTCTGGAAATTCTAGTCTGAGACAAATTATAATCTTCATTTGAGAGTAGCGGTTGTCCCAGTGCACCAACAGGCAGGAACAGCAGAGCCCAAGCTCAGTTGAAGAACACACATGAGCACAATCAGGTTTCTATCATCGCTAATCCAATTCAACGTGTCTGGTCACTTTAAATCACAATCTGTAACAGACAACCAACGAACGTCTTGACCAATTCACAAAAACCTACATACACCTCTGCCTCCCATTCCTGTCCTTCCATTGCTTCTTCAAACAACTGACTCAGCTCCTGATGAGCTTATACGAATGAGTTTCCACGTCAGACACCTCGGCGTTCTTTTGTGCCGTACCTTCCAATGAATGAGCCATCCTCATTGAACTTTGTTGTTTCCGGGTCCTCGTATTCTCCCAAGCTTTCATCGTCTATATCACTAAATTCTGAAGGTTCGCTAGTAAGTGAAGTTCTGCTCTGGACGTGGTTCGCATCTGGTCTAAACACAACAAAAGAACAGTACTGAAATGACCATAATTATGTGGTTTGCTTTAAGTAGCATGATGTATTTCGTTAAGCACCGCAAAAAGGCAGTGAATTGACGTTATTTGGATGTCATGCATTATAAATGAGATAAATATGTTTCGACAAATGCAGGAATTCACTTAAAAAGCTAAATACGAAATGTTAAATGCAAGTCCAGCATTGCAATAGCCGTGTCTAAGATGGTGACCCACCAAAAGCGTCCAAGACCAAAATAGAGCCACATCAAAATCGTTATTTTGGTCTTGGGCGATTTTGAAGTGGGCTGTTTTGACGGGAATGGGGGGAGGGGTATTTTGACGGGGTGCCGTCTAAGACTGTATTCATCTATTGCCAGACCAAGTGCTGAAAGCAGGAAATGAGCAACTCCTCTGTAGGAACAAGAGAACTTTACATTTTTTATGTGTGGGTCACCAAAATCACTTGTTTATTCACAAATGTCCATTTAAAATAAAGAACATGACTGCTTGGGGTCGAGCAGAGCTGCAATAATTTCTTAAAACACGTCAAAATCAATCAAGAGCTGAGCGCAATCTGAGACATTCAGCATCTACGAGTTGCTATTTTGGAGAGGGTCTACATAAATGCTCTGAATGAATGAATGAATGAATGAACATCGCCAGAGAACTAAAGCGGATCACAAAATCGTCAATATACTTACTGTCTAACATATTCTGAGAATTCTTTTTCCTCGCCTGGCACACATTTTCCTTTTTCCTTTTCTTTCTTTGAAACTAGAAATTCAAACAGTTTTTCCTCAACATCACTTGACCCAAAAATAATTTTGAACCAAAGACAAAAAAACAATCAAGTGCTCGAGATTCTAGATATAAACTCCAAACAGCTTTCTCTTCTCGATCGTTCTAGCAATGCCAAAATCTTGTTCTCATTTCTGAAAAGACTCACTGGCCAATCAACAAATCTGCAACTTGAGTTACCTTATTTCCTCAATCTGAATCCAAAGTAAGATAACCTATGGCAGTAAAGTAGAGTAAGTTAAGTAGTTAGGCATAGCGTAGATAAAAGATACAAGGGAAAGAGAAAACAGGTTAATAATGGTTAAACAAAGACTAACATTTCAATGAAAAGCTGCCAGATTTCTGATCTGGGACTGCATAATATTTTTATTTGAAAACTGAACAGCAGACTATACATAAACTGTCAGTTTCACATGATGTGCTATGAATTTAATCTCTCTGCTGAAAAGGTGAAAGTGCATTTAAGTAATTTGCTACTGCACAACACACTGCAGTGATGGGAACATAACCATGATTGTAATCAATCAATCTTAATGCAATCAGTAAACCAACAATCACAATTATCAATCAATCAACAAGAAATATGAAACAATTATATATCATTATAATTACATATCATCAGCAATTATATATGATATATATACCGAGCAATCAACAACCAATTGTTATTCACAAAAGCAACTGGTCAATCAGTTGATCTGATCATTGCAAAGGTTCTCTATATAATTTATACAGCTCTATTATAATACATAAGGCATAAATTGATGGTCAGCAGACGGTCACACTTCACAGGAAAAGCTCAGTCAAACCAAGTCATTAGTAATGGGGAAGAAAGGCTATGATGGTTAAGTCTCACTCTTGAAAATGCTTGGTTGGTAGACGGCACAAAATGCTCACCTGGATAAATTCCGCCTCTGTTGCGATTGCACAGACAGCAGAGGATGATGAGAATGATAATAAGAAGCAGAATGGCAACAATAAGTGCAGCGATCCAACCGGATGAAGCACTCTGCAAAACAATTTCTTCTGAAAAATCAAATCAAGGCATTATTATTCAGCTGATGTCAGAAGTTAGATACAAGACACAAGAGTTTGTTTAATATTTAAAGAAAGGATTTTAAGCATCAGAAGAAGAGCATCATTGTTGAGTATTTCATGCTACCGAATTGAAGAAAACAAAGACATAATATATTCTATCTATCTGATAATATATTCTATCTATCTGATAATATATTCTATCCATCTGAAAAAATATTCTATCTAACTGATAATATATTCTATCTATCTGAAAATATATTCTATCTATCTGATAATATATTCTATATATCTGATAATATATTCTATCTATCTGATAATATATTCTATCTAACTGATAATATATTCTATCTATCTGAAAATATATTCTATCTAACTGATAATATATTCTATCTATCTGATAATATATTCTATCTAACTGATAATATATTCTATCTATCTGAAAATATATTCTATCTAACTGATAATATATTCTATCTATCTGATAATATATTCTATCTATCTGATAATATATTCTATATATCTGATAATATATTCTATCTAACTGATAATATATTCTATCTATCTGAAAATATATTCTATTTATCTGATAATATATTCTATATATCTGATAATATATTCTATCTATCTGTCTGATAGAAACTGCACCACAACTTATCCAATTAGACAAGACATGATTAAACGTCATTTATAAATTTTGTTATGTATACCAGGTTGTTTTCCAATGAGCACAGTTATTTTGTCTGACTTTGTCTGATTGATTAGGTTGGCAGCGACCACAGCAAACGTGTAGTGGTTCCCTGCTTCCAACTCCGTGATATTCGCCCAGCCGTCTTCCTCATCAGCTGGACTTGCTTTCAGCCATTCGTCATGTTGATCTACCAACACATACAACAATACTCTAAATCACAATACCACTCGCCAACCGCATTTTTACTAACACCACCAATTCCCATCACTACATTGGTTAGACCACACATCAAGGTGATTCCACAGGACATTAGAAAGCCACTTCACACACTGATCGAAACTTATTTTAGAGATTTGAACCTGAAGCTAGTACAGGAATCGGAGAGGTGTAGAACCCAACAGGCAGCTGTGGTGAAGGATTCAGAGAAGACTGCAAGCAGTCACAGGCCCTAAAATATCTTGAGGCTTTATGAGAAAAATATTCTTTAGAAACAAACTGAAACAGCAAAAGAGACCTATGATAGAATATTTATAATATATATATACTTAAGATTCTATTCAACTGCAAATTTGAAGTTTAAACTTATTGTAGTTAAGTGTCAATAATGTTATTTTTAAAAGGCATCAAACCACACTTTCAACATATAACTACACAGCCCAAGCATCTCTCCATATTTAATGCGGCTTGCAAAAAAAACCGAAACAAATATCGACCAACCATCCTTTTGATACTCCACGAAAAACTCTGAGCCCGGATTAACGGACTTTTCCACGTAAGGAGACCAGGATATGTTGACGTAGTTTTCTCCCACTTGGCAACCAGATATCATCGGCTTATCAGGTGCTGTAAAGTCAATCGGAATATTTTTTTATACCCACAAATGGAAGACACAGCAGGTGCAGCGCATGTTGGGAATTATTTTAGGTGATAGTACTTTAAAGAATTATTTTAAGGTTATATAGTACTAGTCTTTTGCTCTTTAACCTATTATGTCTTGTTATTCAACATTGCTGAAAAAAGCACTTATAGTTTTATGCTCAAATCTTTACTTATGCACTTAAAAATAGTTTAAGAAAATCTCAAGCATCAAACATCTTCTCTTCATCCTACTTGTTTCTGCAAGATGATATTCACCATGTAATGTAATGTAATGTAAATAGACATGGATATATGAAGCTCCACATAAAGAGTCTCTCACAGGCGCTCAACATACATCATTGAACAGCTGAAATCTTGAGCGGGTTTTTAAGAGTCTACCGAGAACCACATGCCAATATTTCACTGATTTCTACAGTGACTCAACTAACTCTCAACAATTACAAACCAAACACCATTCACTTTGTCAATCTCTCTTATTCTCTGCACCCTACATCTGGCCTGACACCATTCACAGGCCAACTTGAATTTTTCCAACTTACACATATGTGTGTGCGTGTGTGTGAGTTAGCTGATTGTAACTGACGTTATTCACTAGATTTCTTTCTTTTAAAAATGCCTTTAAAGAGAGGATCCTAGGTATGAAATTTTATTCATCTTTCGGAGACCACACAAAGTTGTGAGGTCTGGGCCGAAGACCGTTTGGTCTCGTTGTTGTCAGCAAAAATAAGCTATGCAGGATGTGGAATGTCATCGTCCTAAATATAATATTTAGTAAGAATGGATTTCAAGAACGCACGTCCACTCTTGAATGTTTTCGCCTGGAGGTAGACAGGTTCCCCGTGACCAACGACTGTTGTTGCATAGATGTGAATGTCGTAATAGGAATCATGTTGCAACGGATATAATTTCACTCTTAGGTCAAAAAGATCCGTTATGTTTATCTCTTTGGCCAATCCAGGCGCAGATGATACTGCAATTGTCAATCAATCAATCAATCAATCAATCAATCAATCAATCAATCAATCAGCATAACCTTGATATAGCACCCCTTTAAGACACCTGCTCAGAGCTGTCCCAACCCAGTTTAATATTTAGTGAGCTAGATACTAATAGGAATTCATGAAATTTGCACAATAATTCAAGTTTTTCGATAAGAAAAACAAAACTATATATAAAACTGTCATATTTAATTAAATATACAAAATAAAATATTAACCCTTACCGCTCCGATTAAAAATTAATTGACCCGAAATTGTCCGGTGGGAGCGGACACAGGAGCGGTAAAGGTTAAAAGAAAAAATTCACTGTACTCATTTCGTACAATCTTAAAGCAAAATGGTCACTTGAGGTGGGCTGAGCTATCCAATTGTTATCCATGCCTCAGAAACGCATTTTTGCATGACCTCAAGCATGTCAAAAGTATTTGTGATAACAACAAAAATAATTATAATAAACTGGAATTAAAATGAAATGATGCAAATTGCAAATCAATAACCTCAACAACATAAAACTTGAATTGATTCAGCCACCGTGGTCCATACAACACTTTATTATCAGTTGAAGTGCTTACCCTTGTAATCGACGATGTATCCGGTCAGTCTTCCATTGGGATCTACTGGTGGATTCCAGCGAAGCTTCAAGTGGAAAGATCCGATCTCCACCACACGGAAGTTTGCTACAGGACCTGGAACTGATTTGGTAAAAATCGAGCATCGTTAAAAAGAAATAGCAGCATGATTTCTCACAAATTAAATGTGCAGCATAAATTAGGAATCTAATTCAGTTAATATTAAACTATTATATTAATAATAAACTATTATATTAGCTATTATATTAATATTAAACTATTATATTAACTATTATATTAATACTAAACTATTATATTAATATTAAACTATTACATTAATATTACACTATTATAGCCTACTAATATTAAACTATTATATTAATATTAAACTATTACACTAATATTAAACTATTACATTAATATTAAACCATTATATTAATATTACACTATTATAAGTCAGCAACAAAGCCTCTTTACGAGTTGTTTAATAATTCAGAAGCTATTTTCATTAGCCAGGTAATTGACATATGGACAACGTCTTCTTCCCCCCACTTAAATGGCCACGAGAGTCACAAACCTTCCATCCCATAGTAGTGGTATGACGATACAAGTCTTCACGTCTATGGAGTTTAAAAACAATTAAATCATTTCGTGGTTAACAGGGCTTAAAATGTGCCTGGACTGTCATGGACGGCGTCCATGCACTTGTTTTAAAATCTGAACGCCGTCCAGCCACTTATTGGCGAGCATAGACTAGAAAGATAAGGGGCGTCCAGGCACTTCTTTTCAATCTTTTGGAGAGGTAAAGGGCGTCCAGGCGTGCACTTATTTTTCCACACTTTTAGCCCTGGTGGTTAATATTTCAACCCCGCAGAGATGGTGACGTACCTCCCTCTGGTGTATCGAACGTGACGGTGTCGCTGAGAACGCCTGTCTTAACCGTGTTGAGAACAGCGACACCGGCCGATATCGTTGAGTACGGCCAGAGACCGGTCGTTACGGCCGACATGATGGTCTTGACGTCCCTGCGTTTTCGGTCTTTGACGAGAGGACATGGGTTCTGCTCCACTCGGAGGATCACGTCGACGACCTTCTTCGCATTACTGTCGGCCGATTTCCAAAACTGCACCTGGAAAAAGCATCGCACCCTCGTCTAATCTGCACTGCATCTCAATTTGACCCCAACCTAGTCACGACTGTAATGCAACCGTTACGACAACACTGTCTTTTTACATAGTATTTGCTTTTAAAGTCGTTTTATATTGAATTCAACTACTGCTATGGGAATCCTGTGTTTTCTGGTGGCTTCTGTCTTTTTTACATAGTATTTGCTTTTAAAGTCGTTTTATATTGAATTCAACTACTGCTATGGGAATCCTGTGTTTTCTGGTGGCTTCTATTCAACTGTCCAGTTAATTCGTTCAGTTCAACTCGTTTTTATTGTATTGTATTATATTTTATATGACCATTTATATCAATGTAGTCATTAAAATAAAAAAAGGTAAAATCAAATTAAATAGCTCAATTCAGGAATTCAAAGTTGCACATGTCATCTAGCAGTTTCGGTCAGCAGAAAATGTCTTCCTCAGTATACTAAAAGCATTGTATTTCAGCAAAAAGCCTTACGGGAGCGCTCCCAGTGTGATCGACACAAAAGAAAAGGCAGGAATTGAGGCAAGAGAAAGATTAAGAAAGATTACCATACCAGAGAGAAAGATGGAGCAAACTGATCGTCGAAGTACATTTCATAGAGAGGGGTTATGCAGGTAAAGCATCTGGATTGAGCCATGGCAGTCCTGGCGTGGGGGACAAAGAGGTCAAGTCAATCAGAGGATCTAAGAGGATGCAGCAAAATGGCAGATAGGTGACGAAGCAAGAGATCACAAAGATACTTCCGAGCAAGACCAAACTGAGACTTAAGAACCAAAACAAGAACTTTGAATTTCTACTGGCAGAAAGAAAGTATCAAGATGATTTCTTTTTGCTTAGCTATGTACTCTGTACAGTGCATCGTAAATTTTCCAGATTGGACCACCTTAAGCCATTTAGACCATTGCCCTGATCTGAAAATCACCATGCCAATATTCATCTAGGGCCTACTCAAATCTAATCCAATCTAATCTAATAAAATATTTGTAAAGCGTTTCTCAAAGCAGAGCTATTCAGAAGCGCTCTCAGCGTGACAGGCCAATGAAAAGAGAAAGGTCTTCAAACAGTGAAAAGATGCAGGTGAATTTCCAACCAAAATCCTGCCACGGGGTGATTCCACATTGAGGGACCCACAATAGCAAAAGCCCGATGCTGGGTTAACGAGGTTCGTGATCAAGGTTCAAAATAAATCAAGGCGGTCAAATGACCTCACAAGAGCATGAAATTGCCATGAATATCTTCAAGTGATCTATCCTCCCGTACCTGGTAGCTATCCAATCTTGCCATACCTGATAGCCACGGAAGAATCCTTTGATGAGTTCGGAATCTTCGTTGACCGCTTCCCATTGGAATTCAACGCTTGAACTGTTCAGTGATTCGTTGTTGACTCGAAAATTCTGGGGTGAAATAATTGGAGCTGAATGAAGAAGGAGAAGGACAAGAACCACATGTTAACAATATTAACGCAAAGGCAACACGTAAGATAATGTCATGCAGTTTCCTTCATAGTCTCTGCTAACCCTTTAGCAACTGAGGGTATCTGCTTTTTCATACCATTTACTACACTTTGGCTGGTAAAGGGTCAACAGTCCTTGTCTTAGATCTCAAACTTCAAAAGCCAACATCATTCAACAACAGCCAAATGGGAATAGATCAGGGGTCTCAAACACGCGGCCCGCGGGCCGCATGCGGCCCGCGAACTCGATTAATGCGGCCCGCGAACAGCCACTTGGTTTTTGATTATTTAAACTTTTAAAGTTAGAAATCGGTTTAAAGGAATTTTGCAGTTCTTTTACGATTTGAACCAAGGTTTAAACTGCTTTCTAATCCTTTTGCTGTATACATAGAATTCATAACAACAGATATATCATATAGGCGCGGTGGTGTAGTGGTGGCGTCGTTGCCTTGAAGCCGGAAGGTTCGAGGTTCGAATCCACCTCGCTGCGTAAGGACCTTGGGCAAGTCCTTCACTCACAATTGCTCAGCGCTTCGGCGTGAAACTCCGATGCAGTGTCCGCTCTGCATTCGGGAGCGCCTCTGAGTAGAGAGAGCTTGAAGGGGCGCTATAACAAGTGCACATACAAACAATAGGCAATTAGGCATATATGCAGAATGCTGAGAATGCAGATGGATTTAGTGGACCTTCAGTGCGATGCAACGCCGAAGCGGAAGTATGCTGCAGCGAAGTTTGTAGGCCTATGCCGGTTTCGCAAATATAGTATCCCTGCAATAATTGTATCTCCCCAGATGATGAGAATTTGAAAAATGTCACTTCCGCGTGTGTTTAATTTTGCAAATTCACTTCCATTGCTTGGTTTTGAACATTGACATTTGACACTAACGGGTATGTTTATTCCTATAGTATAGATAATGTTGGTGGCTTTGGTTTAGAGCACTCAGACCATTTTAGTCTCTTTAGAACACTTAAGAGCACTCCGAGTCTCTAAATTCGAGTTGCCTTGCTCGGAACATTGCTTAGGATAGCCTAGGCTACTTAAAACAATTAGAGTCATTTTAAATTTTGATTACAGCATAATTTTTTAATTTATAACGCCTATGCATTTTTCAATAATTGGGATAGAATAGTTTTCAATTTTTTGTAGTACCATATAGTTACACTTAAAATATATTATGCGAATTTTACAGGATTATGTCATCATTACAGTATTGTATGCTGCAATGACACATAACTATTTCTACATGTATAGTTTCACGTGCACGATTATAGTTTTATGTTGCGGCCCGCGAGTCATTATAAATTCCAAATGCGGCCCACATGCTGACTTGAGTTTGAGACCCCTGGAATAGATATTAAAATGCAAAAAAGGTAAACTCAAGTTAAATAGCTCAAAGAAATTGAAAAATTCAAAACTGCACAGTCATGTCATCTCGCAGTTTTGGGCAGCAGAAAAATGTCTTCCTCAGTTTACTAAAGCATCGTATTTCTATCCAGCCATACCAATGGCAAAGCCAATGACAACTCAACTGAATGTAAACATGTACAGCAGTGAATAGTTTAACCTCTCTCTCTCAGAAAAAGATAGTATTTTATATTAACCAAATACACAGCCAAACCTTATGTCTTCATAATTATTTATGATTTTGTACCCAGTTTATCACTTTTATTCTACATGATTCAATTTGTTCAGTTGTCTTGAACTAAATCCTTCATCGTTTTCCATACAGAAAATATTAGCAGAAAAAGTTCGTTCTGGTTGATAGAGGCAAGCACTGATAGTGCCTTAAACAGAGTGTTCCTCTTAACCCCCCCCCCACTTAACAAGTTTTCATTTAGACCTCAGTGACGTTACATCAAGATCCAAATATAAACTATAAAAGTCTCACTAATCATTAGCAGGCCAACCTCACTCACTGTCCGAATATTCATAATTAAATAACATTGCAGCAAATGCTAAATGTAATAAATAAGCATATCAGCTATTTCCGAATGTAAACTTAAAATGAAACTGTCAAAAGCACACTACAGAATAATTATTGGAATTTTGATGTAATGATTGCACTAACTCTGACACCCAGGGCCAACATACACAGAACAGCAAATATAAAAAGTCACAAATAATATATTTCTATGACCATTTAACCCAGACATATATTGAAAGAAAATTCTTAGGCTGGATGGCATGAGAATGAAGACAAGGCAACGTACTTCCTTCGCTAGTGTAGGCAAGTCTTCGCTCAACAGCACCCGGGTAGGCTCCCACGTCATTGACAGACTGTACATATATCTCATATGGCTTGAATTCTTCCAGATCGTAGATGACAATTTCGTTTTTCCACAAGTCTCTTATTGCCAGCTGCTCCTCAGGTGCATTTGGGATGTCACGTCGCTTATACGAAATGACGTAACGAAACCCAGGTCCGTTC
Organism: Lumbricus terrestris; assembly: GCA_949752735.1. Lineage (NCBI taxonomy): Eukaryota > Metazoa > Annelida > Clitellata > Crassiclitellata > Lumbricidae > Lumbricus > Lumbricus terrestris. The sequence continues at coordinate 22,483,412 of OX457036.1, forward strand.
TGAGCGTCAATTGTCAACGGCTAAGAACAAACAACGCAACCACGACAGAAGCCACTCAACAGAACTCACGTTCCACAAATACAATAACTGTTCAATTCACAAACATCTGAAAGACAGAAAGAGGAATAATATCACAATTCAAGTGTGCCATTTACATCAATACATAATACAACACAACCAACAAACAAACAAACTTAAAGTGTAGAAAAAATATTGATTAGATTTCCAGGCTGTGCTGGTCTAACAAGTGGCAGGCCGGCGGTCAGATGTGAAAAATTAAGTGTGTGAACGCCATCCATGACCGTCCAGCCACACCTTATGTCCTAAACAAAACTTCCAAAGTTTACAAGTAAACTCATGACAGAACATCGATGAAACATAGCAATTGTGCATGACTCACTCAAGGTCGATGCACAATGACCCTGTGAGGTTCAGATACTCAAACCCATTACCATTTGCATCACGGGCCGATTGCTCAACCCATTTGCCTAAATTCAACAAAAATCTTTCAAGACCATGCTCAGATTTCAATAGTGCTTTCCAAATTTGTTTAATTCCCCGCTGGGATACACTCTAACCCTAAAGCATCAAAGGACGTCATCCAGCAAATTGGAACAATCAAATCCCTTTGTTCTTAGAAGCACACGTTACAATGGAGAACATCACAGTTAACTTTATCCCGAGTGTCAGTGGCGCCAAAACAATCAAGACCAGGCACTTTCATCAGAGCTAATTCCATTTTTTGTCCTTCCTTGTATTTGCTCTTACCCTAATACATCACACCCAGTGACACGTTAGGGTAAGCAAAGCAGAATAAGAAAATCTTTTTTGTTTTTAGAAGCAACCTATACGACGGCATCAACACCACAATGAACGTTACAATGAACAATGAGAACAATGAGCTTTGCCCCAAGTGCTTTACCTCCCAAACGATCACAAGACGCCTGACGCCCCTCATCACCGAACACACTCCACCTGGATTCCGAAGTGGAGTTGAGGCTGGAGTCGTACAGAACTCCGCAGGCAAGGCACTCCGATCGCTCAATCCATGACTATTCCGTGCGGTCACGTGGAACGTGTAATTCCTCCACGGTTTCAGCGCAACAACTGTCTGCGGCGAATCATCGGCAGCTACTACAACAGTGGCCGATTCGTTAAGCGAATTAACGTACTGAACGACGTATTCGAGGATACGGTCGTTGTTATCGTTCCCTGGTTTCCATGACAACGTTGTGGTTGGATCAGCGCAGGTCGTCAGATGTAGACCCACAGGAGGATCAGGACGATCTGAAATAGTTCAAAGTTTCATTGAACCACGTGCAATTACTGCATTATCTCTCTCTCTCTCGAAGTGTTGCAACATTATAATATAATATTAAATATTATTTCCAATTACTATTACCATTATTATGACCTGGTGAATGGCAATGCTGAAGAACTTAATGGCCAATGCAAAAAAAGCTATGGCTCAAACTGATATGTTCTCTCTCTCTCTCTCTGTCTTGAAGTGTTGCTACATTATAATATAATATTAAATATTATTTCCAATTACTATTACCATTATTATGACCTGGTGAATGGCAATGCTGAAGAACTTAATGGCCAATGCAAAAAAAGCTATGGCTCAAACTGATATGTTCTCTCTCTCTCTCTGTCTTGAAGTGTTGCTACATTATAATATAATATTAAATATTATTTCCAATTACTATTACCATTATTATGACCTGGTGAATGGCAATGCTGAAGAACTTAATGGCCAATGCAAAAAAAGCTATGGCTCAAACTGATATGTTCTCTCTCTCTCTCTGTCTTGAAGTGTTGCTACATTATAATATAATATTAAATATTATTTCCAATTACTATTACCATTATTATGACCTGGTGAATGGCAATGCTGAAGAACTTAATGGCCAATGCAAAAAAAGCTATGGCTCAAACTGATATGTTCTCTCTCTCTCTCTGTCTTGAAGTGTTGCTACATTATAATATAATATTAAATATTATTTCCAATTACTATTACCATTATTATGACCTGGTGAATGGCAATGCTGAAGAACTTAATGGCCAATGCAAAAAAAGCTATGGCTCAAACTGATATGTTCTCTCTCTCTCTCTGTCTTGAAGTGTTGCTACATTATAATATAATATTAAATATTATTTCCAATTACTATTACCATTATTATGACCTGGTGAATGGCAATGCTGAAGAACTTAATGGCCAATGCAAAAAAAGCTATGGCTCAAACTGATATGTTCTCTCTCTCTCTCTGTCTTGAAGTGTTGCTACATTATAATATAATATTAAATATTATTTCCAATTACTATTACCATTATTATGACCTGGTGAATGGCAATGCTGAAGAACTTAATGGCCAATGCAAAAAAAGCTATGGCTCAAACTGATATGTTCTCTCTCTCTCTCTGTCTTGAAGTGTTGCTACATTATAATATAATATTAAATATTATTTCCAATTACTATTACCATTATTATGACCTGGTGAATGGCAATGCTGAAGAACTTAATGGCCAATGCAAAAAAAGCTATGGCTCAAACTGATATGTTCTCTCTCTCTCTCTGTCTTGAAGTGTTGCTACATTATAATATAATATTAAATATTATTTCCAATTACTATTACCATTATTATGACCTGGTGAATGGCAATGCTGAAGAACTTAATGGCCAATGCAAAAAAAGCTATGGCTCAAACTGATATGTTCTCTCTCTCTCTCTGTCTTGAAGTGTTGCTACATTATAATATAATATTAAATATTATTTCCAATTACTATTACCATTATTATGACCTGGTGAATGGCAATGCTGAAAAACTTAATGGCTAATGCAAAAAAAGCTATGGCTACAAACTGATATGTCTCTCTCGCTTGAAGTGTTGCTACATTATAATATAACATCAAATATTATTTCCAATTACTATTACCATCATGATGAGGTGATCGATTTGGTCAATTTGATTATCTGGCTTCGCTGTTTTCATATGATATGTTGTATCGTTCATTCATTCCGAGAATTTACATAGCACCTCCTCAAGAGACCTAGTCAGAGGCACTCCCAGCCCATCACAGCTAAACAAAAGTAGGATTTAAGCGACTTACGAAAAGCAGGGAGTTTAGGCTAGGCATCGATTGCAAGGCAAATGGGAGGATGGTAGAAGGCGACCAGACAAAAGTGATGATGCAATAAACACTGAGGCTACAATCAAATACTCAATGAAACTCTTTTCACTGGATTTTGTAGCACATTCAAGGGTGACATCCCTCAGCCATGTATTACCATTGCACCAACAGGATGCCAACCATAGATCTACAAAAACCTCAATTATTTCTTTATTACTACTGTCACTGTCAGTCTACCTCTATTTAAGTTATCAAGCAATCAAGTAATCAATCAATCAATCAATCAAGCAAGCAATCAATCAATCAGCAATTTCAAAACGTCAGGCTCGCAGAACACAGCTTTTCACATTCAACAACCTGAATTTTTAGTCATTTGATCAGGTCAGCATTCTGACTGCTATGTTTCAGTCCTTCCTTAAATTCACTGAACAAATTTGACAAGAAACCACACGGGAAAGTCTTTCTGTTCATAGGTGCTGATTGCTAAGCTACCAACAGCTCAACCATTACAAAATTCTGTCCCTGTAGCAAGAATGCAGAAGAAGGAAGTCTTAGCGGGAGAGCACCAGAAATCTTATTCACCCTTGACCGTAAGATCCGCCGTGTATTGATCAGCGTCCACTCCGTTTGAAGCGTTGCAAGTGTACGTCCCAGAGTCGACTATTGATGTGTTCATGATCGTCAACGAGTTGTCCACTGGATTATGGAAGACACGACCAAACTCAGCCGTGAAGTCGACAGGTTTTCCATCCTTCAGCCAATCCACCCGGAGCTGATCCAGCTCCTCCGGATCGGTTACAACCGTGCACTCAAGCGTGACGTTCGATTGGGCGATCACCATCTGAGTCTTCGGAGGTACAGTGATCTGTGTTTTTTCTAAAAAATAATCATTTGACGTATAAGGTTTTGTGTTTCTTTCACAATGTGGCTCGGTGTATATACCTCGTAGTACTGTTGGAGTAATGAATGTCGATCATCTGCCATTCTAATTTCAATTTATGATACATAAGCGGCCCTTTAAGTGGGACTCAGGTTCCTTCTGGGTCTTCTGGTTGTATACCTACGTTGCTGTTTACTCTGTAATTGTCATATTATGTCGATTGTTTGAACTGCGAATAATAAACGAATTGAACTGATCACCACCGTGATGCCTAGATGGATGTCATAAATTCGCTTCTACAATTCACAAACTGAATCCTTAGATGTTGCAATGTTTCAGCACTAACTAGCAGGCAAAGCTCACTCACTGTCTGCATGCTTCAGAAGCAAACAATTAACTCAACAGTTTAATTAATACAGCTTAATTAATCTTAATTACACACACCTTACCATGTTTTTAAACCAAGTAAAGTAATACTTCAAGAAAAAATAGGCTGCATTTTCCATGCATGACAGATTCCAAAACACACACAAAATATTCCCTGCAATTTGAAGCACATTTCCACTTCAAAAATCATGAAAAATGTAAATCGGATAAAAGCAACAAGAATCACCTCGAACAATCAGATGGCCTCTTGCTGTATCGATTCCAAATTTATTCCAAGCTGAACAGTTATACCAAAAAGTATCTTCCACCAAAGCATTCTGAAAATTAAGCACACGAACGTATTTTGTCAGTAAGTCAGATAGCTGCATGCACACTTTCAATCCTGACTTGCAAAAAAATCTGACCAACTTTTAAAACTCTGATTCAAGAATAAAGTCAGAGAATACCAATTCCAACTTTGATCAAACTGGACATCAGTGTAGCTTCTAGAATTACAAATTAATACAAATAACTCCGCTGCAAATTATAAATTACAAATCACTCCACTTGCAAACAATTAGATTACACAGCCTGGCAGTAAAGTGTACCCAGCATGGCTACAGCAAAGATACAATGACACTAAAATAGTACGTTATCTAGCTCACGAGTATCTAATACAGTTAAGTGCAGTGTTTTATCAGATACTGAAAGATGGAGCCCTCTGAAGAAGAGCCTCTCTTGAGTAAACACAACAAATGCTGATAGATAGTCATGAAAGCCACAGACTGCAAGCCCATATAACTGACCAGTGTATGTCTACGTTTAGAGCATTGGAGAGGATCTTAAATTGCATTGGAGAGGTTGGTGAAGTGTGCTCCATGAAAACCCAGATACGGATTCCATACGTGGGTCTATCTCTTGTTATAGGCATCGCCTCTAAGCATATCAGGTCAGGTCAACCACGATAAAAACATGATTCCAATGTCCATTTATTCATTTCAGTTGCTCTCTCATCTACTCAACTAGTATTATATTCGTTTAATGGCAACAAAAACTGATAGACACACCGCTATCAGGTACAAAAAGCAGTTGATCAAATACAATATAATACCTATAGAATGTCTTTAGCCTTGTCTGTTGGATTTGACAGAAATTACAAAAAGAATGTTTCTATGTTTATATAGGCAACTATAATGAGATTATACAATTTGTCATAAATACTCATAATTAATTAACATAACGAACTTGTTTGTTCAACTCATTCACCATAATGACCGCTGTGAGTGATGCTATAAAATTACAAATTACATTCCAATGCATACACAGATACACAGCTGCACAAATACATTTTAAGTCTTACACACATACATGTACCGTACATGCCACAATGTCCTGCATAAAAGTAATGTAATTGAGACATTATATTGCATTGCATTATATAAGCTTATAGGAATTTCTAAAACACCTCTCGCAGTGCAGACTAATCAATGGCTATAGCATAGCATAGTGTGGGAGGTCCAACAGAGAAGAAGAAATTTAGGACAGAGTGACATCCCTCCAATCAGAATCTTAGGGAAGGATGAGGATGAAGATGGGGTCATTCCACACTAACCTTCACCAACCTCTCCAGACAAAAGCCTGGGATTGGATCATGAACTTATTAACCCAAGAAACAATAAAATGCAACAAAAGGAAGTGCTCAGTCAGACTGTTCGTTAGCAGTAGTTAGACTGTTGCAAGATATATTATCAAATGGTGACACCATCGATGCATAATAATGATTACTGATTGATGCATAATACGTGTAATCTATAGTAATGATTAATTAATGATGTAAATAGACCAACAATCACGGAACATGTTTAACAAAAACCATATGTCCCTTTGGCCGCACCTACTGACAACCTTCTCAAGAATTTTGTGAACTTCTTGCTTGTATTACTATAATAGTGTTCAATAAAGACTGATTGATTGATTGATTGACTGATTGATTGATTGACTGATTGATTGATTGATTGATTGATTAGCCATAAACATCTGGCAGAACCAACCTTTATTTCCAGTGATCCATTAGGGTGAAATGTGAATCGGTCATTTGATATTGAAATCGTTTGGTTGCCTTTGTGCCAAGTGATGACCGGCTGTGGAGCGCCCTCCGCAAAGCATTTCAGGAGAACGTCCTGACCTTCAGCGATCTTCACCTCAGGCGGAAGATATTCCGTCAACACTGGAGTTTCAGCTGAACACAATGAAAACCAACAGACAGCATATTATGGCACTGATTTAAAAAAATCAGAAACATGTCACAATGGAACTAATAAATAAGCAGAAACACTGAACATGCAAATGAATATTCAATTCAACATGGTCATTGAACGCAGTATAAGCACTTTCAGTAACAAAACAGCAATTGAACAACTCTAACAAAGAAATGATTAAGTACCAAAAATTTATAAGGCAGTTTATAAACGTACATAAAAGAAACCATAAAAATAATAAACCTAAGTTTGTGGGGTTCTTAAAAGGTCTAATACAAAAACAAAAACATGTAAACAGAAAAACATATTTGATCAATCAATTAATCAATCAATCAATTTTCTTACTGCAACTGAATTGCATACAATAGTCAAACATTGGTCATTTGATGAATAGATATCGACAAAGAGGAACGGTCTAAAAGGTTTATTTCCGTGATTAGGGACACCCAGCTTTACCATGTAACCATGCCGAGTTCAGACAGTATGACAGCAGTCTTAAGTATGGCAGTCATTTAATAGGGTATTCCAAAACATTCAAGACCGAACTTCACTGAAGCACAGCTTACGAACTAGTTGCAGCACACGATACAGAATAAAAAATTTGTCAATAGTTAGAAATAAAGAGCCACAAAGTTGACCGTTTAAGAAGTATTTATGCAAACATACAAATAAACAATAGGTATGTGATTACGCAAACGAGTGAAAAAATAAATAAACACAACAGCAATATTACATCAAATGGGGAAATCGATGAAAAATTCAACTTTGAAAGGTAAACTGGTCGTACAGATAATTACACTTAGGATAAAAATTGCGTTAATATTTTGGCTAGTCTTTAACACACACAGCTGAAAGATTCAACTACACATGAAAGATTCAACTACACAACAATGCTTCTGAAGACAATAGCATTGCCAACGAATCACGAAAGAGCATCAGCATTCATCCTTGTCCTACCTTGTCTCAACATAACATAATTTAATGCAACAAAATAGATAAAAAATAGATTTATTCAAAAATCTGTGAAACGTAAAAACTAATAAACACTCTCAGTTCCACTCCAGAATATGACAACATGCGGATAATAAAAGTTTCCGACAAACAGGTGACTAGAAAAGATTCCGATAACTATGATACAAAGGCAATTCGATAAGTCTTACCTCTAACCACCAGATAGGCATTTGCAAGAATGAAGCCGTGGTTGTTCTCTGCAATGCACTGTACAACTTTTGTGTCTGCTGCTGTCAGGTTAACGAACGTTAAGTGAGTCGTATTGACAGTCCTTCGTGCATCTGGTGAAAGACCTAAAAATTAACAACAACACTCTTTGTATTGAAGGTCTCTCTATAGTTTGACTCATGGGGACGATGTGCAGATCATAATTTTAGTGTACACATCCCTGTAATGGTGAAATGTAATGTGGTCACAATGCATAAAAATTCGACATATTTTCCAAAGAAATTCCATTCATAAACCCAGTGGTTAAAGTGGTTTGGATGAGCAGTGGGAATGCTGAAAGCTTGAGCAGTTGTATTGGAACGCATGTTTTTTCAGGGTTCCATCATGACGAGCCAAGAATTTCGAGAGCAGTGGGAACGTCGTTCCCACCCACTTTAAACCCTGTGCAAACCACCCCATTAAAGCTGGAGCTTACCTTCCAGCGGTTCTCCATCCACACTCCACGAGATCTGCGGCTTCGGATAACCATCGGCGATGCAGCAAAACGATGCACCTTCATCCTCCGCAACAATTACATTTTTCGGCGGTTCCCCGTTGCGCCAGTATGGAGGAGCTGCAAAGCATCAATCATGCACCAAGTTTGCACAAACTGATTCAAAAGCACTACATTTACATTCATCCGCTCGTTCAAGACCAGCGTCGGCTTTCTCTATAGCATGTCAACCACTGTATTTAAAACCTGAATTGAACTGCGATACGAAGGTAATTTGGGATATAACTTAAAGTTTAGGTTTGAATACACGGATAAGAGAAAAGTCTCTACAGAACAAATGCTTAACCTGTTAGCTACGGTAAAGTGGTGCACACGAGGCAAACTCAATTAACCTGTGAAACGACAGAGTGAGAAATGACGAGCACTGCTTCAACCTCCACCCTCAGTCTTTCTTAGAGCCCCATAGTGTATTTCCCATTCTAATTCCAAGTGGATCATAGTCCAACTCCCCAGTTATTTTTCCTCAATTCTCACACTGTAGAAATATAATAATTTATTCATTCATTCATTCATTTCAGTGTAGATATCATGCATGTAAGATATACATATAACGTGTATAGATACACAGGAGAAGAGCAATTCCTTAAGCTGGCTTGAATGGCAGCAATGAGTGTTTGTTTGTATGTTCATGAGTGTGATGTATGAGATGCATACGTTTTCTTAACCCCGGCATCATAAGGATGGAAGGCTACTCCTCTTCCTCATTATAGACTTGTAAAAAATTGTTTCGTATTTGACAGAATTCTGGTCTTTAGTATGAAATGTGAGAAACGTACATTCAACTTCAACAGTAAATGTTTTGCTGACAGAAGACGCTGCAGCAGAGTTGGTGGCAATGCATCTGTACTGCCCAGAGTCTTCCGGTTCCACTGCATTGATCACCAGCTCCTGGCCAAAACTCTCCGTTGGAAAAGTCATCCGACTTCTATCGATCTTGTCTAACCGCTCCCAAGTCACGGTTGGCGTTGGACTAGACACAGAAATATATAAAGATTCTGAAGGAATAAAGAGGCAAATTAGCAAAAAAGCAATCATGGCAAACAACTTAGTGTATGTACAGGAACGCATACATTGATTATAGGGTAGGTTACATTCTATGTACCTCCAGGCATTAGGATGTCAGTTTGCATACAGATGGTGACTTATTGTTATTAATTATTATGGGGCGTGGTGGTGTAGTGGGTATGTTCGTCGCCTTGCAGCCGGAGGGTTGCAGGTTCGAATCCACCTCAAGTCGCCGCGTAGGGACTTTGGGCAAGGCCTTCACTCGCAATTGCTCAGCGCTTCAGCGTGAAACTCCGATGCAGTGTCCGCTCTGTAATTGGGAGTGCCCCTGAGTAGCTAGCTTGAAGGGGCGCTATAGCAAGTGCACATACAAGTAAATTAATATTATTATTAATTTCCAAGGTAAATATAAATCCCTCAGGTGTCTAAAAAATTTATTCTGCTTTGGAATGTCAGAAAAATCAGGTTTTGTCCTCCACAACATTATTATTATTATTATTATTATTATTATTATTATTATTATTATTATTAACATTATTATTAAATTATTCAGAGAAAAATCTCAGGCTAGCATGCTCTATACATGAGAACCTCATAGAGCATGACATCCATTCAAATGGCTGTTGGCTGTGAACGTTCACATCCAATCAATTCATTAAAAAATGAACCGGGTCGAATCCGTAGGGTCGCTATAGAATCTAGATATGTTTCAAGACTTCAAAATATTGCATTCAAAATGACGATCTTTGGTCACGATCTGTCCTTCTTAGTGAATCTGGATAATTGGCTAGTCAAAGGAAGCCTACTCAGAGATACAATACTTCAGTTAATATGTAATATTAGGGGAGAGCGGGGCATAATGGGATAGCGGGGCATAACGGGAAACTTCATTATTGTCGAACTTACTTACTTTAAAAATACGAAAAAAAATTCAAACGGAAGTAATGCATCTTTGAAGGTGAAGGACGAAAGCATTTTCGATTCCGAAGCATCATGCAATTTTTATGATGAAAAGTTGATTTTCACGCTCTCCCAAGTAAGGTACGTCCATAATCCAAAAATTGTCTAGAAACACTGGAGCTATATTAAATTTAGGTTGTACAGTTTTTGTGTAGGGTAATATATAAAGTCACATATTCCCATATGAAAATTTGTATAAGTCAAGTGTTTTGTTTCAAAATGGCAGGTTTACAATTGTGGTAAATTGGGGCATAATGGGATACAGATATCCCATTTTGCCCCATTTCATGCTTTTACAGCTATTTTTTTCCATATTTCTCATATTGTAATATTTCATGGGTTCTATGTACCCCTCACCTCTCAATCATTGTTTATATTATGAAACGAGCAATAATAAACATAAGTGGCACTTTTTTTGAAAGCATAGAATTTTGCATGTTATGGGGCATAATGGGATAGGTATCCCATTTTACCACAGGTGGTGGGGCATAACGGGATTTTGGGGCCTGTTGGTAAAAAAATTGTATCTCCTGTGTGGTTGATGCTTAAGTAAATTATTCTAGTCTATGTAGTACGTTATATATGCCTGCATAATGCGAGTACAAAAAAACATTGATTTCTTATTAATTATATGGTGTAAACTTCAAAATGCCTTAAGTATCCCGTTATGCCCCGCTCTCCCCTACATTACACTCTGTTACTACACATTATCTCATGCTATATATAATATATGCACTTGCATACTGTACGAAAAAATAATTTCTGAATAATTCCTCTCAACCAAATCACTGTATTTTAAACTTACTAGCCAGAGAAGATGCACTTCATTCTTAGAGTCTCGTGTTTTATCGTTACCATCTTAACGTCACTTGGAGAGGACCATACCAACTGTGGGGCAGACAGCTTTGGACCGCCTGAAACGAGAAACAGACCACGTGTTTCAGGAGAAAATTCAAACGATTCATCCTGTTTATACTTTTCAGCACATCTCATGCTAAATGCTTCATTTGAGTTAAATCACAAGCCTGAAACATAATCAGTACGTCACGTAGGGTTGCCAGGCGTCCGGTAATGAACTGGACAGTCCGGTATTTACACAAACTGTCCGGTCAGAAATTTCAGACATTACCGGACATGGCGGTGTCCGGTAAATTATTACTGCTAGCAACAAAGTGTTGGATACGATTGGAGTGTATACTTTCTTGAGGCCATGAAAAGATATCTGCTTACATATAATGGATTGCCTTGTGAAACAGAGCCAAATATAATATGATGCATGGATAATAGCCCTGTCTATTCTGTGCCTGTATACATTGTGCATAAAGTTGGCTTGATACATATACATATAGTTCACATTATAATTGAACCGAATCTCCGTATTTAGGCCATGTCTCTGTCTGACTGTTTGTTCGTCTCTCCCTTTGTCTATCTCCCTCCTTTCTCTTAAACACGGACGCTTGTAATCTGGCTGTGCTCATCTGCCTATTTATCTCTGTCTGTTTCTGTCTCTGTCTATTTGTGAGAATCTGCCATACGACTCTGGGCTCTCTGATCTTTTTAGCCTGTCTCCTAAACCATGATACACTGTGTAATTATATTGTCTCGAGTACAGATCGAGATTCGGGTCCTAATGATCCGTTCACATTTTGCCTTGCAGGGCTATCGGTCAACTGGGTTATCTAAAGAATGGAACTGATGTTTAATATCCGATTTCAATCATTCGTCTTGGCGCCAAATTTTCAAATGAGCTACTAGATAGTCTATCCACCCTATTATGCTATTGGTCTACACTTGGCTGAGTTTCCAAATGGCCATCTAGATTTAAAAAGCTCCGGCACCTCCACTGCCTTATATAATATATATGTATATATATATATAGCCTAGCTATTATCTGAATTAGCCTACCCGACGTTGCCCGAGAAATTTCTGTTTCCCCCACCCGTTACGTCTCACTCGCCCTCGCGCGCGATCACACACACACAACCACTCACACATACACACATACGCACACACTTATGCACACACACATGCACACACACACACACACATATATATATATATATATATATATGTATGTATGCGTATATATGGCCCATAACGTGATAGCCATTGTCCGGTAATTTCCTGAAGGCCGCCTGGCAACCCTAAGTACGTGTTATGAATTTATCTCCTCATACCATTTCAAAGCCTATAGTTCTAGTTTTTATATCTCAGTAAAACTAAATGGTACCTTCAATTTCTTTTGGTAACAAGTGCGCATACAAACAGTATCAAACAAACAAACAAACAAACAATATTCAGAAATGTACATTAAATAAATAATACTCTCAAATTTCTCTTAGTCAAACAATAATTATTGTTATGTTAAAGTAAAATGATACTCTCAGTTTTCTGCATGTCTAATGTTCAAGACTAATAAAATATATTCATGATTTACAGTTTCCATTGGCATAAAATAAGTCAATAAAATAAAATGACATCTCAAACATTATATTTGTATACGGTAATTAATAAGTAAGTAGTTAACTAGGCCGATAAAATAAATTGGTACTTTCAATCTAATATTGGTCTAAGTATTCAGCTAACAAATCAAGCAAACAATAACTTAAATATTTGGTAATATAAATTGGCAGCTATCAATTTCCATTGGTCTAATTTTTTAGATACATCACGTAAATAAAATAGTTCTTATCAGTTTCAGTTGGTTTAAGTATTCAGCTTAGTCAATAAATTTCAACTTTCAACCTTCAATTTTCAATATACCTAATTATTTCACTAAAGATACTAATAAAAAAAGATACCATCAAATTGTTATTGATCTAATTAAGGTACATTAATAAAACATAGTTACACCTCAACAAAAGGTTATGTATCAGTTTCAAATCAAATTAGTTTGTTCAGTAACCACATTATCAAAGCAATAATACAAGTATGATCATTAAGTATGGTCATTAAAAATCATAATAGCTGGTTACACAAGGGAACCTAAGTGGGTCGTGGACTGGAACCCGCAATCAAGGGCCCCTATATAGAGCAGGCAGTAAGAGAACAGCATACCAAAACAGTGACAGGTAGCCAACAATGTTCATACAAACTAAACAAAAACAAAACTTAACTAATGACTTGGCAGAACAACTGAGCAGAATATATATCATGATTACTAATTTCCTCATTAAGTGTTTTTAAGTAAAACACTAGGTGGAGTTTATGCTTAAGTGGTCTAGCATTTGGTTGGCAATGAAGACACACATAAGAAAACAATAAAATTATTTAACCTTGTTAATAAAATAAAAACATACCTAAAACGTTTCCCCAGAGGTTAAATATTTAAGTAAATTGATAAAATAAAATATACCTTCAATTTTCCCAAGGGATTTAAATGTTAAGATAAGCTGATAAAATAAAGTATACCTTCAATTTTGCCCAGGGTTCAAATATTTAGACAAGTTAATTTTAAAATAAAATATATATTCAATTATCCCCAGGGGTTTAAATATTTAGATAAGTTACTAAAATAAAATATACCTCAATTATCTCCAGGGGTTTGAATATTCAGATAAGTTACTAAAATAAAATAATACCTTCAGATGGTATTGGTGTAATGATTTGGTCATCTCCCTGGCTTGTACTTCGGAGGACACCGTTAAAAACCGTGCATACATATTTGGCACCATCACGGTTATCTTCCATGATAACATTGGCAAAATGCAAGTTTCCTGTAAACAACCATTCAGCTCAATTGTTAGGAAGAACAGTGCATGAAAAGTTGCTAGCAGCCATCATTAATATTCAATATAATAAGGCATCCAATTCTAGCAGGGTAAACCATTCAGAGGCGAAAGACCAACTGAGAAGAGTCAGGTTTTGAGAAGAGAGAAGGAAGAAGAGAGATTGCAAGACAGAAGAGTTGAATGAACTGAATGAGAAAGCGCATTCCGAAGAGTAGACCAATTGAGGCAAATGATCAACACTGAGGCATAGCAGTTCTAAAACAAGGAACCAAGAGGTCAAATCAGTTGCATTATTGTTCAATATTGCTAATTATTGTTTTGTTAAGAGAAATATTATGCATGAGCAGTAAAAATACAAAATATCCATTTCAAACATATTATCTCTCGTAATTTATTTTCCTAGGCTACTATTCCATTTCCATATCATTTATGTGGACGTGTATCAGATTTTATCGTTGAAGAGTAATAATATGTTGAAATGTTCTAACAACCATCAACACTCTCACGATGTTTAGATCTATGCATCTCAAAAAGAAAACAGAATTCAAGAGCCACATTACACCCAAATGCATGATGTTTTCTCTACTACATTGCATAGCCTGTTTCGCATTGTTTCAATTAGAGTAGGAGCCAGCCAAATGCTGGCTCCTACTCTACTCCTGGATAGCTGGATATTGTATATTTTTTTATAACAATGTAATTTTATAATAATGCATCGTTTTCTCTAGTACTGACATTGTTCTATTTCTTTACTATTTATGCCCTGTTGTTGAGCAATCATCTCACACTCATAAAGATTACTTACTCATTAAACACACACACACACACACACACACACACACACACACACACACACACACACACACACACACACACACACACACACACACACACACACACACACACACACACACACACACACACACACACACACACACACACACACACACACACACACACACACACACACACACACACACACACACACACACACACACACACACACACACACACACACACACACACACACACACACACACACACACACACACACACACACACACACACACACACACACACACAAAGAGAGAGGCTAGACATGGTAAAATCTCTCTTAAAGTCTGAACCTCACCAATGTGTAAAATAATATGCAGATACAGACACACAAGAACACAGAGAACTTAAGGTGATATGTTGGCTTTCCATTGACATAATCTTTCAGCTTGTTGTTGTCAAGTCCAATAAAGCTGCAACGACAACGCTTCTAAACTTTATGATTCAGCTTGAACTCAGTTTATGCTTCCATTTGCAGACGGATTTCCGGTCATTGGGATCAACATCAACAATCACCTTCGCACTTCAACCAAGACATCATTGAGTCGACGACTACTGCGCTTCCTCTGTTCATCCTTCAACCTCTACCAAACTGAACATTATTAACTGAGACATACACCTCATCTTAATTTCCCTTTGGTAAAACAAAGAACCGACTGACGACAATTGTTCTTATTATATAGGGTGACACGAAAGTTCGTTCACCGTTTTCAAAATGCGTTATCTCAGTAACGGATTCATATTTCTTTATAATATTTTGTCAGTGTATACATCAGTCAAATGAAAGATATTGGTACAAATTTCATTATGATCCGGTCCGTTTTCGCCATTATTTATAAGAAATTGTAAAGACGACCAGTTTTTGCGGAAAAAACTGCGTTCATCAAATTTACACAGTAAAGAAAATGTGTATACGCTTAGTCTCATACACAAGCGTGACAAGACACTGTTGTTGCCTATATAGGATATACAAAGACGTAGGCTAATAGCGTACAGTGTCTCCTTTCTGCTTAATGACAGCACTGACTCTATCCGGCATTGGAAGAGTAAGCTTACATTCCGCCTGCTCCACAGATGAAGTTTAGTCTGTCGCTGATGGTTTGGGGTGGGATGACTGCCAGAGGTCTCACTAAACTTCAATTGGTGCCAAATGGTACCAGACTGAACTCGCAGTACTACGTACATCACCAACATTCTCGAGCAGATCGTGAAGCCAGCGTTCAAGAGCGAAAATGACAACGGCAGTGTCATGCAACGAAAGTTATTTGTTGACAATGACCTAGGAGTATTTCAGCAGGATGGCGCACGCTGTCCCACATCAGCTGTGACGACAAAGTGGCTAGACGACAACATCCCGTCACACATAAAGCCGAAGAATTGGCCACCCAACTCTCCGGACCTCTCTCCTATTGAGAACTTCTGGAGTATTTGATCTCTCAGCGTTTATAAAGGTCCTGAGCCAAAGAACGCTGTACAGCTCAAGCGTCGCCTCCAACGAGCGTGGAGATCGATAGCAGTTGGGACACTTCAGAGACTGATCAAGTCATGCCGGATAGAGTCAGTGCTGTCATTAAGCAGAAAGGATACACTGTACGCTATTAGCCTACGTCATTATCGCCGTGTCTTATCATTCATTGGCCCTTCATACCGGAACTGTCCTCCATTTACAATTCGCAACATTGCACCAAATGCAACTCAAGAGACATTTGATAAATCTTTTTAACCGAAACTGTTTAGATCTGTTGGTAGCTACGCTAAGCGCCTTTGTAAGAGCGCTATATAAATGGTCATATACAATGTTATACATACATATATACATCATTGTTATTATTTGTTATGCACCACTACCTAATGACAAACTGTACGCTCTAGCCAATCAGCAAACAGATTGTGTGGAAACAGAAATGTTACCAGCGTAATCTGATGACAGTCGTTCAGTTGCGTCGATTGGCTTTGGCTTTGCATTCAGTGCCACTTCACTCCAGTAAACTACGCCCGCAGGATAGCGTTTGGGTGGGTTGCACTTCAGGACCAAATATTGACCCACAACGGGATTCTGCAACGTTGGCTCAATCACTGTTGCAAATGTACCCAATTCTGTCGAAACAGAAAACACATTCAAACCATAGCATTCTAAAATCATTTGCATAATCGTGTCACCATTGATGGTTCATGTGCTATCAACTGAGCTTTATGCAGCAAAAACAACGAAACAATTGACCCCTCTATTCTTCAATTGGTTCGTTAAGTAAACAACGTGCTACTTCTTTTTTTTGTAGGCAAAAATATGGACGCTGTAGGAAGAGAAAGGTCACTGAAGCAACTTTGGACTAAAAATTCAAAATCTTGGACCAGACATTCAAATTTTAATTCAGTATGCACTACAATGATAGGCAGTAGTTAGCAAACACTGTGACCCACTTTCTAAACCATCTCCCATGACCAACCTTAGATTCGTAACATAGATTCAGCTATAGACATACTGGTATATGACATATAGACAATGACATAGAATGATTGTCAAATCAACAATGACCAGTACAATGTTTGTCACATATCTGTTAAATATATACTATGGACATGTTCAGATAAGTAACAACGAGGACTGTTGAGAGGAAACAGTAGCTAATGATGCGTCATGATCAGAAGGAATTCAAAGAACATCAAACGTCATTGCATTCAACAGAGCTGTCAATCAAGCCAAATGATTTATTAATAGAACAGATATATCAAAATGCAGCATAAGTTTTTACAGCCTTTTTGACTCACCTGCCATTTTAACCATTGTCTTTGTAGAAACTGCAGTACCAAAACTGTTAGCGGCAAAGCACTGGTAATCGCCACCAGAATCATATGTGCCATTAAATAACAGGTAGCCAGATTCTCCTTTTATTAGAACTTCGCCATTCTTTCTCCACGTAAACCTGCAGAAAAGTTAGTTAACAGCATATAATGTATCGAAAACTATAATCCTGACGTAAAAACACTCTGTAATAGTAATAATAATGAAAATATGTAACAGAAATCACAGTGAAAACAAACGCAATCCATGTTGTGTAATCATTATTTCCAACTATTGACTCAGCATCATATCATATGTCATTTTGGTAGTTCCATTGTTGGTGAAGCCATTATTTGACAATACAATTTTTGCAAAATCTTGCTATGTGGCTTAAATTTTGACTTGTTCTGAGTGAATTAGAGTTTAATGCCTTGTTTTTAAAGTTGTAAACTGTGATTTTTGAATTGTATATTTCGATTTATAATATCTATGATTGTACATAATGCACAAGCTATATTATTTTCTCATCCAATGCTCCCGCAGTGCATTTACAGGTGGTTCAATCAGGCACATACTTACTTACTAACTTTAACAGATTTGAAATGTATGCAAGACATGTGGAGATTTTAAAATATAAAATCAAGCAATTTGACCAATTAATTTACCAGAAATGCCCATTGCCAGTATTTCAGTAGTTCGTCAAGTATAAGCCCAGCATAACAAATAATTAAATTCTAATTCTCAGGGAATAAGAGAATATACTAGAACAGGGGTCTCAAACACGCGGCCCGCGGGCCGCATGCGGCCCGCGAACCCGATTAATGCGGCCCGGAACAGCCTCCCGGTTTTTGATTTAAAAAAATAAAAAATCGGTTTATAAGAATTTTGCAGTTCCTTTACGATTTGAGCCAATGTTTAAACTGCTTTCTACTCCTTTTGCTGTGAACATTGAGTCCCCAACAGCAGATTCAGGCATAAATGCAGATGGAATTAGTGGACCTTCTGTGCGATGCAACGCCGAAGTAGAAGTATGATACAGCGAAGATTTAAGCCGGTGTCGCAAAATAGAGTAGGCCTATCTCCGTAATAATTGTGTCTCCCCAGATGATAAGGTGAAAATGTCACTTTCGCTTGTTTTTATTTTTTTGCAAATTAACTTCCATTTGCTTGGTTTTGAACAATGACACTAACAGGTAGGCCCTGTGTTTATTCCTATTATTTTGGTGACTTTGGTTTAGAGGACTTAGAACATTTAGAACACTTACGAACACTCTGAGTCTCCTGGCCTGACTAAATTCGAGTTGAATTACTTTGAACATTGGTTAGGATACTTAAAAAATTAGAGTCATTTTAAATTTTGATTACAGCATAATTTCCTCAATTAGATCTATAGCGCCCATGCATTTTTCGATAATTGGGATGGAATTTTTTCAATTTTGTTGGTAGTACCATTATAGTTACACTTAAAATATAATATATTGTGAATTTTACAGGGTCATATCATCATTACAGTATTGTATGCTGCAATGACACATAACTAATTATATAGTTTCACGTGCACGAGAATATTTTTAAGCTGCGGCCCGCGAGTCATTAAAAATTTCCAAATGCGGCCCACATGCTGACTTGAGTTTGAGACCCCTGTACTAGAATGTATAATCAAATGGTGCTTCAAGAATGTCACTAGTAACAACTTAGTAAGTTATTTTAAACTAATTGAGAAAAGTTTATGCCTGTTGGTCAGGCCTAGTGACCCAAACTTCAACATCCATAAGTTAAATTTCAAAGGCACAGAGCACATGATGGGAGTCTCTTTATGGGTGGGAGAAGGAGGCAAAAAAGATTCTGCTCCGCTTGTTACAATTTGTTCCAAATGTTTGGCAGACTTATGGGTAAATATCTGAGTTTTCCAGTTCATACTTTCATCAGTAAGATAATTTCCCAGCTTCAATACATCATTATGTGCAATTTAAAACATTATATAATTATAATACAATACAATTAAACATTTATTCCGTGCTTTAACAAAACAAAGTCTTGCACAAGAGCGCGCTTCACTACAGATCTAGTCATAATGTAATGAAAATAAATGAATATAGTATGATATGGTATAAATATAGTATGACAGTAGATGTTGGACCACTTGACCTTTATCAAAGGTCATTCTGCTTGTGAATTATGGGATGTATTGATCAGTCAGAGCAGTAGCAAGATAAAATTGGGCCCAGGGATTGGCAAGCATAACCGAACACCCCCTTCCCAAAGATCAACTTAACCAATAACAAACAAATTTTCTATCTCGAAAATAATATAAAAAATTTTCTTTTAAAGAAAACAGAAACGTTCTGAGTGGCAATTTACAAATATGTCCAAATGAGTCACACAACAATTTTAAACTTAGCCTCAGACCACAGGTATCTATTTATTAATATTACGGTACATATACAGTGTATTATTCACGCATCAATTTGCTGTTATTCAATTTTATTACTTTTTATTTAATTTACAGTGGATATTTAATGTTTCGTCGTAAAGTAATCAATGTAATAATTAAATAATTCCGTTTGAAATTTGTGGTTATCACATGAGTTGCACCTTGTTCCGTGGTCCCGCTGGAACACCATTCAGTAAAGCAATAGGATCAGTTTAAAACATACATTTCAAAAGAACAGTTTTAATGTTTTAATGTTTGGAGAACAACATTTATTTTTGGATCATGGCCTGCAACAGAATCTGCCTATATCTACATTGTCTACCGGTATTTCAAAATTGTCTGATCTATATGATCAGACAATTATGTTACCATAATTATTTATATTACCATTTAGCTTTTATGGGAGTTAAAAACACAGATTAAAATACAACCATGGCTATAAATACTCATACTGAAAGCAATTTTGAAATAAATTCCAAAAAATCAACTTAGAATATAATAATAACTACTCACAGGACCAAAACAATGGAAAGTGTATGTATTTATGCATGTACGTATAATATGTGTGTATTTATGCATGTATGCATGTACATTTAATATGTATGTATTTATGCAGGTATGCATGTATGTATACTATGTGTGCATCTGAACTTTCATAAATCACATTTTAAGAACCTTCAAAAATCGCCTATTGACTGGGAATTTGGCTCATCCGCTATTATGGGAAAGAGACCTTCTTAATAAACAAAACATCTTGAGCATACAACTTTTAAAATCGTAAATATATTAATTTTGCTTTGCTTTATATCTGTCTAAGTTTCATCCAAAGAGAAAGTTTGCTGAATGTGTCACAGAAACCACTGCAACCGAACATGGGGGTGTCAAACAGCCAGTCCATGGTCATTTCTGGCCCACAGGCAATGTCTTTCTGACCAGTGGAACCCTGCCCATGGTAGAAATGTTTTACTTTTCACTGCACATGAAGCAATATCAAATTGCTCTACTAGCAAGTAACAACAAGCAAGTAAGGTAAATACTAAATCTCATCATCATCATTGTGGTCCATGGGCTCAGTGCCCGTTGGTGTCAATCGCATGATTCACCGTCCGTCTCCACTTGTCTCTCTCCTGTGCCATTCTGCTCAGTTTGTATATCTCCATTTCGCACCAATCTGTAATGTCATCCAGCCATTCCCTACACGGTCTTCCCCTAATCCCTGCTCCGTCCATCATCCCAAAAATAGTTTGCTTGATGAGTCTCTCATTTCCCATTCGGCACACATGTCCAAAAAAGTAAATACTAAATCTACATTGCGCAATAGAAGTGTACGATCAATCAATCAATCAATCGTAATTTATATAGCGCCCCTTCAAGGTATCTACTCAGAGGCGCTCCCGACTGAGATCAAGCGAAAAAAGTCTTCAACAGTTTGTGAAATTGAGAACAGCTTGGGAGATGCCGCATAGTCAAGGGAAGTCCATTCCAGGTTGTTGGACCAACTACAGAGAATGAACGCCTCTGCATTGTTGCAGAGCGAGTGAAAGGAACCATTAAGTCACCATGGACGGCAGAGCGCAGCGCGCGGCGGCCTATGCAAGTGGAAAGAGGGAGGCAAAGCTCACACAGATAAGAGGGTGCCCAGCCTGACAAGCATCGCCACACCAAAGATGCAATCCTAAATGAGATGCGCTGCGGGAAAGGAAGCCAGTGCAAGACCTCACGCATATATTGAGATACGCGGTTGTATTTGGTGAACCCACCAATAACAAGGTAAAACTGAAGTCTGGATCTGTGCAAAAACTGCACCATTGAAGACTTAGGTTTGGAAAACAGTATCTGAAGACAGGCTCCCCAAGTCGCCTCCCAAACCCCCTACACCCATTTTGCTCAGGAAACTTTGGCATCTTGACCTGTCACTTATTGAAAAATATTGTCGCTGGTCCACCATTAAAAAAGTTTTGACATCCTGGTTTACGAAGAGTAAAGCAGCCCCAGTATTAAAATCACAATTGCTAATTAATGCTAACAATGACAAGAGAACTTAGGAACTCTTGAGAATTGAAGTATTTGCACAAATCACATACACTTCAAAACATTTCTAAAATTGTAATCAACAATGTTTCTTGGTAAGCAAGCAACATGTGTAGCCTAGTGTGTACATGTTTTGATGTCTATGCACTGATAAGTGAGTTTAACATGCAATGAAGAAGTGTTCTGATGCACACACACTCACACAGTTGCTAGTAACAATATTCACAGGTTCATATAGATTTTATCAAGTGTATTATTATTTCTGTTATTTTTATATCTATTGTTATTCTTAGTACCATTGATATTTATTAATACACAATGACTGGAAAGCTTCAAAGACACAAGCTATCCAGCATGCAAAGAACAGACTCCAGATTTTGTTAATACTGCGAGATATCCACAAGAACAATATTGAAATTGTTTAGATGGGGGTTGACCAATGCCTGAAAAATGTATGAATAGTCACAACAGCCTACTCAAGAAAGCAAGGCTTCTCACGTGACTATGTGGGATCAACGTAGCAATTCATTGAGTAAACTTAATAACAAAGGTTGAGTCGTATTAATCATTAAAATAACGGAAGAGCTTACTCCGGTTCTCCCGTTGCGTCGCAATCTAAGACGACCGGATCTCCAACCTTATACGGAAATTCTTTCACCGGATTTTTCGTTATCTCTGGCGGAGGTTTTAAGTCTGAAAATCACAGATAGAAACCTCACCATAAGAGATCTAAATAAGAAATCACAATATGGTAATTTCTTGAGCACTTTACAGCGCTCAATAAAAAGACAAGATGGAAATTCATACTCAAACAAAGTCATCGTCAGATTTTCAGATAGTAATTGGATTTAGGTAATGTATGTATGAATGATAGTTGCATATATGTATGTAAGCATGCACACATATAAATATACATATGAATAAGTAAATATATAAATATTACATACAATTATAATGCTATGTAGGCTAAATCTATAGATACAATACAGTACAATAGGTTGTAGCCTACTTATGTATGTACTTAAATATACGCAATTACGCATGCAAGTACATAGACAATTATACATTAGGAAATTTAATGTAGAGCTATTTAAGTGCAGCTCAGTAACATTGTGACTTACATGTAAATACGGCCTGGCATTAAATGGCCATCACTTTTTACCAAAACCAGACATATTTTTACAATGGCTTTTGAAAGTAGCTGTACAAAGTTGTCTGCTAACAACCACAGTTTAAATGCCTTCACATCAGAACTGTCGGAACTTTCTAACCACACTTCTCTACAATGCTGTCTAGCAGTCTCTCTTCCTTCTCTCTTATCAAAACCTGCTTCTTGCAGGGTCTTGCGCACTGGCATGCTTCTGGACAGTTCACCCTACTAGAAGTGCTTAATAATGCTTAAATTCAATACAACACCAATATTTTATACTCACACAGATCATATACCTGTACTACTACTGGTAATGTCAGTAAAGTCATCCATGTCCTCCCACAGGCCTTGCAAAAACTGTAATTCTAACATGTCAGCAGTACTTTCAAACCAAGTATTTATATACATTATATACAGGACGTCACAACTTCAAGGAATTCTTATAACCACACAGCCAGTTTGTTTCAACCATTCAGAGATCACTGGAGCATATTCAGTGTCACGTGAATTGCAATCCTGGAGAAGAATAACCAGTGGAGACAGGTTACCATGGAAAAGGCTACCGTGGAAACACCTCTCAATGTTAAGATCTTTTGAAATGATTTGACACAACACAAGCCTAAGTTGCATGCAAACTGTATAGAGAAAGCAATTTAATAGTAATATTAATCAAGATAATTAGACTATGATTACACCAATCAGTGAGTCATCCTCAATTTGTCTTTTTTTCTTATGGAAAAAACATGCAAATGTTCAATTTACTTCAAAGCAGACGACTTTCAGAAACACAGCAAACACAACATCAACTTGAAATGATTCACAGTCAGTTACAGCAAACAACAATTAAAGAAGTACTACAGAGAAAGTGATTAAACTCTTCAAAGCAATAGTCAAGTTCTATATATGAGTTAATCACCAACAAAGTCCATAAGCACCATGAACAACTGAACTGAAACACATGCTGCCTTTCATCCACCGTAAAATTCTGTAATAAAACATATCTGTGTTGGTTTGCAGTATAGATTAAATGCAAATTAGGAAAATCATGCATTGCATTTAATCCTACTGATACTTTAAGCATAAGCTTGCACCAGCAGTTTAAGGTACAAAGGTTAGCGTTAAATGTTTCTAAATCAAATCTAATCCCGTTAGTTCTTTAACGCTTTAACGACGAGCGTGTTCCAGAAGTGTCTCGGAAATAAATTCACCTCTTCGTTAAAGTGTTAAAGCTAATCTAAAAGCTACAGTGCTGTCTGCTTTATCTGCTTTCTGATTATACGTCATATTAACAGTTACATGCATTTTCCAACAGGTGTACACCTGTACCATGTAGATGCAGCAAAGTATTAGTGTCAACATCCTGGGCATCATGATACACCCCTCAAAAAACCTCTCTCCGTTTTAGTACCGATATTTACAATGTGTACCTACACCGTTTTGCGGAAAGTAAAACAAGAAATCATAAATGGTGCAGCTCTAATACCCATGATGCATGGCAGCAATTACCGGATCTGTTCAACAAGTTCTTATTCCCATGCTTCCAAATCCGGCAGCAGTGGAGCCCAAGGGAGCCATGAACCTGCTCCAGAGGGCATGTGGCAGAAACAGGAGCAAGGAAAAGCAAGCGAGCTATTTATGCATATAGAATGTGACGTGATGTTGAAATGAAGCAGGTCATTTGCATGAGTTTTATAGACTATGATGTATGGCCTCTTCCAAAATAGCAAGCACTTCAATCAGACAACAAACTGTCAAACCCATCCGAAGAGTTCAAGCGCAAAATATTTAACTCTGGATTAACGACCAGACACTTTTGTTGATCACATTAACGAAGGTCACGCGGAATCAGTTGCAGCATCACATATGATAGTCAATTTTCTTACATTTCACTTTCAAAAAATCATGATGGCTGTATTTAAGTTCTTTACACAAAGAAGTCAATGTCAGAGACTTGTGCAGAAAAGGTCAAGAAATGGAAATTAAGAGCAAGTCAAGATGAACTGTCATTATCCTTATTTCATGATAATTTTAGCACGCCCAGTCATATTGAAATGTGAATCTGACGCGCAGTTAGTCAGACGTCTGCCAATGCAGTTGTCTGAAATGCAGTTAGATATTTAGTCGCTTGAATGACAACATTTGAGCAAGAGAACAAAGATAGAGTTTAAGCATCAGAGAAAAAATGGCAGTTGGTTTCAGTCATTGAAGGTAGCAGTAGAGAATGCATGGGAACCAGTATCTTGGCTCAATCAAAAGACACATCCTAGAAGATCACAAGCTGAGGGGTGGGAACTGGGAAGCAAGAAGAGACTAGAGCCTGAAAGCAGGAAGGATTGCTCCTCATTGGTAGGAAATTACATATATCATACAGACCAGTTTAAATCTAACTCTAAATTGTTGAGCTTCAGAAAGAGATGCACCAAGCAACAAGTGAGCCAGAGAATGTTGGACACAAAGAAGCCTGTCGTAATGTATTGTAATGTATTGTATTAGAGCATTTGCAAAGCACCCTTAGTAGGGTGAGTCATTCAAAAGCGCTTCCAGTGTGCAAGGCAAGCGCAAGAGGAAGCAGGTTTTGAGAAAAGAGAAGGCAGTAAGGGAGATTATTATCAGACAGATTTGCAAGGTGAACAGAAGCTGCGTTCAGCATTATAAAAGAAATATAGGTTGCAATTCATATAGGCACATCTAGTATCAGAAATTGCGATCTCTGAACAATTCTGCCTGCTCAGGTTCATTTGTTTCTGATGACATGACAGCATGCGTTGAAGAAACAGGTTCCTCAAGCTATGTTCTGATGAACCCCCAAAACATTGCTTTAAAACAATTGAATTATTATACCACAACAAAGCAGTTTCTGCAGAAAACCACAATGCTACCAATAGTTCCCAACAAAGAGAAGCAGAAGAGCAGTTCTCTAAGTTAGCCAGAAAGCCCTGAGGCAGCAACGGGTATGAAGTGTTAGCGACTTCGTTTTCTTAGCCTCAGCATATGCGATCAGTTGGCCAGTCCTCTCCCTCACCGTCTCATCTTCCCACCAACAGCATACGGTCAATGCACTCGTCATAGCTGACTTGGCTAGGGGTGGACATGGAGCAGAAATCTCACCCCCAAAGTTTCTGCTCTGGCAGGGGTTTTAACCCCAACCTCTCAATTGACAGTCCAGCATGCTGACCATTACAACATCGAGCATCAAAACAAAATCTGCTAAAATTATCAACTGTAATCTTCATGTGGAAAGTCTATTGATTATGTGCTGAAGAGACTGACGTGAACAGAGTTAGTAACATAATTAGATTCATGCAGCAGCACACTGATTGGAAATGCAAACAGTCCACTGGATCTCTGCAAGGCATGCAAGCTAATAAACTACTCTACCTCATTGAAATCTGAAAAAATCACAGTGCTGACGCAAAGAACGTGGTCTGGGTTTTTGAAACAGCAAACGCTCACACTCAATCAGGGCTGTACTCTAGGGTATACGCGGGTATATAGCGTATACTCACCTCCGGCGAAAAATGACAGCGTGTACTCACTTCTGAAAGTGAGGGTATACGCGGGCGCCGGGCATACAGCGTATACTCACCTCTGGGAAAAAATGACAGCGTGTACTCACCTCTGAAAACGAGGGTATACGCGGATGTACCGCGTATACTCACCTCACAAAGACCAAGTGGGTATGTGCAGGGGAAAAATGCGATTTGTGAGGAAGAAATCATGAACATTTCGGGATTTACGCCTTGAAAAGGGAATTTCGGGCGAAAAATTATTGGAAAACCATGTGATGACAAAAAAGATCGTCAGAAATTTTTTATGACTAAGAAAAGGGTCGTCAGAATTTTTTGGCAGAAAAAGGTTGATTTTTTCAGCGGCAGCGTTTACTCATCTCAAAAATTCAGAATACACTCCTGCACTCAATCGCACATATACGAAAACTAACAAAACAGAACTCTTCCACAGATTTCTTCGCAGAAGGTATCTTTCCGCTAGGTCACCATGCCTTTGTCCCCACAGTTCCAATTACCCTCCTCACAAGGCTCACATTCTAAAATACCACTCTGCCTATAATGCTGCTTCTAGAGTTTATCAAATGAACGAATTTACAACACTTGTCATGCTTCTCAGAATATCAGAAGTCTTCTTCCCTCCTTGCCCTTATCGACAAATCTCTCCCATTCTCTCTCCCACTCTCCCCCTTGTGCTCACACATCCTCTCTCAATTGTGTGCACGCATTCTTCCACACTTGTGTTCACATTCTCACTTGCATGCTCTGTCTATCGGCAGTGTCTTTCAATCTGTATTTTTGGATAGGGCCCAAGAAATCATGTCAACTTATTTGGATAAGTTGGGTAACCACTTAAACAATCATTGCAAAAGATACGCACAGTGCCTGATATAAGAACAGCTATTGCATCCTCCTAACGGTGGAAGAAGAGGAAGAAGTGCAAGCGAATCAATTCAGTCACTAGCCAACTACATCGCAAATTAAGGTTAGTACCCGTTCGACGTGATTAGACCTAAAAAAACATGAGATTAAGAAAGACGATCAAGATTAGAGATGAAAGACTCTTGTTAGTAGCAGAAACCACAGTCCCGAAAGCGGCAGCAGCAGCATTCTTCGAATCCCAATTGTCCTCTACCTTCTGGAAGTGGAATGATCGTGTATCGGAATCGCGGACGGACTGTGACCGTGGGTCGTGGGGTTCGTCGCACCGGGACGCTCCGGGTCAGAGGAGAAGATGTTGTTGGAGCGACGTTTCCGTCAGCCGGAGCCGGCCAGCTGTTCCGGACCGTGTCTCTTCCGTCGGTGACTTTTTCCGACTGAGTCGGCGCCGCAAGTCCGACGGGGTTGCTTGGGGACCTACTGACTGTCTGTGACTTAGGTATGACACTGCTGACTAAGATTTCACTCTCGTTTTTATCGATGATCATCTCTAGGATTGGCAAGATCCTCTTGTTTTCAAGGTCCTCCAAATCCCAGGGTTCATCCACATTTGGGTTGTCCTCGTCCCCTCTGTCCTTGTCCTCATCGGGGACTAGGACAACGTCCTCAGAACGTATCAACGTTAAACTCGTTCCGACATCGTCCTCATCCTCTAAATCGATACGACCTGCGGAGTTGAAGAACAACACTCAGTCAATTCAAATGTTCAACCTTAAGTTAAGAACATGACCTGAACCTGACTGATCACCCGAACTAGAACCACGCGAATAACAGCAAACCTTGTCAAATAAAACACAACACTTCATTGACAGTGTCAGTGTATCCCTCTTCTGAATTTCACTTCTTCCAGTTTTTTTTTATAAACTTCATCGTCATCATGCAAGATCCCAGCAAAATAAAACAACTGAATTGCAGTGCAGACAATTTTAATCTTGACATTACATCAACTCCTTCATAACAGTTAAACATGGAAAACATGCATTTATTTGATAGTCCCTGATCAGCACAATTAAAATTTAACAGTTTTGTGTAAGATTAGAGAAATCACGGTGGATAAGAATTGTAAACACATGATTAGTAGAATCAGCAGTTGGAAACTGTCAAATCATTGCATCTCGCCTACCAGTAATTTAACTAATCAAATCCTACAAGGCAATACAGTAAGAAGGAATTAAGCATGCCTTGATCAGTGATAGGCTACATACAATGCAAATCCTCTTTGAAAGCAGAGCACTAGACAGGCAAGCCACAAATGAGACGGCTGGCTCAGAAGTTTTAGCAAGCCACAAGCCAGCATCAGTCACAACAAACATTGCAGTTGAAAGAGAAGCAGACAAATTGTATGACCACGAACTCTGGCCTATCCTTCCTTGCTTGCTGAAAAGTTCATGGTTCACTGCCTTGGCATGGCTCCAATACTTTCACATCTTTATCATCATCCATTTATTCATTCAACATAAGGTCAGGTCACGGCGGTCTAAATAAAATTAAATTTGGGGTTCAGGGTCAGGCATTACATTGGAATGTCTGCTCATCCCAATTTGGTCAATTGCACACAGGTGCTTAGTTTTCCCATAAGGCTTCTTTGTCACTTCTGCCGGTGCAATGAGTAGAACAAATGGGGGAAAGAAAGAAGCGTGTAAGAGGAAATTTCAAGACATTTAAAGGCTCTAAAGGTATTTTAAGTGAATACGAAGGTGCTATTCATATAAGGCTGAGGTTTAAAACAGTGTTGTTGAACAGTTAGGGCTTCTTGGCCAAGTTGTGGCACAGACTTTCACAAGGCCTACTCGTCCTGGTCATCCTTCATCACCATCACCATCACCACCACCATCAGTTCCTCATGCCAGTGAGATGGCTGAGAATAAATGATCTCCATTGTGCTAGGGTCATTTTATTTATCTATTTATTTACTTGCAGTCCCGAAGAATCATGTGTACCTCAAGGGGGAAAATAATAGCAATAAATCAGTTTGCCTCATGATTCATATGATACCTGTATGAATTTATGATGATCTCTAACGATCAAACCATGACAAGTTTTAGCTCTTGTTTCCATTAAACCACATCTCAGCAGTCAGCAGTGACCACAGCATCATCATCATCAACAAGGTCATTGGACCGCTAATGCCATCAGTTAAACAATCAACAGATTGCAACTCATGACCTTCCACAGTTCTACCATATTATACCTACGACCGTTAGACCTACATACCAGTATCTATGCTAAGCAAGTTCAATTCACAGATTTATGTAATATGTTAATAGTTATGTTAATTTACTACAAGTGCAACTTCGTCAAAGTTTAACGGTGATTAACATCTCACCTTGCATTACCGATGAGTCTGCTTCACCTTTATGCAGAGTATTCAACAGTAACTGAACTGTGACCAGCTTTGTCATTTGGCCTTCAGTCTATTTTTAATTGACACTAATTATGCTGACTAGATTAATCAAATCAAATTAATACTTCTGTAGCATCATTGTCCTAAAACTCAAGGTCTTCACTGATGGTCACTTCATGAATCAATCAGTTGGAGAAGCAATTGAGGTCAACTTCAACCTACCATTCATAAAGTTCTTCTCCTCAATCAGTAGTAAACTAAGCCATCTATTTATTTAACGCATATTATCTCAATAGCACCATTAAGGCTGTTACAATAAAAATGCTATAATGTCATGATCATTATTGCAAATACATTCCTTTAAATAAATAGTTTTGCTAGGTAAATACTTTTAGACCTTAAAAGTGACAATCAATACCAGAACTGTTTCCCACTAAATGTAATTATCTCCCAGCAAAGGTCATGGTTATTAAATTAGCAATCGATGAACCATGTCTCCCGAACCATTTAGAAAATTCAATCTCTTCAATTTTTAATCATGAGTAAATGTTAAATAATAATCTCCCAAACTATTTCCAATCTGTCACTCGTCAAGTTGTTCAAGAGAAATTGAACCATGCGAATGACAACTGCAAAATTAAATTCAAATGCGAAAAATGTACACAATGACAAGATTATAGCCATTACTAGAATTTTTGGAACAGTAAATATTCGAAATGCAGCAAATACCAGAAGTACTTTACTATGTATATAGTATTAATCAAGGATGCAAACTTGCTAAAACATCTTTCAGGTTTGTACACTAACAGCTGACACCTACTGATGCGCCCTTAAACATGCACACAACCATTCATTCATTCATTCCTTCAATCATTCATTCATTCATTCATTCATTCATTCATTCATTCATTCATTCATTCTTTCATTCTTTCATTCGCTTCTGTAAGAATCCTTCCATTTATAACAGTTCAGGCATTAAGAATTGCATTGGGGATCAAGCACTGTATATTGTGTATTTATTCATTCCGAGTATTTTCTTTGATTTCTCAACTAATGAGAAAAGCCTAAGAGGAAATGTTACAAATACAGTCACACTTTCAGCTATCAGTCTGTTGAGAAGCAAAGCATTTTGCAAAACAAAATGGTCAGCTGCAAGAAGGAAGACATCACTCCTTTGACAAATGACCTCAATCAGTAAATCGATTTGAATGCTGCACTGACAAAAGCTACTTAGAAAACCCCAAGAAGCTCTTCTAGCTCTTAAAAAAACCAAGGCAATTTAATCAAATGACTTTGCTTCCCGATAACGATTGAATGTCAAGCACTGCCTATTGCGGATAAGTATATTGCAATTTCTACTTCAGCACCTATTCTTATCTGCAGCCTCTGTACAATTAGAAGACATTGAAGCAGAAATCTCTGCATCCAGGCAATATTTGCTATACCAGGTCCTTTTAGCTCAATTACGCTATGTGGTACACGCAACGATGAAGATGTAGAAGGTGAATGCGCTGGTCAGTTTCAACAGTGACATAAAACATGGCACATGCCATTACGATCTAATGGCACTTTTGACACGATCAATACTTAATCAGGGTGCCATATGCTAACTGGAAGCAATAATTATGTCTAGAGTCAGGATCTGCATGACTCTAAGAATGTTGGAGAACGTATTGAAGGTGGCAAACTGTTCCAGCAACAGAGACATGCAATCCAGAAGCAGTTTTGATCTAATGAGATATGTATATATAATATATATATATATATTATATATATATATATGGGGGGTTCAGTGGTGTAGTGGTGGGTTCGGTGCCTTGGAGCCGGTGGGTTCCAGGTTCGAATTCACTCCTGATCTGCCATGTAGGGACCTTGATCAAGTCCTTCACTCGCAATTGCTCAGGTGCTTCGGTGTGAAGGTCTGACGCAATGTCCGCACTGCAGTCAGAAGCGCCTCTGAGTAGAGAGCTTGAAGAGACGCTATAGCAAATGCTAGAAATAAATATAAATAAATGTACGTAAAAAAGGTGAATGCAACCAACTGGCGACTGCATACCAACTATTAAGAAACGTGATCCTCAGGTTTGAAAGATCTTTGACAGCCGCACAAAGAACTTCAACAATGACAGATGCCTTTGTAACCTCTCAACTTCCATCAATACTTCTTTACAAATTAAAAAATATTTAATATTATTATTATCATTATCATTATTATTATTATTATTATAAAGGGTTGAGCTACACCAGACCTGTTTACATGCCTCTGTATCAGAAGCAAGATCTTTTCGTAGAAATGCAAACAAAAACATTCTGCAAGCACTTGAAATCCATTGTTTTCTTCGATTGTCATTGTCAGATCGGAAGCGACACTGAGGAGTTTCTCTTGAAGTAGTGCTATCCAAATTTATTATTGTAATTACAAAAACATCAATTGCAATGAGATGCCTTCTGATCCTCTTACCTTCTACCCACACTCATTTACCACCACAAAAGTATGCAGGGTAGAGCTGCCAGTGCTGGATTGGAATTCTGAGGATGGTCACTACTTCAACTACTTACTCACTACTGGTTAATAATTTTAATCATTTTACTTATATCATGATGTCAAGCAGACAATTCCAGAGTAAACAATATGGCGAACATTGGCAAAGCGAGACTTCTGAGCGAAAAAATTAAGCGATCGTTTTGCATTTAAAAGGCAAATGCCGATGGAAAACCCAAGTTGGTGAAAACCGAATTGTTTTCGTTGCAATAAACTTTAATAAAATAGTTGGATTGAAGATTTTTTTTACAAAGAAAGCAGTAATTAATAAATCAGTGACTAAAGTGTTCAGTTTTCATGTTTACTTAACGTAAACCGAATCAATCTAAATTAATCACGATTTAATTCTGAAGATAAATCAACAAAGCAACAATCCACTGCCAAACTCCGTTCCAGACAGTCACTGATTTCAAGTTGTATCCGCACAGCCCCAGACTCTATCTCCAATAAGCACTGCAATACAATGTATTGTACTGCAGTTGATAAATCACAAACACTCTCTGATAAAATAAAACTCGGAATTCCTCGCAAGATAATCAGTAGCACACTTGAAACGAATCGTGTTCTTACACTTTGATTTATCTCTATGATAATGCAAAGATATAAAACATTAGTAAAAAGAAAACCAATTAGATTTTAAAAATTCGAAATTTATGCTGGCATATGAAAGGCGATACTTCTAAGATATTAGCATCATACCGGCAATATTTTATCTACCCCAGCTACCAAAATTTACAGGATCAATTGAGATTTGTTGGGATTTTCTGCTAGTTTCAGTAGTCTAGTCACGCTAGATGTAGGCCTACAATAATTAGAACAATGAACAAACCAGATATTGTTGGTCATTTTATGTTATCGAGGAGCAAGGGAACAAGAGACACATTGCAAGCAAATAAACATTGATCATTAGCAGTGATGTGTAACTAGAATTTGGTAATTAATTAATTAGAATTAGAATGAGTCCAAATTTAATTAAGTTCAGAATTAGCATTTTTAGGACAACAAATTAATTAGATCAAGAATTAGCACTAAATTAATTAGAATTAGCTGATATAAAATACAAGATGCAACAAAAAAATGAATTTGTTGCTTGCTCTATAGAAAAAAACTAAAAATAATGACAAAACTCCAATTTCAATGGTCTTCATTCAATTACTTAGAAAACTAATTACTGTGAAAAATGTTTTCATTTATATGAGATCAAAGTAGCACCTTCGAACTATCGTGAGTTCTAAAGCATTGTCTCAAAACCAATTTCTTTACTAATAATTCGTAAAAAATTCTCAACTCCAAATGCTTGTTCGATTGATTCTCATGCCACAGTAATAACACGATGCATCAGATGCGGCTCGAAACTCTGAGAAATCTCATAATTATCTTCCTACAAGAAGCTATGAATGTTATTAC
Organism: Lumbricus terrestris; assembly: GCA_949752735.1. Lineage (NCBI taxonomy): Eukaryota > Metazoa > Annelida > Clitellata > Crassiclitellata > Lumbricidae > Lumbricus > Lumbricus terrestris. The sequence goes on from OX457036.1 coordinate 22,517,445, forward strand.
AAAAAAACCAGACACTTCAAATCAATTATTACTTTTTACTGATGGATTCATTTGCGCAAAAAATTTCATAAAAACATATCATAATTGAAGGCAATTCTTCTTCCCTTTCTAAGATATCATAAAAAAACTAAGAACTGATTATACTGGCTGATGTTTATTATGCCTTCAGCAAAAAGTTAGTAAGGAAATATGTAGGCAAGGAAATAATGAAGCTGATCGTGAGAATTTAATTAGAATTACACAACTTATAAAAATAGCTAAAATTAGTAAATTTTAGTTACTAATCAATTGAATCAGAATTAGTACTGATTATCCATTGGGGTTGAGAAAGAAGAAAATAAAAGACACTCAGCACACATATTCGTAAGCATGGCATTCACGATATTAATATTAACAATTATTAATTGTTGAGAAAGAAGAAAACAAAAGACACTCAGCACACATACTCGTAAGCATTGGCAATCACGATGTTAATATTAACAATTATTAATCATCAACCAGTATCATCTGCTGCAAAGAACAGCAATCTTCTATTCTTAATTAGTGTTATCCCATTGCACATGTATTGCAGAACCATTAAAGCATTCAAATTGTTTGCAATAACTAGAGGCCCGCCATAATGATGCTACATGCATAATCAGTATTATTGAACTTCATTATCTCTGTGTATTATAAACAAGAACATAAACATTTCATCTCTCTCTCTGTCATTAGGCAAATATACAAAAAATTAAAACATTTCTCATTAACATGCCTCTGCCAAGATTGCCAAAATTTCTAAACCACCAAAACAATCTTCTAAGAACTGGAGAGACTCACTTGGCCGTTGTCCGTTCTTTTTGTTAGCAGCAGAGGCATGTCGGGCGAGAGCCAGGACGATGGCAAACGTAAGAAATGTCCTAAGAAGTTGCGATAACTTCATCGTCAAAATTCTCTGCCTGTTTGACCAAACAGGCCGCAGGGTGTCGCTACTGTGTCTTGACTTTTGATTGATGATGATGAGCATAATCCTATAGATAAATTCCGGTGGATCGAAAATAATCCACAGCGGTACGGAATCACAGACGAGCACTAGAAAAAGAAATGACGTCAATTTAGTTCACAGAATAAATTAAGCTAATAGAAGTTGGAGATATATTTATTTTATTTTATTTTATTTATTTATTTATCTATTTCTATAGCGCCACTTCAAGTTTACTACTCAGTGGTGCTCCCGACTACAACGCAGACACTGTATTGGAGTTTCACGCCGAAGCGCCCAAGCAATTGCGAGTGAAGGACTTGCTCAAGGTCCCTACGCGGCGACTTGAGGTGGATTCGAACCTCGAACCTTCCGGCTTCAAGGCAACGACGCCACCATTACACCACCGCGCTAATATTGGAAAGTCATTGAAGACAACGATTGAAATAAAAATGACCTTTATCATTTAATTTTATGCAGTAATAGATTGGTGCTTATCACAAGAAACAGAGGTACAAGATTTATTTATTTATTTATTTCAGAAATTTATATAGCGACTCTTCAAGGTAGGCTACTTAGAAGCGCTCCCGGCCCAGCCACGGCTAAATAAAACAGTTTTTAGGTTCTTAAGGAACAGAGCGGAGTGACCCCTGGGAATTAAGCGCAGTGTAACAGGGAGACCATTCCAAGCTGTAGGACCTGCAGGACCGATAACTGCATATATTAACTTTTCAAGAGTCATTTTTACTCATTAATTCAAGACACAATGTGCTGCTACTGGACAGACCACTGAGACATAGCCTACAATGTCATTATTGTCATATTGGAAAACTTCAATGTAAATTAAACATTCAGCCACACAAGCATTTTTTTAAAATTTAGACCCTAACTGCATTCAGTATCAAGCTCCTACAAGCTTAATTCTCAATATGTTACGGTATTCTCTCTTACATACTTCACCAATAAGTGCTGCAAAGACTGAAATACGTTTGGTCAAAGTCAAAATCATTTACTCTGATAAATCAACCAAAAGTCAAGAAGAGCATAGCTCAGGTAGAACACAAACAATATAAATTGAACAAAATACAACGACAGAACACCTTGAGCACATCAGGTGGATCCTCAATATGGTTTAAGCAGAAAAGGGAAAGAGGCAGTCATGTCCTGCTAGTCCTGGGTAGCCCCACTATAGAAATTTATGTTGAATAGATCTGGAGATGTAGAAAGATAATTCCTATGGTAGAAAAGCAGGAAGAGCAAATAATGAAAGGAAAGTGGTATGCAGCATTGCAAGCTGTAACGGTCTTTGAAAAGAAGCCAACAACCTTCTTGATGTATGTGTGTGTGTGGTTGCAGTTTAACGTCACTGTGTGGTAACAAAGACGCCCTCCTCCTTTATCCAGGTTTGGGACTGGCACTGGCAGAGTGCGACCAGTGGCGGAGTTTCTTGATGCATGGGAATGGAGGAACACTTTCCTTTGAAAACATAATATGTCTACCTTATTGTAAGAATGTCGTTACTGAAACTGGATTCAATATAATCCAGTCCTGTAATAATTTCTACAACACCGTTATCAATCTCTTCAAGACATCACCAAATTACGTTGAATTAAATTTTAATCCACTGGAAAAGTCAGAGCGACAAACTTTGACAGATCAGAGGAACCAGAAGCCACTTGCAACAAATAACCAAGATGAATGCATACACCAGAGTTTAATTAAATCTTGTTTACACTACAGTTTGTAAACACGATGTAGCAAACGTAGTGTAAAACGGATCATCTGGCAATTGTATTGTGTACAGTATACACGAGTACTCTAGCCTAACACTTTCTCCCAAAATATCTGGCTGATGTTATACTTCAACCTCACTCAGCTTCCTCTCCCACCGTCCACTTCGTTCATCCAACAGACTTGACCTCTTGGTTCTTCACTCTAGAACTGCTATGAATCAGTCTCAATCATTTGCCTCAATTTTCTCTTTGGAGTGTGTTTTTTTCTTCTGTTCTTTGCTCTGCAATTCTCTCTGGCGATCTCTCTTCTTCCATCTCTCTTCTGAAAATCTACTTTTTCTCGTGGGGCCTTGCGCACTAGGAGTTCTTCTGAATGGTTCACCCAACTAGAGGTGCTTCATAAGCACCTCTAGTTTAAGCATATTATACATGTTCAAATACAATAAAACTACACACTTCTGTGTCTGATATACAGACCACATTGATGGTTCTGTATTGCATAAAGCGTAGCTGTGCAAGGATGCCAAAAGGTTCTATATAAATAGACAGATATAAAGAAATACAAAATTCATATACATGTAATGTAATTAGTAATTTCCACAGCGAGCTTACAGATGTGGACACTCAGTAGTGCTCCCAGTGCGATAACATCTAGAAAAGTCTTAAGAAGCAAGAGAGAGATGTAGAATAGTGATCCAGAAAGGAGAGTCCCACACAGAGCAGAGGGAATGGAATTCCACATGGATGGCCCAATGATGGTAAAGGATCGAATTTGAGCAATAGTGGCCCTAGCTTGTGGAACAAACAGACCAGACCTGTGCAGAGAATGGAGAGGTCGATGAGAAGATGCAGAAGGAGGAGAACGCATGTAACTGAAGCGCATTTAGTAAATTCTACAACACCAATGTCTAATGCAGAGTGTTCATCGGTGGTGTTACAGAACCATGAAGCCATACATCAGGATATTGTCCTAAAGAAGCTCAGCCCACTAACAGACAACCTATGTTGAATAGACCAGAACTTGAACAACTTTAGGTAAGTCTTGTGTGCTGAAAAATGGCTTAATCTTTTAACCGTTTGCCCCGAGAATATCCACTGAAAACAGGCCTAAACTTTAAAAATTAACCGGTAAAGGGTTAAGCTACTTTGCACAATGACCAGATACAGGAGGCAGAGCTCCTCAATCTACGGTAGATGAAACAACTGAAAAAGTTCACTCACCAAGAACAGTTCTAGCTTTGAGTATGACCAATGGCATCTGAGCATATTATACATAAACACATACATTCCAGGTACACATTAAGTTGTATAACTGCGTGTCAAATTACCTGTCCTTCATTATCACCCATTTACTGTTTGCACTAGCATGGCATCATCTGCATTAGTGGGCAATAAACTTGGTTAGACCTACCAGGTAGTTCCGCAATCCGCAACACAGCAGAAATAGTCGCAAAACGCTCTCTGCCTATAACCACCCCTGCACCAAAAATTCTTGTGCTTTTATGTCGAAAAAATTACAGAGGCGAATAACATCGAAAAACATTGCAGCAATGGTTTTATAATAGCCTGCTGAGCCATTGCAAACACGTGAATGTCAGATAGCATTTTATGACACGTCTCTGAACATTATCCACATTGGGTAAGCATCTGCAAACTATCACAGTGTAAAAATCCATTGAACATCACACCATAAACGCCTACCTAATGACGTCACCGCCTACCTAATGACGCAAATAAACACAGTTTTGGCTTTGATGTTCACCTTGACATAAAAATGTTCACGATGGTAGAATATCATAAAAATTCAACTGAACAAGAGGCTTGATTTAGAGTTGTCGGGTACACCTTACAAGGTTTTCTCGACAAATGCTGATCGTCTCGTGAGAGGAGAGAAACAGAGTATTGCATGTCTTTCATTCGTGGTAACATTTTCCAAGATGTAGAGCAGCATTGCAATGGAATTTAAAATCTAAAATGCATTCACAGTCTGCGCAGGGTTTGATAAAATTAATGTTATCAGTAGTTTCGATAAATAATAGAATTCATTCTAACATGATCAGTGACATTGTCAATATAAGTGAACATTTGTTGTATTCCCCATCAGCTTTGCATGTGCCCAGTCTCACTATCTGATTATGATGCCCTCAATCCATTGCATGCTATCATGCTATGAGAAAGTTCATCATTGATGGTTAGTGACTGGATACAAGGATATCCTTAATTTAAATGGATGTCCTTTGACCTGAAGGAATTTATTTTCAAAGATGAAGCTTCTGAATTGAAAGCCATAACCTAAAGCACTAAGAAATTCTGCTTTGTCTCAAAGTCCATAATAACACAGCAACAAGCATATGCAAGCAGTGGACATAACATATGTAAATCGCAAATATTTCTGACATCTTCAATTTGACTTCCCTCAATGATGTCTCTTAGTAGGGTGTCGTTCCTTAAGATGTGTCCTATCCATTTTGTCTGCCACCCACGTTCTTAGGCAATGGCCAACAATAGCAACTGACACCACAATTGTATTGTATTGTGAAATACAATCATTTTAAGACATTATGGTCACCTAGGTTGATCACACACCATGCAATGCACCTCTCCAAAACGGTCAACATACAGCAGTGCTGTCCAACGTGCGGCCCGCGGGCCGCATGCGGCCCGCGAGGTGATTTCAAGTGGCCCGCACGGGCTCACAAAATTTTTGCACTTTGTGTAAAATGAAGTAAAGGATAAAGTCACTGGATGACTTTAGCGTTTATTTTTGTTATTGATGGCAATTGTGACAGTTGCCGATTTGCAATGCTATCAGAAAGGCTAATCCGAAAACTAAATTTATCTCTTCTTTCTTTTCCTTAGGTTAGATTCCCGTAGTCTATCTGGAGATTGACACACGACTTCTGGTTTTGACAACTCTTATTACTGTAAGGTGAGAGAGATAATTATGTGGCGACCTGTGTTCGACGTCTACATAAACTCACGACCCGGAAACAGACCTCGAAAACGCTCACAAACCGTCCACTTCAAGTCAGGCCCTGAGATGTGTCGGCCACAGAGTCACAGCACGTCTGCAATGACTGCGACCGTTCTTTCGAGAGATAGTCGAGATATAGTTATAAGAATTAGAAAGAAACGATCGAATAGAGACACAAGGGACGACCGAATGGCGATGACTTGGCACTTTCTGGTCCGACGAGTCGATGACTATGACTGCTAGCTCTTTATATAGGCTAGGCCTAGATGGAGATTCTGGCTTCGACGAATTTTTATGAAAGCTAGAGCAGGAAGATGGAAATTTGTCCCAGTAATAAAGTGGATTTTAGCCTAAAAATTGACTGCTCGACGTCATGAAAAGCTGAGCTGGCAAACTGTGTCTGGGTGACGAAACTGAGTGCAAGGCAGCGATAAACGCCACCTTGCACATTTTGGTGCTCAATTATTGTGAATCATGACAATCGTGGTTTGTGTATTTCACATGCTGTTATTCATTATTAATATTCCTATGGAATCTGTCGAACTCTTCCATGCATAAATAACTCAAGACATTTCTCTTTGGCCATTCCTGGGTCGGGAGCATCTCTGATCAGTTAGGTTATCTTAAACCGGCGGTAAATAAATTTCAAATGTAAATAGCTAGATTGATAGATTATAATCATTCCATATTAAATTTCAGTACTCGTTTCAATGTTAATATTATATGTTAACAATAAATTTTAGCCACTGCTTTTGAGTTTTCTGTTGCGGCCCTCGGCTTCAAGAATCTTGCTTTTGCGGCCCGCGGTACCAAAAAGGTTGGACAGCACTGACATACAGCATGTTATCGCTCAGCACCATTGTCACCCGCTGCTAGGCAAGTCAAGATTACCCAATTATTCCTATTGCCATCAGGAATTTTATATCACCAAATCAAGAGGCAATATGCCAATATCTTTGCTGGTCCAATCGACTTTTAAGGTCCATTGACAATAAGCAATGTTCCACGAGATTGTAAAATCACCAGCTGCTTCTCTTCACATGTACAACTAAACATCCAGAGCAATAGTTGTTGATACCACAATTCAGGACCGTTTCTATTGTTGTTGATACCACATTGACGTTGACTCTTTGTTTATAAGATATAACCATCTCGTTACAACTACTCCACCTAATTTGGTCAAGTGATGTCTGTAATGTAAATGAACTGTGTCTGTAATAATCTGTATCCATTGCATTTATATCCTCTCAAAGGACTGACTATCGCAAAGTGGAGCTTACAGTGTTGAGAACATCAACGTTCAACACTAAAATGTTTATAACGCAACTGCCTGCTGAAGTAGCTGTTCTTGAATGGCACAAAGTTCACTCAAAACTTGATAGAAAACAAGTGGTACTTAACTATAATAATTCATGACTGTACAGTGTACACTCGTTCTTCGTAATACAAACAGATCGTACATGCAGACTGAATATGTACATTGTACACAGTACAGAATGAGTCAAACTCTTAAATTTATGTCTATAGCTTGAAGACGTGAATGAGGACATCGTGTGCAGAAAAATCTCGCTGTTTAAAAACGTTTTTATGTAGCGACCATATAGGTTCAACCCCTCACAGTTTCAGTGAATTGGTCAGGTGACTTCCCTCATCACCACTGGTCACTTGAATTGGCCACACAACATTTAAGGTCCCTGTGTATAGGACAGAATTCAAATAACTAAAACAAGAAAAGCATGAGACGTTTGCTCTAATATAATGTTGCCAACTGCAAAATTCTATATCTATGCATGTGCATATTCATTCATTCATTAAATGCATTTATATTGTGTCTCTTCAAGGGGGCTACTCATAGGCGCTCCCAACCTCAGCACGGTCAAATAAAACTGTCTTAAGATGCAAATATATGCACATTTGTAAGTATGTATAAATTTCAACTTAAAGAAGACCAAAATCATGACCACGGAAAATTGGACAAACTTCGAGGTAGATGGAGAGGTGATGGAGGTGGTGACAAGTTTCTGCTTCTTGGGAGCCATGATAGAAAATGATGGCGGATGTGACAGAGAGATACGACGGAGGATAACATTGGGAAAGTCTGCAGCAAAGGGACTAGAGAAAATATGGAAGGATAAACATGTGAGCCTGATGACAAAGACAAGAATTGTAAAGGCAATGATATTCCCAGTGGTATTGTATGGATGTGAAACGTGGACAAAAACAAAGGCCTTAGAAAGGAAAATCGATGCTTGCGAAATGTGGATATGGAGGATGGTATTGAGAACCCCATGGATCGAGAAAAAAACAAATGAATCCATAATACTAGAGATAGGTCAGGCACGAGGGAATATGTCATTAGAGCAGAGAGCAGCAAGGCAGAAGTTGACATTCTTCGGACAAGTGATGCGAGCAAACGGCCTGGAAAAGGAGATGATGCTGGCCTGCGGAGAGGGAGGAAGAAGGAGAGGACGCCCAAGAAGGAGGTGGATGGAAGAAATACACGAGAGAATGAAGATGAACTTGGAAGAACTGAGAAACGCGACGGAAGATCGTAGCAAGTGGAGAAGGTTGACCATGGAGGTCGCTAAGATTCAAAGAATCGACGGCACAAGCACGATAAATTCACCAAATAATGTATATGCATGCACATAATGGTCCTGGGCACGACGTTAAACTGCATCCATCCTCTGCCACAGGGAACCAGCAACTTCCCTGTGCCGGTCCTAAGCCCGGACAAAATGAGGAAGGTTTGCCAGATGGGTGGAGATACACTGGCAGTAAAAGACCAAGACCATAGAAATCCCCAAAAACCACGACACAAGTGACATAGCGACCCAGATGCTTCAAGGTGTCATGATGTGGAGCTGACATGCACAGGCCGGTCAGTACAGACCAGTGGAGAGAGTCGGGGGGAGAGAGAGCGTGGGACACATACGGGCATTGACCCAGGTTGTCCTTCGTGTCTCTCTCCCAATATTCTCTTCATCAGACAAGGTGGTCTAGCTGGTTCAAGATGTTAATGGTATGGACCTGCAGACCAGACAGGTTGAAGATGGGCAATAACACCTATTCACTTTGAGTATTTTCTTATTGCGAATTATGTTTATACTTTGTTAAACATACATGTACAATTGAATTGTTGGGAACAATAAAAATATGTCTATGTCTATGTCTAACATGGCACGAGACAGACTCAAACAGAGAGTGGCGCCGGACACCTACGGGCGTTTAGCCCAAGGATTTCGATGATGATGATGATGATGCACATAAACATGTTCACTTGTTATAGCGCCCCTTCAAGCTCCCTAATGTCTTAATGTCTTAAGATGCATATATATCCCGGCGAACACTGCATCGGAGTTTCACGCCGAAGAACTGATCAACTGTGAGTGAAGGACTTGCCCAAAGTCCCTATGCGGCGACTTGAGGTGGATTCGAACCTGCAACCATTCGACTGCAAGGCAATGAACATATCCACTACACCACCACCTCCACAAATGTGTGCGCGTGCGTACGCATATATATAATTGTACATTTATATTAATTATATATATATATATAATTATATACATGCATGTACACATATGCACATGTATAAATCTACCAAATATATGCATGCACATAAACATGTCCAGTCACTGGATTGTTGTTGTAAACACTGAGCCCTCAGTGCCTCAGCAGCCAATCATCCTTCAGCCTCCGGACCACATGATGCCACTGAGGAGTTTCAATGGAAACAGAGAAGCCAATGTATCAGACCACTTTTCAAGCACACAATCAAATGGCGTTGAAAGTTCATCATTGATGGATAGGTCAAGGAAACAACTAGAACCTGATGAAATGACCAACTTTAGTCGTAATTAACTACGTCGCACATCCCCTTGGACAACAATCATCCTGAAAAGTTTATGGCAAGGATCTTGCTGGGAGCAATTTAGCTAAAAGTTCAACACCTGCGATTTAACTGTATTAGGGAATCTATAATAGAAGTGTGAAAAAGTAAAGTGATCTTTAAGATGGCATGCATAATTTTTTCTGAGAATCCGACAAACGACTAAAAAAATTCATCAGATTTTTCGGCAACCAAAGACGACATTTTTTCCTTGTCCCAAGACCGAAAATTTTGGCCCCCTTCGAAAATTTCTGTATGCACCTCTGGCCATGGATGCAACCCTGAACACTGGAAGGATGCAATACCAAACACAGCTTGTGTTGTATTGTATTGTATTACGACCTATACTATATGTTGTGCTGGCAAAAACCCACAGTCAACTTATTAGAACATCTTCATGAATCTCTCGTAATCACAATATCACAAAATGCACACATTTCTCGTCATAAGCCTCTGATGTATTTCGCTATCAAGATAGCTGACCGATTTTACACTTAATGATCTTCTTCAGCGGTAATTTCAAATTCTGACATCAGATTTTACCAGCAAAAACCAAAGTGAAAACCTTAAACATCATACCAAATATGCACCTGTGATTAGTTTACGCAAAGAGTGCTATACAAATTTACAAATGAATAAATGATTGCACAGTCCCACAACGGCAGCATTAATTCCCCCATTCCAGCAACTGCAATCTTTGGTCTCGACAGGATAGAAATGTAATAAAAGAAACCGTACCTATATACTGGTAGTTCACAGATCATATCCTCCCAAGCTAATGTTGATCCACGTGCAGTCCAAAGAAAACGCGTCCAAAGAAGTTTATCGCTTTCAGGGGAAGAAGTGTATCTGTATCTCCTTGCCGCTCAGACATTGTTTGAAGAAGGAGTCTCTCAGGTCAAGTGGATGGTGATACATCGTTCCTCACAGAGCTCAGCACGTTCTGGCACACCAGTGTTAAAGTCATTTCAAAAGCAGTGTATCATCACCTCAAAATCAAACAAGATGCTCACCGCTCTTTCTCTCATTCGGAGCTTAGTAAAGTTTTCGCTGAAAAACGTTGAAACACTTCTCTGAATTGTTGTATCAAGCACAACAATGCAAAGGCCGCATTGATAACAAGTCTAACAGTGTGCTGCGCGTGTGTACACACAGGTGTACAGAATGCATTTAATCACCAGGGGTCACCTCATCTCCTATGCATGTTGGTTCAAAGTATCACTTCTCAAGATTAAACACACACACATCACCCCCTCCCCCTCATTGCTCTTATCTTGTCGCAGGTATAATATTTGCGGCTTAGTCACCAATCACTTACACCTGGCCTTTCGTCTTTTTTTATTTTACAGGTCCTTACAAATGTAACATATGACTACAGAGCCCCTAGCTAACTATTAGGATATGATGATAATAATTTCAAACTTTTTTAAATGCACCTACCCAGCCAGGCACTTTGATCAGTTAGCCAGCCAGCCATGCATAATATACACACATAATTATATTCATATGTACATACATAAATTCATACATCCATACATACACACATGCATACATACATACATGCATACATACACATGCATACATGCATACATACATACATACATACATGCACACATGCATACATACATGCACACATACATACATACATGCACAAATGCATACATACATGCACACATACATACATACATGCACACATACATGCACACATACATGCACACATACATACACACACACATACATACATGCATACATACATATACAGCACATTTGTGAGGAACTTCAAACCATGCTATATTTATACGTATCTAATACATACATTTACATACATCCTCTGCACATCTCACACAGCATATATATGCTTTATAATCTTTGCTAGTTTACTTTACGGTCAAATTCAAAAGAGTAAGTTGCACTTGCAATCCCTGGATTTCTGCAATACATAATTAGACCAAGTCACAGGAACAGATTCATTCATAACATATAAATCGATCCAGTAGGCATCATAACATGTGGGTTTTTAGAAACATTTTAATTTTTAAATCGTGTATGATGCCGATGGTGCACAACATTGTTGATTTCTATGTCAAAATTTCACAAGTCATTTTTACCCGACCTACTGGCCCACAATTTCCAAACCAAATCTGCTCCCAGCACTCGTGGAACATCCCCGGTCACATGCTAAGGTCAAACATACTGACCTCTGGCCCTTTCTGCACTCTAAGTAAGGCGTTGGGTTAGAATTCAAATGGTCAAAGCTGCGGAAGAGATCTCATCCACTTAATAGTCTCTCGTTCGTTCATCAAATACCATCCATAGCACTTAATCAGACCCTGGCAGTCTTTAAACAAAGTCCCATCTGATCTGGGGAGCTGCTTCAGCAAAGTATTCTTTTGGACTTTGCGCTCTTATCAGCTGACACCAATTGCTTTTCTTATGGACCTCGCAAACAACTGGTTCAATAAGAGGCCACGTTGTTACCTGTGGAAATCTACCGGTATTCTTTGCCTGGCTCACAGGTGAGCATAATGGATGAGGCCAGTGATTTATTCACGGTCAACATATCCCCAGCCAGACGTGAGTACATTGACTGCAGAAATTAAGTGATTATAATGAGGCTCATATCAATGGCAGAAGAAATCAACGACCAGCAACCAGTGCCAGTCCCAAGCCTGGATATAGGAGGTGGGCGACACTAATCATCTTTGATGTGTCACGGTGTAAACAGGAAAAAGCAACAGACAGAACCTCAGCAGTTCCTTTCCTTCTGACCCTCACACAATCCACAATGCATTTGAATGCTTGTCTTTGTGAGTCCTTCATTTTCTCAGGTCAGCACCTGAGGGTGGATGTCAGCACTCTCCTCCCTCCCTTCCTATAAGATTATTCCCATCCACATTCCACAATGTAGAATATGATCAGTGTGCTGGCTCAAGGCTATTGAAAAGGAGATGAGCGCCTCCCTGTGTTCCACATGGAACTGGATGGATTTTACACATTTTTAAAGCGTGTGTGTATGGGATGATAAAGATGATAGCAATCTGTACACCCCTGTCTCTCTTTCTGTCTCTCTGTAAAAGAGGACTGATTTTAATTTCATAAACATTAAAGTGCTTTTAATTGCATAAACGAACCGAATTCTTTGCATTACCAACAAAAATCAAATCATAAAAATGTCTTCTTAAAACTGGATGCCATTGTCCAGCTCCCACTGCTATGTCGTTCAGTACACAACATGCAGCTTCATGTCGCTTCTGAGCCTAAATATTCAGAATGTCTTCTTCCGGTTCCCTGCCCCTTGGCAGGTTTAAATGTCCGACAACTTGATGTTGAGAAAAATCATCTGTCAAGATCTTCCTTTTGTTTGCTGCCCCTAATTTTTCCATTGTTCACAACACTTCTTCAATTGCCACATCTTCCATCCAGCTGATTTTCTCCCTTATTCTCCATGTAAACATCTCGAAACCCAAACTAGTACTGATGGTGAGTTCTTTGAGTTCAAGTGTGCATGGGATGATAAAGATGATAGCAATCTGTCAGTGATCCGAGTTATATTCGAACCTGCGACCCTTCGGTCACAAGGCACAGAACATACCCCTACAGTACACCACCACGCCCTCAAAAATTAAAAATCTCCAAAGTACAAAATCATTCAACATATTTTACACCAACAACAGCGAACCATAACAAAACAGATCAGGATTCATGTTTCAACTGACAGACAATAAATGTCAAGAACAACAACTCCAGTAAATCACGAATGAGATTCAAGCAAGATATCTAATCTATTCTATTAATTTATAAAGACATAATGTGACAGCACTATCACCATGTATAGTACATCGATGCTTTGAAGTGAATAAACCAAAGTCCACAACCGATATAATTGGATACGTCAGAATCCATAGGTCAGTGCACCATACAAAATCCAATGCTCAGCAAGACAATGTATTAAGCAGATTGGATTGGATTTATGAGGCAGTTAGAGGTAATGGGGCTCATAGAATAATGACCAGCATGCAAGGCTGTCGATTGAGACGTTGAGGGTTCAAATCCACATCAGGGCAGAAGCTGGTTCAAGATTTTTGCACCCGCTGCTTTGGTCAAAACTCAAGCTTTTGCCATCATTGGTCGCACACTTTTGGAATTAGCTTTTTCCATTATTAACCCTTTTTTGTTATTAACTAGTACCCCAAGGACATATTTTCGCTGTCTCAAACTACTTTCTTTTCTCTGGGTCTTGCACTGATTGGTATTGATTGGTGAGCACTGTGAGAGGCATTTTATAAATCTATAGATACAATACTATACCAACTCAGCGGGTAAGAATACATCAAACTGCACAAGCATACACTGTTGGTATAGATAACTAGAATAATATATGTGATGCAAAAGATTGTTAACTGAAATATGCAGAAGCATAAACAAACAAAGAAATTCACCAAATGTGGAATATCCATGAAAATGCAACAAAACACAGAATGCTGCACAGATTGTATTGTATACTAGCATTTATAAAGCACCTCTTACAGACTAGCTATTCAGAGGCGAAACAGATGATATGTAACAGAAGATAAATTGCAATACAATACACTAACAATACATGTACAACGTCAGACGATAGCATGCACCACAGACACGTGCAAAACTCCCCTCCCCCCCCAAAAATAACAAAATCCAACAGACAAAATCCAACAGACATTCAAATGCAGTTGATTGTGCAAATTTACAAGTCTAACATCCGGTTCAGGTAAAATCCTACATGTATAATAGCAATAAATCAGAAATAACGTAAATTTTATCATGTTGTAGTCAATAGATCACCACATCATTGAAGTGAGAAGCTGTAATTCTATCAATGTTTCACCTGTATAACCAACCGTACAACTCACCTGTAGGCTGTAACCATAAGCCTTTTAATCGATTTATATTCTATGATACATCAGCGACGTTCAGCGCATCAACTGCATATTATTATACGTGAAGCAATCCAGAAGTTACGATTACAATGCAATTCTGGATGTAGGCGTAATCCACCTGTAATCCGGTTTAAGGTTTAGAATAATACTAAGCCATACAGATTTGGCCAGATGGTCATTAAATATCACCTGCTAAGTATCATTCACTGATCACTGACTTTCACCACGGTTACTAACACCTGACATATATGTTAAGATACATTTAGCAGGTTTATATCCATCACATCTGTTGTTTGTGCATGTGAATGTGAGTACATGTGCATGTGTGCATGTGTGTGTGTGCATGTGTGTGTGTCTTCATCTCTCCATCTCTCCCTCCCTCTCTTTGTCTGTGTCTCTGTTTCTCTGACCTTGCAATCCGAGAGGTAGAGATATGCAAACATACTGTCATACTCCATTACTCAAAACAATATCCTCTACATATATTATATAAATTCACATGCACATGCTGACAATGATACACCAAAACACGCATAGAACAAATATATTCTGTACACCTGCATAAAATTATGTAACAACAGATCGTATACACGGCATACATCAAGTATTGGTAGTTAAACCATGAAAGCAGTTTTATATTCACCCACAGTAAACACTCACCTCAGGCTAGTGAGCAATGAGCAACTGAGCATGGCCATTGGACTGTAAGCAATGACATCACTATTTAAATATCCTGCTTCTTCACACATAATATGCAAGATTATTCAAGGTAACCTATTTAACAGACCCAGGACCCAAGGCCTCTGGTCAAACTCCGCCACTGGTTGTTCCCTGCCAGTGCCAGTCTCAAGCCTGGATAAAGGAGGAGGGCGGCACTAATCATTTTTGATATGGCAGTGTTGCTAAACATGTAACGAGAGAGAGAAGGTTTCTGGTCATGGTTGGAAATTGCATTGTGAAAACTAACAGAAACAAAACTGATGGATGAGGCTGTGCCTGTTGCCCACTTCCACCTTCCAGCTAGTGCTTCATTGCAGGCAGCCGCCCTTAAGACGCTGGTTGGTAGGCCGGCAAGTTATCAGACAGCAACGTGGGTGAGCAGGTAGGATAGCTAGGCTTATTTATTTTGCAAGGCCTATCCTGTTGTTAGCATGGCATGTGAGGCGCCCTTGTAACGGCACCAATAATAAATTCACTACAGAAAGCAAAATTGTTATTATTATTACTGTTATCGTTATTATTAGTGGGTATGCAGAGGAAGCTGACCAATGTACAATATACTTATTAGCAGGAGAACCAGAAAACGTGGAAGGCGGGTGAGGCAAGGAATTCTTCCAATTTTACCAACCTCGTCAGCATTATTGTTCTAATAGTACTTATTAGCACCACTGTTGAATGAGCAAGTATCAACATAATGGCATGGATTCGAGCATCCTGTAGATGTAGCCTACTAGACCTTATTCATCTAGCCTACAATGTAAGGGTCTCTGGTACTTAAGATAATTTATTTGGTAGTATACAGTACCTAATACCTATGTTATTAAATTGTTCATCCAGCCTACAATGTACTTAAGGGTCTCTGGTACTTAAGATAATTTATTTGGTAGTATACAGTACCTAATACCTATGTTATTAAATTGTTCATCCAGCCTACAATGTACTTAAGGGTCTCTGGTACTTAAGATCATTTATTTGGTAGTATACAGTACCTATGTTATTAAATTGTTTCAAAGTCATCAAGTGCACATGTTCAACGGAAAATCAATGAATCCTCAGGTTGCCCTTCGCCTCTTCCTCCTTCTCCTCCTCCTCTCCTCCTTCTCCTCCTCCTCCAGCTTTTCGATTCATTTGCAAAACCTGTGCTAATTGTGTAATTGCAGACATTTAGTTTGAGGCCTGTTCTACAGTCAGTCTGAAGTTAATATTAATAGGTATGTTAACCTGTCAAGGTATTCTTGGTTTGCATCCCAGTAATCAATCTACTGATACATAAGAAAGCACACGTTTTTCATTATTCGAAAGCTGCAGATGGCCAGTGAAATCAGAAAATGCAGCAAAAGCTACAAATTAAATGTAAATTAATAATCGAGATAAACAATCATACAATCATACCTTTTGAATAAATAGGAAACAATCTTCAAAACAAATGCAAAACATAAATTAGCAAAAACATTGAAACTGATTATGAGAAAGCTAGACAGCCTCTTAGATAATCAGCGAACCCAACACATTAAAATTAATAGTCACGCATTTTAAGCAAGTAAGCACGTAAGAATTTTCTTTATTACTCCACTTGTAAATGCACAAAGGGAAATAAAACATAGTTATAATACATCGAAATAATAATTGGTAATAAAAGGTGGAAATTAATTCACACGTTGAATGAAATGACTAAAATTTATATCAACATCATACAATTACATTCACATATTCACATTTAAACAATACATGCAAAAGCCAGGCAATTGGTTTAGTTAGACCTCACAGAGATCCCAGTTTAAAAACAACACATCCTGCTAGAGAATAGGTTGAACAGCGGTGAACAGCATGGCTTTCGGAAATATTTTGCATTTTGAGGAGATGCCTAACAAAAGGAAAGCTTTCAGACAGTCAAATATTACTTAATTATACATCATAATTTTTCATAGAAAATTGCAAGGCAAGTTCAAAATCAAATTTTTTAAGTCATTCATCATCTAGCTACGTGCATGGTAGATCTATCAGTTTATTCGCATGAGCTATTCAAATGCCCAACTGCTTCGCTTGTTCACATGATACTTTATATTATCATTCCAGCAAGGCTCAATTCAGGCCGATGGAAAAATAAACTAATGCTGAGTCGACATTATATTGTGTTGGTGATGGTAAGGCAAGATCATTTCAAGTTACATCTCTAATCTGCACATGAAATGTGATGTTGCATCCATTTACGCACACATGTTTACATGTTCAGTGCTGGTAGAACGAGAGGTAGATGCACATCTTCAATGCTATATCAGCAGATCAGCTTCAGATCAGATTGGACAGTATCACTCTCCCTGTGATGATGATGATGATGATGATGATGATGATGATGATGATGATGATGATGATGATGATGATGATGATGATGATGATGATGATGATGATGATGATGATGATGATGATGATGATGATGATGATGATGATGATGATGATGATGATGATGATGATGATGATGATGATGATGATGATGATGATGATGATGATGATGATGATGATGATGATGATGATGATGATGATGATGATGATGATGATGATGATGATGATGATGATGATGATGATGGGGGTGGTGGTGGTGATGATGATGGTGATGGTGATGATGATGATGATGATCATGATGATGATGATGATGATGATGATGATGATGATGATGATGATGATGATGATGATGATGATGATGATGATGGTGGTGATGATGATTGTTGAACAATGGTCGAGACAGTAATTGGATGATGAATGATTGATATTGGTTCATCAACAGATGACTGAGTGACGAAGAAACAATGATAGATGGATGTCCATTGTTCAAGGCAACACTGATCGATCACCTATGGTGGTTGGAGTGGTGGTGGTTGTGGTGATGCTTGCAGTGTTGGAGTTTGTGGTGTATATATGTATGAGCACTTGTAATAGCACCCTTCAAAAATTGCTACTCAGAGGTGCTCCACAACCAGAGCGCGGACACTGAATCGTAGGTTTACGCCGAAGTGCATGAATAATTGTGAGTGAAGGACTTGCTTAGGGTCCCTACAAGGTGGCTTGAGGTGGATTTGAACCTGCAGCCTTCTGGCTACAAGGCACCAAACTTACCCCTACATAGCTATGTTGCCATCTTGTCACTACACATGTATACATCTACATGTATGACGCCATCTTGAACTACTCCAGACCCCTTAACTCCCACAGATAGTCCTTGCTGAAAAGAATGACTCATGACCAAACGGCCTACACACACATAGACGGAATGACACCTGAAGAGGACTACAAGCATTAAGACGATTCCTACCTACACACTACCATTACTATTCTCAATGACATTGTGAGCAAATGCAATGTTGTCACTGGTAGACATTTCCACATCTAAGAGCACAAACAGTTGGCATAGACTTCAGGTAAACTATTTTATCTGCTCTCTTGCTTCGCCTTCCACTCAAGGTTCACTGCACATAGCAGAGATCTCGGTCATTCTTTCTTTCAAGCAGTGATCCATTTCACCATGTAGCATTGCAATTCAACAAGGCAATTGGCGAATGATCATAATCATCAACAACAACAACAATAGCAACAATAATATAAACAGTGTGCATATATGCACTCACAAACTGAATGCGCCAAACTTCGCCTAAAGACGCTCATTATGATACAAATTTTTAACTTAATTTCAGCCAAAATTAAAACCTAAAAATCTAGAAACCATTTTCCTATATCCAAACTTCAGCAAACACGCAATATTTTCTTTAGCCGCAATAAGATTATTTTTTATATTGCATTTCACTGATTATTACCACATGTAAGCTTAGTAAAATGTGCTTTAGTAAAAGTTATCTTTCCTTGCGCAACTGGACTTATATCCTTGAGTGATACGTCATACGTGTGAAGAAGATAATGATGAAGCGCATCCAATAGTATGTAGAAGCGACTTAACTTTCTCAGTCTTGGCATTGACCAGTTCCCGCCTCTTTATCCGAGCATCCCACTGACAATTCTACTTGGTTAACTCTGTCACTGGTCATACCTAGGCAGTGCCAGTGCCATGCCTGGGAAAATAAGGAGGGTGATATCAACAGTCATAATATGTACCAGGTAATTGAACACTAGAAACTATTTTGTTAGTGGTTGCTAGAACTTTCTAAGAATTGAAACCGTCTGTCGTGGTGGCCATTTGACCCTGACACTCATTTGCCAGTCCAGCATGCAGGTTCACCGTTTCACACGACTCATGTACAGTTCGTTCAAAAATCAAGCCCTGAGACCAATAAAATAAGAGGGGAAGATCTATAGGCTTGTTGTTGTGCTTACATAATGTCAAGGCTGTTTAGACCCATGACCATAAAACAAAACATCAACCAGGAATGCAGAGCATGACCAAGATCATGATGACACAGAAAATATCTAATCATGATACAGTGTCTGGTTTGAAGCTTACAGCAGTGTCTGGTTTAAAGCTTACAGGTCTCAGTGGAATGTAGCAGCAAAGGCACTCATTCTTGCTCTCTCTGGCCCATCGCCTGAAATGGACGCATCCCAAGCGACTCTACGGTAGACAGTGCAATGCATTGCATAAGTTCCTGTTTACTTTATGCAAGACTAGTCTATGCCAATACCAATTTGCTACCAAATTACACTCCTCTCTTCATCCATTCATATGCTCACTTGACAGGCATGATCGCCTTGTCCTGCTGTCCCATATAACAAGCAAGGACTACTATGACAACACTCAGGCTGTTATTTTTATTGGTCCTGCATTCTGCAGGAATAAGCACTTCTCCTGTTGACATGTTCTTTGCTAATTAACAGATATCCCAATGACATCTTTCTAAACTGTCTCGAAATCACTTTCATTTCTCTGCGTCTTTCGAACTGGGAACACCTCTGGATTCTGTGCACTATGAGAGGCACTCTATAAATTTATATAATACACAATGCAATACGATACAATACCGCCTGGTGATAAGTCTGCAGAACATCTCAACCAGTTGTAAATGCAACTTTGTAATCATAATAAAATTATATAACACAAGTTCAAGATACCAAATCTACACCAGATGTTAAATGCCATTCAGAAAATACCAGCAGGTAGGCCATAGATGCAGTCAGTAGAATCGAATACAAACTCTTTCGATCATACACCAAACATATGGTACAACCGCTGAAACCGCTGTGTTGCACAACATTTCTACGATAATTAACTTTCAATTGGTTGCCGTACTACAGCAAATGATTTTGAACAGCGGAATCAATTGTGATGAGTAAGCACTGTACAAATGCCTCAATTCAAAGACAAAGAAGCTCTGCAAGCTTAGACAGTGGCGGATCCAGAACGTTTCGAAGGGGGGGGCCAAAATTTTCGGTCTTGTTGGTGGAACAGGGGGGAAAAAAATTCCGGGAAAGATACCAACTTATCCGCCAAAAAAGTTGATGACCTTTTTTTTTAGTCATCCATTAATTTTTCAGGAAAAGAAGATGCCATTTCCGAACGGGGGCCACGTCCCGTACGATTTTCTAATAGGGGGGGCCAGATGTCCTGTTTTTCTCTCCCGCTACATGTGTTTAATGGCTTCTTGAAACCAAATGGGGGGGCCACGTTCCATGCAATTTTTAAATGGGGGGGGCATGGCCGGATTGGCCCCCCCCTGGATCCGCCCCTGAGCTTAGAATAAACAAGAAAAAATTCTCGCACTCAGCCACTGAGCGTGTTAAAAGCACTAACTAGTCACACTTTCAGCGAGTTTCAAACAGTTGGTCAGGTGTGCACAGTGGGGCAGTTTTTAATGCCTATCTTTTTAGACTTACTCTGAGACACCTCAATGGCATAAATAATTTAGGTCAAACCTGTTAACACATAATCCAAAAAGTGAAACAACTTTACACATTTTACTACTACTTTACATATTTTAAAATAACCTTCTAAGGGTATGGTATATAATGGTAGATAGAAGAAGTACTTTGTTATAGTCTTCCTTGTTGTTGTGCAAGCTATGAAAATAGGAATATTAAAAGAATACTGCACTGTCAGTCAAAAGCGATAAACCTTTTTGCACCAAGGAGATATTGAGACTGATGAAAATACGCACGCAGACATATAGACAAGGCTTGGAATTCTAAAAGGGCTCTAGAAATCACTCCTAGAAGCAAATCATGTAACAATTTGCTAACCGGTGTTTCTAGACTAATTTGACCCTGCTGAAAACGAAAATCGCTGTTAGCAAGCTGGATTTTTGGCCGTTCAATGGGAAAACAAGATGGCGGACAAAATGGCGGTCAGTTGCTTCAAATGGCTATAAGTAAAGTATTGTATGTGACAGAAACACGATTTTAGACTCTAACTTAAGATTATAGGGTGCAAGGAATACAATGGAACCAAATACACATATGTAGCACTGCAAGAAAATCAAAATGGCGGACAAAATGGCGGCTAGAATCTTAAAATGGCTGTAAGTGAAGTTATGTATGCAGTGGAATCATGATTTCAGGGTCTAAATCAACATTTTCGGGGTCAAGGAATGCAATTGAAGCAAGTTAACATATGTGGCATTGTACGGAAACCAAGATGGCGGACAAAATGGCGGACAAAATCTTAAAATGGTCATAAATGAAGACATATATGCAACTAAATCATGATTTCAGGGTTTAAATCAACATTTTCGAGGCCAAGGCATGTGACGAAACGAATGTGACATATATAGCACTGCCTGGAAACCAAAATGGCGAACAAAATGGCGGCAAGAATTTCAAAATGGATGTTAGTGAAGTCATGCATGCAATGGGAACTTGATTAAAATTTTT
Source organism: Lumbricus terrestris (assembly GCA_949752735.1). NCBI lineage: Eukaryota > Metazoa > Annelida > Clitellata > Crassiclitellata > Lumbricidae > Lumbricus > Lumbricus terrestris. Next base: position 22,539,448 of record OX457036.1, read on the forward strand.
GCCAGGTCTTTGCAAGATGGTATCTGAAACCTGCGCAGTTGAATTTATCTACAATGTTCCCTTATTTGACCAGATATGATCATTCAAATTATCGCAATGCCTTCCGCAAGTCTTAAACCAAGGAGTGTTCTTCAAAAGAACACTGAAAACATTATAAAGGAAGATTGGTATATCGGCTCTGAAACATGGTCATTCGGTCGACGGGATCAGCTGCGCCTAGATGCCTTTGGGACTAAGTGCTTGAGGACCTTATGCGGCATCAAGTGGTCCGACTTCATCACCAATGCGGAGGTCTACAACAGAACAGGACAAACAACAGTATGCGGTACTATTAGACGGAGACGTCTGGGGCTGCTTGGTCACGTTGCTCGAATGCCAGCTAACTCAGACTCTAGACAGGCACTGCTGGCGCAGGCTCCGCCTTCCTGGAAGCGCCCTAGAGGAAGACCCAGAACAACGTGGCTCGGGATGATAAACGAAGACTTAACTGGGCTGGGTATGGATTTGAACATGGCCATTACTGTGGCTGAGGATCGGACACGCTGGAGAAATTTGGTAAACTCATTGTGCAACGCTCCCATTGGTGGAGTAGGCGACGAATGATGATGATTGGTATATCATGCAGTGCCTTATTCGATCGTATCAAGCTGACTGTCCATGGATCTGGAAAAACGATTGTGCCATGGACTTTTCTCAAAACCAATGGGATTGGATTCTCTCTGCAAAAGTAACTTGTCCAGTCCGCATTTCTATAGCAGAGTCATTGCATTTGTTTATTTACAATATTTTACGTAGTGCCTCTTCAAGGTGGGCTGTCGGGAATGGTTTGGGTCCACTATTCCGAGGGTCCGCTATTCCGAAGGTCCACTATTCCGAACCCAAACCCTAAACCTAACCCTAAACCTAACTATAACCCTAACTCACCCCAACCCAAACTATAACCCTAAACCTAACCTTAACCCACCCCAACCATAACCCTAAACCTAACCCTAACCCACCACAACCATAACCATAACCCTAAACCTAACCATCCCCAACCGTAACCATAACCATAACCCTAAATTTAATCATAACCCACCCAACCTAACCCACCTTACCCCAACCCTAACCCACTGTAACCCTAACCACCAAGGATAACGAACAAAATATAGAGGATATTCGAAATAGTGGACCTTCGGAATAGTGGACCCTCGGAATAGCGGGCCGTTACCGTCGGGAATCGCTCCCGACTTAACTACAACTAAATAGGACAGTTTTTAGATTCTTACGGAACAGAGTGGAGTGACCCATGGGCATGCAATAAGCGCTGTGAAAAGGGGTTGGCCAGGCCTTCACATTCCAGATTTTAGTACCAGCTACAGAGAATGAAAGGTGATGTCGAATAGCAGACCGTGAATGAACCAGCTCAGCTTGGTCCGCCAACCGAAGAGTAGATCGACGCTGGACATCCGACGTTGAAAAACAGAGTTCTTTCAGACATAGTGGGGTTATAGTCCATCAAGGCACTACCTAAGCAATACACAGAGCCTGCAGGCAATCCGCTGCAGGAAAGGGAGCCAATGCAAGACATCCCACATATTGTATGAGACATGACCAAATATTGTGATATGCCCATAATTCGCGACGCAGTTCATCCAACCTGTTGCAGACAAATTATAATTATTGATGGACAAGCAATGGTTCGAGCAATAGGGAACCTCCAAACGCGAAGACATTTGGTGACCTGACAGATACAGTGGATACCTGTGTACAGGTAGCCTACTTTCGATTGGCTACAAGAGGGTTAATAATTATTGCCTTCGAAAGATATAGTGGACATTGCTTTTAAAAAAAGATATCGTACAGAAAATTACCACCACAACTCTGTCACTGTGTGGAGTCCTGAAATACTTCGTTGTCAGAAAATTGGCTGTATGTTCTTGGTATGCTTGAAAGAAAGACTGATCTAGCTTTGAACATTTCTGTCTATTCAGCTCTCAACAGCCACATTTGGAGATATGGACTAGAGCGGTTGCTGGTGGTTACGTGAAAAAAGATAAGGTGTTGTCCACTGCCGGGTCATAATGTGTTTGCTTTATATTTAACGGTGTTTTGGTGATGTCAGGAACATCAGCGGAACCGAAGCTCATCCAAATCACGTAACTAGGAAGATGAAGAATAGAGTGTCCTTCATGCTACAACTGGATGTGATTTGACATATTTAGCAGGAATCAGCTGAAACAGTGCATGAATAAACTATTTGAAAGTTCCCACTTACTTTCTACATTTGGAACATTCCATTATGAGCTAATTACCAAGAGCTCTGTAAGTTTGGAAAGGCCCATTTTCTAGATATTGATGTTCAGATATCATCCTCATCTTCATCGGATGGAGTGTGGTGGAAGAAAGTAATCTTTACCAGTGTGCACCAAAGCCACATTATAGAGTTTGTCTACAGCAAATCATGTGAAGTTGACAAACGTAGCATCAGGCTCTGCTGCTATCAAAGTGCGATCTTGTCATGTGCACTCAGGTGCAATTGCATTGACAGTAGCAAGGCCTGAATTGACTCTACGGTAGGCCCAGTGTGAGAATTGTGGAAAAATAACTGGGGGGTTGGACCATTATCCACTTGGAATTGGGGTGTAAAAAACATACTTTAACATGGGGCTCTAAGAAAGACTGGGGGATCGAAACCCCCCAAACCCCCCGGCAATTCTCACCCTGGGTAGGCCTACCCTATATCCGTCAAGTCATGAAAAGTTGAAACTATTGATAGATCAAGTTATGAAACATTGAAGCATGCATCCTGCATATACATAAAGCCAGCAATAGTTAAACTGCAGTGCAGTCATAGGCTACTAAAAAAATTCACTATAGGTATGACAATTTCACTGTATAACACTGCAAGTGATTTTGTTGGAAGCATATGACCTGGAAATTACTAGTCCAGACTGAAATCAAGTCTCCATCGCATATGTTCAAGACATCACTCATAGCCAGTTGAAGTTTTTGTCCACCATTTTGGTTTTTGGTTTTCTGGCAGTGTCTCATAATATATTCCGTGCTTTTAATTTCATCACTTTCCTTAATTCCGAAAATTCTCATTTACATTCTGAATTGATTTATTCATTAGATACAGAAATTCACTAACAGCCAATTCGATAATTTGGCCGCCATTTTGGCCGACATTTTGGTGTCCAGGCAGTGCTACATATGTCACATTCGTTTCATCACGTGCCTTGACCTTGAAAATGTTGATTTAGACCCTGAAATTATGATTTCATTGCATACATAACTTCACTTATAGCCATTTTAAGATTTTGTCCGCCATTTTGTCCGCCATCTTGGTTTCCGTACAATGCCACATATGCTACCTTGCTTCCATTGCATTCCTTGACCCCGAAAATGTTGATTTAGACCCTGAAATCATGATTCTATTGCATACATAACTTCACTTATAGCCATTTTAAGATTTTGTCCGCCATTTTGTCCGCCATCTTAGCTTCCGTGCAATGCCACATATGTTAACTTGCTTCAATTGCATTCCTTGACCCCGAAAATGTTGATTTAGACCCTGAAATCATGATTCCACTGCATACATAACTTCACTTACAGCCATTTTAAGATTCTAGCCGCCATTTTGTCCGCCATTTTGATTTTCTTGCAGTGCTACATATGTGTATTTGGTTCCATTGTATTCCTTGCACCCTATAATCTTAATTTAGAGTCTAAAATCGTGTTTCTGTCACATACAATACTTTACTTATAGCCATTTGAAGCAACTGACCGCCATTTTGTCCGCCATCTTGTTTTCCCATTGAACGGCCAAAAATCCAGCTTGCTAACAGCGATTTTCGTTTTCAGCAGGGTCAAATTAGTCTAGAAACACCGGTTAGCAAATTGTTACATGATTTGCTTCTAGCAGTGCCATTTTGAGATTCCAAGCCTGGTCTAATACAACATGCCTGCAGAACGATACACAGACTAATATGTAGACATGCAATACACATGGACAGGCAGGAATGCAGACATATGGATGAACAAACCCACAGACCAGAGATACACAAACAGTCCAAGACTCTAAACAGACATGCAAACAGCAAAGCACAGGTGAGCACGTAAGCAAACAGGTAGGCAGAACCAATCAGGATGACCAGCAGACTGCATTTTACATTACATCATGTTAATTCATGCATCTAAGGTCCTCCATGCAACACAAAGAGTATGGACAACAGGACATTAGAGTCTAATGATTAGACATCCATAAACTTAATTTCCAACCAAGCAGGACACCCTAACTAACAGAAAATCATATGCCTAAGATGCTTGAGCTGGAAAAGCATTAAGTACACTCATATAGACTAACATAACGAGTATATATACTCAGGGTTTAAAGTGGGTGGGAACGCATGGAAACGGCGTTCCCACAGCTCTCCATTCCCACTGCTCACCATGCATGGAACGCTGGAAACACATGCATTTCAATAAAACTCTTCTTTGGCGTTCCCACTGCTCACACATTCGGTGTTCCCACTGCTCACCTAAACAACTTTAACCACAGAGGAGACCCACTACATGAATTGTTCCACCTGGCATAGGACAAGTGGGGATGGATGAAGAAGACGAAGCTGAGTGACTGGACACATACCAGCACACAGCTAATGGTGCATGATGATGATGGTGCATGATGTCGATGATGATTGATGATGATGATGATGATGATGATGATGATGATGATGATGATGATGATGATGATGATGATGATGATGATGATGATGATGATGATGATGATGATGATGATGATGATGATGATGATGATGATGATGATGATGATGATGATGATGATGATGATGATGATGATGATGATGATGATGATGATGATGATGATGATGATGATGATGATGATGATGATGATGATGATGATGATGATGATGATGATGATGATGATGATGATGATGATGATGATGATGATGATGATGATGATGATGATGATGATGATGATGATGATGATGATGATGATGATGATGATGATGATGATGATGATGATGATGATGATGATGATGATGATGATGATGATGATGATGATGATGATGATGATGATGATGATGATGATGATGATGATGATGATGATGATGATGATGATGATGATGATGATGATGATGATGATGATGATGATGATGATGATGATGATGATGATGATGATGATGATGATGATGATGATGATGATGATGATGATGATGATGATGATGATGATGATGATGATGATGATGATGATGATGATGATGATGATGATGATGATGATGATGATGATGATGATGATGATGATGATGATGATGATGATGGTGCATGATGGTGCATGATGATTGGTGATGATTGGTGATGATTGGTGATGATTGGTGATTGGTGGTGGTGGTGGCGGTGGCGGCGGCGGCGGCGACGACGACGACGACGACGACGACGATGATGAATAAGTACTGGAAAAACTCAGGTAGCTATTTAGCAATCCAAGACTGTCAATCTGTCAACAGGATTTAACTTTTTAGACATTCTATTAATATTCCATACGTGTCATTCCTGTTCACAGCAATGCATGCAACATCAATCTCGCACAAATATTAGAACTTCGGCAGCACACATGTGAGGAACACGTTTGAATACTAAACATTAGCAGTTGTCAAAAGATCAAACCTTTTTTACTGTCAACTGTGACACTTATGTTTCATCAGACAACATTCCCATGTCAGTTCTGTGCAAACACATTATTACAGCTGACAGTAATGCAAACTGTCAGCTCCATAGTTGTTTACCCAAAAGTTTGACAGAATTGACACAAAGCGCCCAACTTCAAAGCCATTTCCAAACTGCAAACTCATGAATTTGAGATCACAGTGGCAAACTGCTAATGAGTTTGCATTTGCTCTCTTGACGCCAAGTTTTAATCTTGGCGCATCATTTAAATTTGATAAATCGCAGTAAATCAACATAACCTATCCAGGCAAGTGAGCGAATACTCTAGTCTAGTTCATGGGTTGCATGTTGATAAGCCTACATCATCACACCCCCCTCCCCGATCACAACCCACCCTCGCCCCAACCGTAGTCTACAGGTAAGTCTACTGCTCGTAGAGTAAAATTAGTTACCTTCTAGTTTTAGCTTATCCATCTGTTTGGTCTTTACCGGTTCGCTGCATTAATAGTTGGCCTAACCATGACATAGCCTAAGTAGGCTATATCGACCAAAGCAAGCAGCTGTCAAAATCCAACCACAACACTGAACACTTAAACAGAACATGGATGAAACGCAGAATTATTATACAAACCCTTACTACATGGTTCCACTCGACGTAAGCCTATCTCAAGGTCTGCTCTAAACTTGATGAACCTCACTCATTCTCTCGTCCTAAAACATTTCTGAAGACATTATTAATCACACGGTAAGTTACAGCTCCTCCACGCGAACACACGCTTCCGGGCCATGGCTCGTCCCACATGATAATATAAGTCTGCGAAGCCTTTTTCTAACCTATTCACGGCTGGCGATAACAGTACATCGTTCTGACCTAGTTACATGATTATAAGTCAGTCGTCACGCTTCGCTGACTCTGTGTAGGCTGGATGACGACCGAGATTAATAGGCCTATAGTCCGAAAGTCCGATCTTTTGAAATAGATTTCGCAAATCATTAAACCATACTATAATACTTTTGATTAAACTATACAACGTCTTCGTTTTAAGACAAGAAGTTAAACATTATAAATAGCAGCCTTGCAGGCCTAGGCGTGCAGCGCCTTAATTTTAGGTAGGCCTAGTCGTCTGCAAAATTCCCCCCTCACCCCACCCCTTTCACCCCCACCCAACCCAAGTTGGCAACCCAACCCTCTCCCACCTTCTCCCCCACCCCCACCGACCCACTCCCTACCTTCACCTTCCCCACACCACCATCCCCCACCCACAACACCCCCATCTCCCTCCGACCTCCCCCGGTACGCCACCCGTGAAATTTGGGTTTGGGGACAAATTCCCCCAACCCCTCCCCACCCCACTACACTAGCTCCGACCTCCACCAGTACCGGTACGCCACCCGTGAAATTAGGATTTTCGTGAAAATTACATCAGCTGCTTTCGCCATTTATATAATGACCACGCAAGCATTTAAGATTGTGTTTAAGAAACTGCCGTCTTAATTAGTGTTTTCGCCCCCACCCTAGCCCCCATGGTGGTAGAGATTTGCCAACCACTGAACTGGGTGGTTCTGATGGCCAGGTCTCTATCTGGGTACAAGATTTCAGATCAATAGCTGCGTTTTATTGAAAAATTTTGGCGGGTTTCGCCCCCACCCTGGCCCCCATGGTGGTAGAGAATCGCCAACCCCTCGACTTTGTGTCTCAAGTCGAGACCTACACAGTAGTGAAGGTTTGGAGTGAAAAGCTCAAAAACTGCGGAAATGCATCCCGAACAGACAGACAGACAGACAGGCAGACAGACAGACAGACAGACAGACAGACAGACAGACAGACAGACTCTTCTCTTTATTTAGCCTATGTAGATATTTTATACTGTGGTTGTATGTTGCTTAGCGTTCAATATTCCTACAAGGAATTTGCCTTTGCTTGACCTGTTGACTCACTGGTCACTTCTGCAGTAAGCCAATAGACATCATATAATAATAAAATTATTATTATTATTAAATGTAAGATGTCTAGGCCTATGCAAAGATTAAAAAAAATCTTAGGGCCTGAACCGTTCGACTCATGTAACGGCGCTATACAAAGTTTATTTGGCGGCTGGCGAGCAGTGGCGAGTGGCGACTGGCGCCTGGCGAGAGAATCGGAGATACTACCGCTAAAAATCAGTTTTTGATTTTAGTCGTTAATTTGTTTTTGCAGAGTTATTTAAACTCGCGTAGAAGATCTTCACAAATAAATTATTCTTATCCCACGTAAAGTTCAGCTCTGTAGTCACTAGTAAGTCGTGACTAAAACTTAATTATAACTCTTAAATGTTTATTTGAGCGTAAGCGCTTCGTAATTGTAATCGCAACCAACATGATCAAGGGAACGAACTTGCGGCATAGTCTGGTTGTGAAGAGGTTTTTTCATCTCTCGGCCCTTAATAAAAAAAACCTGCAGCTGTGTTTAGGCATCTTCATGTAGAATGCGTTCACAGGGTGCGACATTTTCTATGGGATCGGAACGCAGTTTCGAGAAAACAGTTTCGGTGCTACGTACCGTGCTTGGAGCTGGATGGTTCCAGATTCGAATCCACTCCAAACCGCCGCATATAGGGACCTAGAGGAAGTCCTTCACTTGCAACTGCATGCTCGTGCGCTTAGGCGTGAAATTCCGAACATGTGTTTGTAAAGTCATTAAATATCTGCCATGAAACAATATTAACCAATAGTCCAACACAACAAGCATACAACAGGTTCAACAGCCAGACATTTCCAGGTTTTTTGCCTGTCAGACAGAGGACATGATGCCAAATAGAGGACAAGTCCTCCTCAATAAATGTTGTTTTCGATTGCAATCTGGTTATATTTCACTTGATTGCGTGTTTGAATGGGTCTTGTTGGACAGAGCTTACAGGTTTTCTGATTAATAGAACTTTGTGACGTTGCATAAATTCTGGAGAGTGGATTTATATTCATGACTATAATCGTGACTTACATTACATTAAAATTGATATGCTCAGATTTGCTAATTTAAACATGTTATTTTTTATATATGCACGGCGAGTACACGCTGGTTTAGCTTAATACAACTGATAAAGCCGTGCATCCTTTCACTGGCATATAGTGTGAAAATTATTAGGCCATTGTTTGTTTAATTGCATAGTTGTATATAATAATTATATATTCATTTTGCGACTTTCTGTACAGTCAATGGCAGCTTGCAAGGAGCAAAGCATGGCAGATGAATTGCATGACATTGTTGAGTGCAGCATCTGTTCTGACGTCTACACTGACCCAAGAATCTTGCCGTGCATTCACACTTTCTGCTTGAACTGCATTGAGATAACAGGGATTGGCATAAAACCAGGACAGAAGCTTCCCTGTCCACTATGTCGGGAAGAATTTATCATTCCACAGGAAGGATTTGCGGGTTTAAAGAAGAATTTCTTCATGTCAAGAATCATTGAGATTAGGAACATCACAAGTTCGCCATTAAAAGAGAAATTCTGTGACCCATGTGTGGAGGACAATGAAGACCAAACAGTGAAATATCCTGTCCCCTTTGCTGAAAGCTTTTGCGTTGAGTGTCATCAGAATTTGTGTCAGGAGTGTTGCAACCATCACCGAAAGAACAAGGTGTCGAAAATCCACAAGGTTGTGCTCTATGGAGCCAAGATTGATGCAGGTGCGCTTGTAGCGTCAAGCCTTTGTGCTCAGCATCCCGCCAAGCCGCTGGAAATGCTGTGCATGGAATGCCAGACAGTAATTTGCATGATGTGCTTTGCAGAGAGCCATCATCTCCACAAGTGTGCCGATATATACAGATTGGCCCCGGAGTTTAAGAATACATTGAAAGTGGATGTGGAGAAAATTTCTGCACTGAGAGCTGACACAGCCAAAGAGACGGAGATGATTAAAAAGGCAAGCATCAATCTTCTAGCAGATATTTCATTCACAGATAGTGCGATCATTGAAAGAGGCAATGAACTGAAGCGAATTGTGGATCAGCACACTGAATTGTTGCTTAACGAGTTGGCGTTTCTGAAGGCTACGAAAACAAAAGAAATTGAGATGGAGAAAGAAGATGCGGATCGGCACATAACAATGCTCGACAGCTACAAGGCTTATTGTCTTAGTGTGGTAGAAAATGGATCAGCTGCTGACATCTGTCAGGCAGGTAGGGAGCTGCATGACAGGGCGACTGCTTTGGAAACTGCTCACAAGTCACGGTTCTGTGGATTTAATTCCCTGCGCAACATGTTCCAACTATCTCCACTGCGGAAAAACCACAACATTGTTGGGAGACTACAAGGTATATATTGATTTTAATAGATGAATCCTTTTGGTATCATGTATTGGTTTTATATGTAAATTAGGACCGATTCTGATTAGATAAAAATTCTATTTTATTAATCTACAGAATTTAACTTCAATTAATTGATTAAATTCGATTTATGCTAAATTAATTACAAGGTAAATTGATTCTGATATATCTTTTCATATGTTTTGAATTTATATGTGTATTAGAGAGCTCTGGTAATGTTTTAAAATTTTAACCATTAATAATTTAATTAGGAAATTAATTAAGATCTACAGCCCTGATGTGCATACATGCGTCTGATAATTACAGACCGAAAATGATAAAACAGGAGTTGAGATGAGCAAAGCGTTGAGAATGAAGTCACATTGAAGTGCAGCATTTGAATTGCCCTGACAAATGATCTAAGCAAATATCTGTAAGCTGAATTGAAAGAGCTTTCAAAACTGGTCAAGATTGTTACTCGATTACTGGAATAGAAATTGAGCCACATCCTTCTAATCAGGGCTTAAAGTGTGGCTGGAGTGTCATGGGCGGCGTCCATGTACTTGTTTTAAAATCTGAACGCCGTCCTGCCACTTATTTGCCAGCAAAGCCTGGAAAGTAAGAGGCATCCAGGCACTTCTTTTGGAAAGGTAAGGGGCATCCAGGCGCTTATTTTCCCACACTTTAAGCTCTGCATCTAATCAATAAGCATGGAACTCCACTCCATTCTGCAGATTGAGAATTGTATGAAGTTATAATGCGCATGCTTAATTATTTTGAAGTAAGACAGAAGACAGTCTATGGAAGATTAGCAAAGTTCTTGGAAATGGTAAGAACTTATTAAGTTGAAAATGGCATGACATTCATGAATGACCGAGTTGAATGGAGACATGTTTGTGGGGCGCGTTAGTGTAGTGGGTATGTTCGTTACCGTGCAGCCGGGGGGTTGCAGGTTCGAATCCACCTCAAGCCGCCTTGTAGAGATCTTAGACAAGTCCTTCACTCGCAATTGCTCAGTGCGTCGGCGTGAAACTCCAATTCAGTGTTCGCGTTGTAGTCATAAGTAGATATCTTGAAGGGGTGCTATAAAAGTGCACAGACTTAATATAAGAGAGCTCTGAAACATAGGTCTGGAGAGCAACTTGCTTTAATTACCCTAGTCACGTTTCGGATAGCATTGCGACTATCGGTGCATCGCATTTAATTGAACATTTGTGTTTCTTTTTTATATTGTGTTTTGATGTGTTCAATTGTGTGTGTAGATCTTCCTTTATTGAAGAAGTCCGTGTCATCCCAGCTGCCAGGCAAGTGCTTTATATATAAAGTTGTAATATTTTTTACACTTTTTCAAGTAATGATTTATTTTTACTCATATCACTTTACATAGTGTCTTACAATTCTAAATCCATAACTGATGTGTAGGCTGCGTGTTATTTAAAATTAAAATTCATATATAGGAAGAGTTACTAATTTCCTTGATGATAGCTTTGTCACTACTTTTTCGTCACTATATCTGTTTAATCATTAAATTCATAGATTGTCATTGATTCTCTATCATAGACTCTATGTCAGGGGTTCTCAAACTTTATTTTTATTGTACCCCCAAGTAAAAAATCGAATGATGGCGTACCCCCAGCAAAGCCAGGTCAGAAACAAAATACCATTGCGAGGTCCCTTGCAGTGACAACTTAATGTCCATTAAATTTAATCATTGGTGGCATTGTTTATTAATTAGGGTCGTAGCCTATATAGGGAGCAAAATTTAGTTTGAATCTTATCAAAAAAAATTGATTTAAAATGGAAAATTGGTCTATAACCCCTGTAAGAAAGAACCAACCTATAATAGTGACGCGGGTTTAGACTAGCACAGATTTAAAATATCTGGATTAATATTTGTTAATTTCAAACGCAAATTAACCCCATGTTTGTTTTTGATAGCAAGAATAGTTTAAAAATCAGCTGTGCCCAGAGATGACGTGCTGAAAGGAATCACAAAATATAAAATTCGATCAGAAATTAATCCTTAAAGGCCATTTCAACTCTTCGTCATTAATATTTTGAGCTCGATATACTGATATAGGTTGAGAATTTCTGGCTTTGGTACTTTCAACCATTTATACATTATTTGTTTCAAAATTATAGTAATTGGCCTAAACATAAATATGAGCTGCATACACTGTTATTGTATTGTATGTGAGTCTAAGTAGGCTAATGTTGTGAAAGAAATAAATGACATTTTGCAGCGTTAAAATCATTGCTAATCAATGAAAGATGGACACAAAGTCCATAAACTCAAAGAAATTTTATGTTTCAGGAATTTTTCGCGTACCCCTTACCGGCGTCTGGCGTACCCCTTGGGGTACGCGTGCCACAGTTTGAGAACCGCTGCTCTATGTGAACGCCAGGTCCGCCGCTTGTATAAACCTTTGTGATTAAGCTGGAATCCTGTGATTTATAGCTTTTAAGTGGATTGCTATAAATTTTTAGTTTTGGAAGTGTATTATATATTTACATTCTTTTACTTTTATTATTTTAGCAACATTACTGTTTTAGTTAAATTGAATATTTAAAATATGTGATTAAAATGCCTTAATAAGTTGTGCTGATGATGCAAGAGCATAAAGGGATTGTTGCTTGCAAAAACAATTCTTGCCCCAGTTAATGCTAAACCAACTCAACTCATTTTGCACCAAACTTGTGAGTTAGACTAATTTACACGAGTTAGGTTTAAATAATTCATATAGAAGGTTAGACAAGTTTGGTTTGATTTTGATGTTTCCACGCTTATGAATGTGCACTGGATGGAATACTAAGAACTGGCAATTTTAAAAAATCAGTGTTATTTTTGTAGGTGATGATGTACCAGTAGCTTCACAGCCAAACCTGACATCTTTAGGTCACCCAAACTCTCTAGGTATGTACTTGGAGCAGATTTTTAATTAATCATAGCATTTTTCTATCAATTAGTTATAACTTTGCTTTTCATCTGATGATTAAAAAACAGTTAATAATGAATTATCTTATTTCTGAAATTTGCAATTTTAGGGCCTAAGTTAATATGTACAGTTATTAAGGTCTATTGACGATGAAACTGTGAAAAGCGTAAATTTGACAAATCCAGGGCTGTGTATTTATAAATAATTTTGATGTGATACGAAAAACTGTCACAAGAGAGTCGCGGTGGTGTAATGGTGGGTTCGGTGCCTTGGAGCCAGACGGTTTCAGTTTCGAATCCACCTCAAGCTGCCACATAGGGACCTTGAGCAAGTCCTTCACTCACAATTGCTCGTGCGCTTCGGCATGAACTCCAAAGCTGTAGTCGGGAGCGCCTCTGAGTAGGGAGCTTGAAGGGGCACTGTAGCAAATGTGAGATAAAACTGCTGGCCTGCATGTTACTGTAAATACTGGAGAAATTACTTCAGGTTCAAAGCACTTGACTAAGCAATTTCATTGTTAATAGTTCAACTATTTGTTCGGTCATAAGTAGGCCTGTATTATGGATCTTCTTGCATTCTGCCTTCAGAACAGATTTTGTGTTTTTGCAATAGATTTCTTGACATAGCTACTCAAACATGTAATGAAACCAGTTGGACTTGACAGTCATGAATAAGTTATTGTAAGTTTTTAAGAGTAAAATAAATTAAGATAAAATGTGGATGTGTCCAAATGTTGATGCTTGTGAACAAGTTAATCTGTTTCATTGGATAACTTAAAAATCCATGTTTTTTTGGTGCTAGTTATTGCAGGTGGATTCACCTTTTCCAGCCCAGCACCAGTAACCAGGACATTTGCTAAAGCTGCAGTCAAAGTTCGCCGATTTAGTGAATCTCCAAGAGTCTTCAGTAATCCCTTTCATTAATGAAAGGGCAACAGATGCGGCAATCAATCAGCAAAGTTGAGATTTTAGCCCATCTCGGAGTGATTTGTTGATTCTGGGCCTTCAGTTTCTTTGTTGTGTTTACGGTTTATTACTACAGTGTTATGGCATAATTTAAATTATAAAGAGACCGAAGAAAATAACAGGTGGTTTGACTGTGAACTTCACAAACTTTTCTTTGTTTACAAAGTATGAACTGCCAACCTGCAAGCATTGTGTCTTGTGTCATATTGGTTGTGTAATTAGCTTTGTAGATGTGATCAGTTGACATGCATTATTATTCTGCTCTATGGATGACATCAACCAGAATGACTCACACCCACCTGCTCAACGTTCCTCTGCTTGAGCAAAGCTTCTACGGCTAATCAGAAGCCTATAACAATGATGATTACGTATTTTCAATATGTATACAGGAGATGGGAGACATGTCATTAGCCTCAAGAGACTTTGCCAAGCTGGTCATTGGTAGAGAAAGGAGACAGTCACCAAATACAGAACAAAGACCTGCAAGGAGGGGGCTCTTGGAGGCTGACTTCAGTTGGGGTCCCATGTAACTGGAGGAAGCTGAGTGATGTTGAGGCACCAACAAGCCAGGGAATAGTAAACTCAATAATTTTGAAAATCATCCATGGTCTGATCTCTTAAGTAATGTAATCAGGACTGTTAGGGTATATGCAGGTATACAGCGTATACTCGCCTCTGGAAAAAAAAACATCCGTGTACTCGCCTCCGAAACGCGGGTATACAGCATATACTCATCTCACAAAGACCAAAGTAAAAAGCTTGTAGAAATAAAATGATGAACAGAAAATATCATAAGATTACGATTTCCGAAAGGAAAAACATGAAATTAGATGGTTTTACGCCATGGTCAAGGGCTTTTGGGTGAAAAATTGTTGGAAATGCATTCGATGATTTAAAAAAGTATCGGCAGACATTTCTATGACTAAGAAAAAGGTCTTCGAAAAGTTTTGCCGGAAAAAGTCGATTCTTTTGGTAGCGTGTACTGTACTCGCCTAAAAATTTCAGAGTACGACCCTGGATGTAATGTAAGGGCAGCTTTCATGGAGCATAATTTTTCAGTAAGAGTACCGATAGTTTTATTTTAAACATGAACAAAGAAAGAGTGAATTGAAAAACGTGTATGCAGTTTAAAAGATAAACTATTTTGTAGATAGGAACCATTGAAAGTTAACCAAACACTAAGTGTATCTCAATGTACATGTAATGACAGATATGCAAATTGTAATTGTGAAATTTCTGCAGGCAGGCAAATCAAATCAAATTTTTTGGAATCAATTCAGTGGAAAATACATTCACAGTTCACATTTTGCAGTACAAGTATCATACATTACAAGTAATAGACTACCAGACAAAGTCAGGTAGGCGTGTTTAACAGAATGTTGAACAGCAAGGATATCCCAATCAGGGCTTTTTTTAACATGCAGTTGTACACAAAATGTGCAGTTCTAAATGCATTTGTGCAGTTGTAGAAGCACTTCTGTACAGTTAAAAACTAGCAAAAAGGTCATTGTCCCCCGATTGGAAGTAATTTACCAAGGAGGATGGGAAAGGAAAGGAGTTGTGCAGTTCTAAAATTCTTTTAAAAACAGCCCTGATCCCAATGTGATCGACCCATGAGGAGGAGAAGCTGGAAGGCTGATCTGGTCATCCTCACTAAGCTTATATAAAGACTGAGTGGAGAAGCAAAACGAACAAGAATCGATGCCGTGGCTTACGCTAAGTCATAGTCGTAACTTAAAAACAGCAGGCTCTATATAAATGTTTTTAGGCCAGCTTAAAAGAGTTAAGAGAGTTTAGGAATAACAGACACTGAGGCCCCTGACCAATATGGAATAAAACTTAGTCGATAATGACGCAGGCCTATGCTAAAACGCTTAGAAGCATACTCAGTTATTAAATTCACTGAAGATATTTATTGTCCCTTAGCCAGCTTTTGTAAAAGTGATTCACATTTTCCAAAATGTTTGCTGAGGCCCGACGGGGGTTTGAACCCCGGATCTTCTGTTTACGAGACAGACGCCTTACCACTTGGCCACCGAGCCACACGGACGTCAAGCGATTATATTGCTTGATCAGTGTTGCCCTTTGCAGTGTCGCTCCAAATCACTTCACTTTTCGACAGATGGCAGCAGTGATAATATAACTCTATAGAATGGTAGACAGCGCAAGGTAAACCCAGGGCTTAAAGTGTGCCTGGACGGTCATGGACGGCGTCCATGCACTTGTTTCAAAATCTGAATGCCGTCCAGCCACTTATTGGCGAACACAGACTAGAAAGGTAAGGGGCGTCCAGGCACTTCTTTTGGAGAGGTAAGGGGCGTCCAGGCACTTATTTTCCCACACTTTTGGCACTGGGTAAACCTACGTTCCGAAGGCGGTTGCCAATCCCAAAATATCGATATTTATACAGCGCCAACAAAAACAATGTCGCCGCTTAAAACAAAATTAACAGAGTCAGACAGACCCCGGACGGCTAATGTGTAATTGTGGATAGGCCTAATGTTAGTCTAGATCTCGAGTTGCAACAACAAAAGTGTTCGGATGCGTACGGAAGTGGAGGTGCCGACAATAGGCCTACAGGAAATTCACAATATGAATTTGTAGACCTAGAATAGGACCTATAGCCTACTATGCCCGAATAGATCTCGCGGACATGTTGTAGCTGCAAAATATGACTCATGGCTGTTTAAATTTTAGGTCAGACGTTTGAACAGCTTTGTAGGCCTCTAGGCATGCCAATTAGGACAGGCGGGTTTTGTTGTTTGTAGCCAAGATCCATCCACACAAAGAACCTTGTTTGTAGATAATATCCTACCTGCTCAGTCCTAGGCCTAAAAGTCTACACAGCGAGGCTATAGCTGTTTGGGTAATTAAATTTCTTACAATTGAGACATTCTAGCCGAGGTATCTAACGATGCTCGGGAAATTTCTGTTTTTCTAACCCACCCCGCCTCCAGGGTCGGGGTGGGTTATCCTGGCGGCCTTCTGCATAGGCCTATGGCCTATAGCTAGAAGGTTTTGAGGTGAATAGGTGCGAAACGCGGGCGCAACCGGCGTAGTCCGGGAACTGTCGTTTTTGGCTCTACACCCTGGCCTCCAGGGTCAGGATCGAGTTCGAGGCGCCGGGCTTGGAGCGGGGGGTGACCCTGGTCGCCATCTGCCTAGGCTCAAGGTTTCAAATGAATAGTTGCGAAAAACGTGGACCAGGTGTGGATATGGGGTGTTTTGTGATATTGAAATTGGGGTTTACGCCTCCACCTCGCCCCGGGTGAGGGGATTGGTCAACCCCTCAGACCCCTCCACTGAGTGGTCCTGGTTTTCCTCTGTCTAGGTGTAAGCTACAGGTTTCAGCCTTTCAGGTCAATAGCTGCGAAACTGTGGGCGTGTATTCTGGTCAAACATAGGGTCTACACTCTACATAGGCCATACATGGCCTAGGCCTGTCTAGAGGCCCACATACATTCTCCTTTATAGATATTCCTGTAGATAAAAGCACTCACGCACACGCACGCACACATACCGAATTCGTAGCATTTTAAACGCATGTCTTATTTAAATTACTGCGAGTGTGCGCGCGCATGCACGTGTGTAGGCTACGTATGACGCATTATGAGATTAGGCCTAGCTGTTATTCTATCTACAGGTCGTAGCGATTATACACAAGGTTAAGAAAAAGTAGGCCAATATTAAAATTTTCTAGGTTATAAGCCTAGGCTTCTCTGCGCGGCAAAATGTGCATGGCCGCGAGGATTTACGAAGCAGCGGCTGCAGGGCCTATAGGTATACGCTAGGTAGTTATCGCCTTTGAATAGGTTTACTGCGCAGTTTCAATAGTAGGCCTAGGCCTAAGATATAAAATTTGATACACTTAAGCCTAGTAATAATAATATATAATTTATAATCTTTAATTTTCAAACTGACAGAGCGCAGTGTGATTAGCCTAACATCAATCCAACTAAAGCACATAGGGCCAGAACAGACTGCAGCCTGCGATACAACGCTATAGTAGGGTACATAGCAGCCTACAAAGCACGTCTATCCTACGGCAGCTTCGGAAATCGAACCCATTTCCGTTCATCTCCATGCTAGTGTGTTATCCAATGTGCCACGAATTTAAAGAATCTAGATGTAGTTATAGGAATATAGGGCCTACTTTTTGCATTGTTGCATGTTTTCGGGTGAAAAAAGTCAGTAGGCCTAGACTTGCTAAAACTTAAAAGTGATATGGATTTTGTCTTGTTTGATTTTTTGGGGTGAAATTTGGATATGTTGTAGGTTACGAAAACATGAATTAGGCTATAGGTCTCTTTTAGCCTGTAAAAATTGATCTAAAAGTTCTTATATAGCCTAACTTTGACCGAAACTTTAAGGAAAACGTCGAAAACCAGCCATGTAGCCTAGGTATATAGGCCTATTGAAAAATGTCTGAAGGCTAACGCCTATAAGCTGAATCGATGTGACGTGTGCGCTTGTGCAGCGGGTCGAGTCGAGAATAGGCCTACAAGAATTACAAACACACAGCACGCGTTGGTCAAGTTTACGAAGTTTTAAAGTTTTCCGAAGTTTTCCGGCCAGATTTTCTTAATGCATCAACAATCCAACGTTTTAAACCACCTAGAATATTAATAGGCCTCTCTCCAACAACTAGACCACTTCCTGTAGCCGTGACTTGACCTAGGCCTATATAGGCCTACATATTATTAGATATGTGGGAAACGGCTTAACAAAACCACATCCTGTAGATGCAGCCGTGAGTTCCATGTGATGGCGTGACCTGACCTATAATTATTGAGATGCCGATCGAAACGGTTTATTGAACAACAGATAATATTACCGTAGTTGTTTTGCAATCATTATTGTCCATGTGTTATTATTCCCAGCGGGTTGTTGTTGTTGTCAATAATTATTAGGTCCACGGTCTATTAATTTTTTTGTCGATTTATCTGTTGTCTCATGGTTTCATATTTTGTTGCAAGCGCCATTCATTCTTCCGTTTAATCGCGGTCTTATATATATATATATATATATATATATATATATATATATATATATATATATATATATATATATATAAAAGTCCTCAGCAGTCAGCATATATATATATATATATATATATATATGCTGACTGCTGAGGACCTAGCTAATATACCCTACTATAGCCTACTACTGCCCTACTATAGCCTACTACTAGTCTACCCAAGTCCGTATCCTTGTATTGTTGATCTCGTGGACTTTGAGGACACGTTGGACCCAGGGGTGCCGGTGACACGAAACGGAGTATCCTCCTGAAAACTATCCGGGGGGATGAATTAATCTATCCCCCGGATGGAATTAACCGGCCTATACTATCCGGAGGGATAAACCATTCTATCCCCTTTTTGAAAAATGCGCATAATAAAAAATTATGCTGTAATCAAAATTTAAAGTGACTCTATACAATTGTTTTAAGTATAAAGGCAACTCGAATTTATTTAGTGACTCTGGATGTTCTTAAGTGTTTTAAATGTTTTAAGTGCTCTAAAAACAGGGCAAAACAAATTATCTGGTAGGAATAAACATACCTGTTAGTGTCATAGTTCAAAACAAAGCAGATGAAAATTAATTTGCAAAAAAATACACGCGGAAGCGGTTTTTTCGACTTTTTTAATTTGGGGGATATAATTATAACGGGGGATACTCTATTTTGTGACACCGGAACGAGTGACTGAATTCGGATATTAAACATATTGAAAACACATTTAACAATTTTATCCATCGACGTATATTGATATCAATATACGTCGATGATTTTATCACTCGGTTCCATTCTGTAGATCTATAATTAACCTCACTCCCATACGATGTTTAATGGCTCGTCCTTGTTTTAACAGATTCGATCTTTGCCCTAAAACACTCACATTTAGAAACGTCCATACAAAAACAATATCCATGTTGTCGATTCGTTACTTTGCATTTTCAAGCTCTTGCTAAAAACTAACCGTGACCATTGCGTTTGCCCCCCGCCCCCCCCCCGCCCCCGTATATACTGTATATATATATACATATATATATATACAATTTTCTGGTGATAAATCACTTTTCAAATTCCAATCAACGAATCACATCGTGCTATCGCTATAATGTGAGCGAGGCTTATAAGGGTGTTCCTGCATGGGTGTATAAAAATAGAAGAAAAAAATACTGGGAGTCAGACCGTATTAATGTGCAATGAATTATACTTAACTGTGAGATCCTATAGATACCGGTAGTATACAGAAGAAAGACTGGAAAGGGCAGTGTAAGAATTGTGGAAAAATAACTGGGGGGTTGGCCTATGATAAACTTGAAATTGGGGTGTGAAAAACAGTTTACTATGGGGCACTAAGAAAGACTGGGGGGGGGTTGAAACCCCCCCAACCCCCCCCCGGCAATTCTCACCCTGGGAAAGGGGTAAAACCTTTCAAGGCCCCGGCAATTCTCACCCAGTGTATATAGAAGTGTATTAGCTTATATAATTATATAGTAAATAGAATTTCATAAAAGTATAGGACCTCTGTAGCCTATATCCTTTATATATACGTGCTGCTTTAAGCGAGGAGATTGCTCAGATGATAAATCGTTGGACCATTGAATTGACCTATATCCATAGATAATTTTATCTATAGATAGATTTGATTCTGTACTGAATAGCATCGATTAAGATCAAACGAAGATATTGATCGACATTATCAGCTGCATTTGCATGCATTCGGAAGGCACGTGCCTTTTGCCTGATGGGCCTATAGGCCTAAATACATCGCTTTGATGCTAATTAATTCAATCTATTCAGCGTATATATAGTCACTGATCTTAGTCATGCGACTCATGCCTTTGTTTCCTATTCCTTCGAATCTTGCAAATACACCGTGGTTTAATAAAAAAAAAGTAAACCAATTAAGCTATTTTCCTTATATATCTCTTATTCCTGATGATTAATAATTCTAAAATTTTCCCAATATATAGAGAATTGAACAACGAACAAGATTCCAAAATATCATGTCATAAATTTGAACGGATATAAAGATATGAATTTTTCAACTTCATCGCCAGAAATTTCAGTTTTCAGAGCCAGATAAACCATCGAAATGCTAACAAGAGCGACACCATACTTCATTTATTTCTCCCACATCATGGCCATTGGTCTCCGAGCAGTTCAGATTTAAATCCTGTCGTCTATAACATCTTTATGTAAATAATTAATCAAACAATAACTAGGCCTACTTAAAGTTTCTTCAACAAATATTAAAGACTTTTACATGTTTGGAGTACTTTGTTACAAAACCCTTAAATAAAATTGCTGGTAAACGCTGATAGTGATAATACGATGTTTCTTTTAAATTGATGCAAACTCATATAATATTATATTTATATATTATACCTATAATAACAGTGTGGTTTGACGCTGACTGTCGTCGTCTCCGTCGTCGTACCAGATGCTTGGAACGTCGTTATCGCCGGACCAAAATGCCTGATGATCGACTAGCATGGATTAAGCAACTTCGTTCACTCCATCTACTCTACCTGTCTACCATCAGAAGGAGGCTGAACATTGGGAAAAACTAGTCTTACAAAATGAAAAAAAACCTAAACGCCTGTGGTCATCAGTCTCTGGTCTCTTGGGCCGTCCTTCTCGTTCCACTGAAATTCCATCCTTCACTGCAGATGAATTTCAAGAAATGCTTACAACCAAGATTGACCGGCTTCGCGCCTCGACAGCTGATGCTCCTCCACCGACATTCTCATCAACGTCTACTATATTTGATAGCTTCCGTTCCATCTCGGAATTGGAACTTCGTCTAGTGTTAAAATCTGCTAATCTTAAATCATGTGAACTAGACCCATTACCCCCTTTTGTTATAAGTGACATGTTAGATGACCTTTCTCCTTTTTTGGTTTATCTTTTTAATAGGTCATTATAGCTGAAGGCTGTATCCCATCCTCTCAGAAACGTGCTCTTGTCTTTCCTTCACTCAAAAAGCCTAACCTTGATACTAACCTCTGTCAAAACTACCGACCTATCTCCAATCTATCGTTCTTATCCAAGACTCTTGAGCGCCTAGTTTCTCTCCATGCAGCTCCTCCCCTATCTTGAACAGTCTGGTCTTCTTCCTCCAAATCAATCTGGTTTTATGGCTCATCACTCAACGGAAACTGCTCTTCTCTCTCTTCTCTCTGAAATCTATTCTGCTGTCGACAGGTCTGAACTCTCACTCCTTGCTCTTTATGATGTTTCTGCAGCTTTTGATATGGTTGACCACAACATTCTTCTCCAGCGTCTTGAGACTTCCTATGGATTACAGGGACTGCCCCTCTGCTGGTTCCGTTCATATTTGTCTGACCGTACCCACATGATTATCTCGGGTGAATCCAGAACCAAATGGATTCATGTTAAGCTGGGAGTTCCCCAAGGCTCTGTCTTGGGTCCTCTGCTCTTTATTCTATATACGACCGACATCCCCTCTCTTTTCCCACTCTCTGGAACAGCCGGTCATCTCTTTGCAGATGATGTGCAAGCATATGTCCATGGGTCTCCTTCATCCCAGCTACTTTTAGTTGAACGCATCCAGTCTCTCTCACATTCCCTACACTCCTGGATGTCATCAAATCGTCTCTCTCTTAATGCCTCCAAAACACAGTTTATTTGGTTCGGCACACCTCAGCAGCTTTTGAAAATTGATTTTGTTCTCCTCTCTGAACTATTTCCTCACTATACCTTTTCCTCAACTGTTCGTGATCTGGGTGTTACTCTATATAGTTCCCTTTCATTTAAAGACCATATATCTAATCTTACACGATCCTCATATTTTCATTTAAGGCGTCTAAGGGCAGTTCGGCGTTCTGTTTCGC